>JAJKFI010000128.1:2454520-2464651 GCA_029204185.1 Lerista edwardsae | reverse complement strand
CTTTTTAATAGGTGTCCCAGTATGGTATCCATGGGTAACTGAAACTGTGGATACCGAATCAGTGGATACCTTGTACTTCCTGTACTCTGTACTCACAGCTTCATAAGAACAAAAGAACAATACTTAATGCTGCTACTTACTATGTGAAAAATGCTACAAATTCACTAAGATAAAGCCTCCTTGTCTGACAATGAAAAGGTTATCAAGACATCAGCTTACATCAGTGGTTACTAAACTCCTATGAGGAAGTGATCCCTAGGATCACAGCTGCCGCCAAAGGGCCTCTTTTTAGACTTACTCCTGGCAGCTCTTCAGAAAGTGTTTAAGACACTATCACAACCCACTTCCAGTTTGCGATCGTGAAACTGGAAGTGAGTCTCAATAGCTTTTTAGACACTTTCTGAGCCTTGGGGAGCCCTGTGGGGGGCTCCCCAGGGCTTTGCATATTCCCTGATGCCAGTACTGTCAGGGATAAGTCTAAAAAAAAGCCTCTCTGGTAAGGGTGGCAGCACAATCCTGGGGACTGGGTTGCTGCCTTCCCCCCACCCCTTAAAGGGGCAGAAGCAGTTGCTTCCCAGGGTGGTGGGTCGTGACCCACATGCACCAGATACTCATATGATCAGGTTTCTCTCCGCAACAAAGGGTCTAGGACAGTGGTTCCCAAACTGTGGGTCATGAGCCAGTGGGTCATGAGGCAATTTCAGGTGGGTCACAAAACATATTGAAAAGATGGGATGTTGGGAAGCGGGAGAGGTGTGTGGATGTTTTGCTTGTGTCAAGGCATTTTTCTTTCTGATTCACTTTGTTATTGGAAAATGGCTGAAACCCCCCCCCCCAATTTATTGCTGCATTCTCAGAAAAGCAGCAGGCTCTGGCATCACAATGACAGTACTTCCAGCCATGACAGTGCTTCTGGTAGTTCCCGGAAAGATTGACATTCTAAAAAGTGGGTCCTGATGCTAAAAAGTCCTGATGCTAAAAAAAACCACTGGTCCAGGGGCTTCCCATACACAAAATCTGTCAATAATTAACCCTTATCCAAAATAAAGTCAGAATCACATCTGAAGTTACTTAAGTATGAACAAATACTAGTAGTTGCTAATTTGAGCCAGAATTCATCCCTGGAATTTGATCTGGAAAAAGTCAAATCCCATCCATCCATCAGAAAAGCACACTATTTCTGTCATCCATCTGCCCTTCTTCGTTACTCAGGCTAAGATGCATACAACACCTATCAGATGTTTTGATCAGGTCTGCAGATCCCATCATGTTCCTGTATCCCTTGGGGGTGCAACAGGTGTGGGGCACACCAGGTAATGGGCAGGAGGTGTGGACTGATGGTTGAGCTGCTGGTACTGCCTGAAGCTAAGTAGGAGAATCTGTGGCTTGTTTTTGGATGGGAGACAGATGCCAGGCTACGACAAGCTGTAGTACCTGTGGTGGCAGAACACAGTCGCTGTGGAGCTAATTACTCACTGCAAGTGAGGGTTGTGAGAAGGCCAGCGGGCAAAAGAACAGAATACGACCTTGAGAACCTGTCCAGGCTTGACTTGCAATTGCCTGCAGGGCTTGATGGCATGCAGCCAAAAGAGAGAACCACACTGTGAAGGCTACATCTAGGACTGAGCATTTGGAGGATCATAAGAATACTATATATTTGTAAAAACCCCATTGAAAATAGGGTGGTTTAGACTAGCCTGCTCATGTAAGCTGCTTTGGGCATTTGCTTC
The DNA here is from genome assembly GCA_029204185.1 of Lerista edwardsae. Taxonomy (NCBI): domain Eukaryota; kingdom Metazoa; phylum Chordata; class Lepidosauria; order Squamata; family Scincidae; genus Lerista; species Lerista edwardsae. The sequence continues at coordinate 2,462,921 of JAJKFI010000128.1, read as the reverse complement.
AGCATGGAAAAGGTGGGGTATAAATTCTTTAAATAAATAAATAAATAAATACATAGTAGCAATTTTAAGGGTCAAATCATGCTTGCCACGCTGTCCAGGCTTTTTTGGACACTCCAAGTCTTTTTGTGTGTGTTCTCGTGAGCTTTTGCTTGCAAGGAACACGAAGAAGCAATTTGGAACAGCAATAAACCAAAGAAGGGTTTTTTCCAGGGAATGCAATATTGCCAGCTGCTGCTCTCAATTCTCTTTGGCTCTATGGTGCAAGGATTCACCTTGCATCATGCCCAGAAATGCTTCTCCAACTCCAGATCGCTAAGGCTGCAATCCTAGCCATATTTGCCTGGGAGTAAGCCCCACTAGGATTTGCTTCTGAGTAGACATGCATAAAATTGGGATGTAAGCAGCAGAAGATACCCAAACAGACATCTGAGCTATTGCTGCTCACTGAGCTGCTTTTATTGCTGCCCTAGAGAGTGGGGTCTGTGTGTCTTGGGGGGCACTGCAGTCATGGAACTGTACCCACATTGCTCTTTATTGGAAAGGTGCAAACCTTTAAAAGGGCTTTTTCCAGCTTTCGGCGCAGGAAGCAGAAGAGAAGTCATTAAGGGTTTGATCAGATGTGCAATTGTCTGGTGCAGATTGGAAGGGCTGACTCAGAGGTAAATAGCAAGGGCCCCCCCCTGCAAAATAGGGCAAAAGTGCAGCAAAAAAGGGAGATTTAGTAGTTTTCCCTGCTAAGGCAGCAATTTTCAACCTTTCATGGCACACTGAGAAGGTGCTAAAATTATCAAGGTGGATACACGGATGGTGTATCCGTGTTCTTTTTGTAACAATTGACAAGGCGCATGGCACTGTTGGCTCTACTAATAAATTGTCCTCCCCAAACTCCAGCACACCAATGTGTTGTGACACAGTGGTTGAAAATAATTGCATTAAAGTTTTAAGCTCAGTCAGGGCATGCACAGCCCTGCACACTTTTTGCAAATTAAAAAATAAAGCCCATGAAAAGCCTATTTCAGTTTAAAAAAATGTGTGGAGTTGGGCACAATCTACCTCAAAACCATGATGGGGGTAACTACTAAGAACGCAATCCAATGCTTATCTACTTGGAAGTAAGTCTCATTGTCTTCAATGGAGTGTGTCCATTGAAAGTGTCCATAAGACTGCAGCCTAAAGCCATTTGCCATGGTTTTGTCCAGTTACGTGTGTGGGAGGGGGAGGGGAGGAAGGGACACTTCTATTTACCTCTAAAAGAACCCCTGTCTATTTATAAGATTAAGTACAGATCTGATTAGGCCTGGACCAGGCACAAAGGCGATTTCCTCAAATCTCTTCTGCTAGCTGAGGCATACTGACTGCTTCTGAATTAAAACAGGAGGCACAGTTTGCTCTTGAACCTCAGAGGGGTTACTTTGAACATATGTAAACATTTCTTATCCTCAGGGTCAAGCTCAACCTGCTGGCAGGAGAAATGTGTCAGAACTCTGTTACCACCAATGCCCCATAAAGTAGGGTGGGGTAGAGATTTCAGTACAGTCTGGCAGCCAGGTAGGAGGAGGTGAGCCCTTCTCCCCCCCCCCCATTCTCCCTGGCTGTTTTGCTTCTGGTGGCATTCCACGACAGGAAGTAGCCAGAAGGAAGCAAGTGAGTAGAAGCAGCTTTGGGAGAAAATCATGGAGGCTTTAGTTCCCCCAACCCATCTGTCTATGCTGGTCTTCAAATCTTGCCCTCACCCTCTGCTGGATAGGGAACACTGGGAATTCAGGCTGCAGGATGAGTGTGCAGTTTCAAACTACATGGGATCATAGAGGAACACCATAGCCCAGCTCTGCATTTAGTTGAGCCATGGCTCAGTAGCAGAGTACATGCTTTGAATGTAGGTTTCAGACTCAACTTCTGGCATCACTGTTTGTGCCAGATTCTGGTGGGTCATCTTCCTCCCATGGAACGTTTCATACATGCTTGTGCACAAATAGCCCCCCCTAAAAGGTCCTTACCAGGAAAAGTAAAGGGGGAGTCTCTGGATGCTTCTCCCTCAGTGCCCTGCTGGCACTGAACGAAGGGAGCAGCCATGGAGATTTTGATAGAGCACCCCTTACTCTATCCTAATTATCTTCTCCCCCACCCACCCTTGGCCATCTGTGATTGGGCTTCATCAAAGGCTCCTGCGTCATCACAGGGCCCTCTGAGGAAGCTCAGTTCTGGATAGAGAGAACAGCAAAGCACATGACTCCAAGTGCATATGACTCTGTGGAACAAGTCATGCCACATTAGGGGACTTCAGGATTGAAATGAACACGGAGTCCCATGGATCCTTAGCCTGATATGTCTGGCCCCAAGGCAGCCCTGTTTGGCATCTCTGGGTAGGGCTGGTAAAGGCCCATTGCTAGGCAATGTAGATTGTACTGACCAGTACGGGCCAGAGTCTGACCCAGGACAAGGGCAGCTACCAGGCTTCCCTACTCTGCCACAGATTCCATTTGTGTTCTCAGAGGACTAGTTCCCAACCTGGCTTCCCTCCTCAGGCACCCACACTCACCCAAGTCAGAGCACTGCACCACCCTCAGGTTGCAATGGCAACCAAAGGGACAGAGGCCTGGATAGAAAGGGAAGATGTCTTCAGCCTCTGCCCCTCCTGAAGTTGGGAAGATTCCTGAAGCCTCTTCTTCTGAGACAGTGGGGTCGTCCATGGAGAAGTCCAAGAAGCCTTTCTGCGCAAAGGGCAAGTTACTGTTCACCAAACCCAGGAGTGGCACCAGCAGCAGAAGGTGCTCCATAGCGGGAACTGCCAAGCTAGGATGAGAGAGAGAGAGAGAGAGAGAGAGAGGTCAGCATGTGTGAGGGGACACAGATAAAAGACTCAAAATATATAGTCACTGGGTAACTTTGATTAGTTCCTGTTTCTGAATGTCAGACTAGTTGTGATGGAAACAGTGACTTACTCTTTCAGATACAAAATGGTACATGTCTAACATCTAAGGAGGTGTGCAAATGAGGAGAACAGCCCCCAGTCCTGCTCAAGGCTGACTCCAGTTTTAACCAGAGAACAGAGGCAACTATAGAACAACTCTCAGCTGGGAGAATCATTCCAACTCACAAGGCCTGTGTGTAGGTGTCCACATGCATGTACATGTGAAAGCATGTCCGGGATCAGCAGTGATTCTTCTGAGGACCTGGCACACTCAGTGGCTACCTAAAGACATTCACCTTTGATGCAATCCTCCTATCTCACCTCCCATGTTCTGTTGCACATGCAATTTTCACCAAACTCAACTTTGAGAAAAGAGAGAAAAGTGCCCAGAGCATGGAGAAGCACAATAGGACAAGATGGTTCAACTCCCGTTACATCACTTTTGATAGTAAAATGTAGAGTATAGAACCTCCACCCAGTGGCATAGCTAAGAGGGGCAGGGGGGTAGCAATTGCACTGGGCAGAAGCTTTGGGGGGGGCAAGAAACTGAACTTGACACTAGTGGCCAAAATTGTGAAAACCTTAGTAAGTATGAATAATACCATGTTATATATCATTGGAAATGTAATGATGAATGCAGTGAAATAAACCGCATTGGAATAGCTGTATTTTATCAAAGGTTATGGCCAATTAACCAGGAAACATTTTAATCATGAAAACCTTGCTAAGTATGAATAATAACATCATGTTATGTATCATTGGAAACGTAACTTAATGCTGAATGCAATAAAAAAAAAACCTGCACGGTAATCTACTGTATTCTGTATTCTATCAAAAGTTATGGCCAATTAAGCAGAAAACTTTATTTAATTTAAATTTGATTGGGGGGGGGGCTTTGCCCCAGGTAGTAGATGCCTTAGCTATGGCACTGGACACCACCCATTGTGACTATAGCAAATACGTTTAAGAACAAACTGGGCTATATAATAGCTGCTACATTTAGCCCTATCTTACATTGTGATGATATGATAAGAAAAGGAGACAACCCCTGGCCACTGCCTTGAGCAGTAAGTAATTGGATACAGTTGGATACAAGTAACTTGAGTACTGTATATATTCATATATACAGATCTCATGGGTAAGTCGAGGGCAAGTTTAAAGCCAAAAATCATGGAATTTGATATGGCCCATGGGTGTCGAGGGTAAAACTTAGGGGTATATGCAATTCTTTGAATTAGATAATTTTGTCTGATTTTACCCAATGCCAAATCCTGAGAAATCAGGACCTGACAAACCAGTAATTGTTACCTAAGAACTGTACAATACCTATTTATGGAAGAGAAGTAAAAAAAAAATTATAAGGTGTAGTTCCACTTAACACAGAGTATAAAAACAAGCCTGTGAGTCAGAAAGTGTCTTTCTTGTTGCTATAACCTGTTTGAAGTGGCTCTAAATATCTTCTGGACATCCTTCAGAGACTGATTCTTTATAGGTGACGCCAAATAAATGGTGTGCAGAAGATTAATGTACAAGACTAGCTCTCCCCACTCCCAGCTTTGCCTGCTATAAAGATCCTAAGGGCTCCCAGGAATGGGCAGGAGAATATGAGGTGCTGGGATAGGAGGCTGGCCCCTCCTGCCCTGTGTCCTGTGCCTGCACCAAGCAAAAAGCATTAAGCCAACCTTCTTAATAGTGAGTAAATAATGTCAGCTTCCCCCTCTTTGCAGGCAGTACCCTGTTTTCCTTCCACCTGCTTTTCAGCCCAATCCCCCATCCAAGCAGCTCCTGTTTGAAGCTGAGGAGGCCTTACCAGCTCTGGCAATGCAGGGCCTTTTGGATGTGTTCAGCAGCCCCCTTTTCTAGTCCTGTTCGGAGTAGTCTTCCTGGCAGTATAGTGCAAAAACATAAGGTGACCAACTGTCCTCCTTTAGGGAGAACAGTCCTCCTTTTGTAAGTTCTGTCCTCCCTTGAAAAGTGTCCTCCTACATGTCCTCCTTTTCGATATTTGAAGACTAATCTGTAAATCTCCGTATTCGATCGATGCCGATCCGATCCGTTGCGTGTGATGTGACGTATTTGTATTTGACATGACGATTCGTCAAGGCTCGGTGTAAAGAGCAAACAAGAAAAAGCTAGGCCCTGGCTTGCCTTTATTTTGAAAGAATTGTAACACAAGCAGGATTGAGAGAGCTTATTTCATTGGTTGTTTGCAAAAGGTGTGAAGTTATAGCTGGGGTCAGGAATGCAAGCTATTCAGAAAGGTTACATGTAGCTAGTGCTGAAAACAGGAGATGGCCCCAATAGACTAACTGATGGAGCCTGAGGGGTGTGGCCGCACAACCACCATCAAGACCTTCCAAACTGCAAGACTCCTCCAGATCATCCTCCAAGAAGATCATCAGACCTGATAAAGCTTGCAAACCTGCAGACTTCCCTTTGCAAGACTGGAATTGCTGTCTGAGGAACAAGGTGAACAACTAGGGCCTAGTCAGTGATAGGAGCCTAGTTTTCTTTGTTTTATAAGGTATCTCTGTTAGTTCTAGTATGCTTTCTTAGTTGTGCAACCCTTGTTTATCAATAAATTACAATTAAATTTACTAGAAGCTTTGGTTGTCTTTGGAACCAGATAAGATTCAGTGGCTAAAGTGGCACGCTTATCAAATTTTAAGTTACTCATTGGAAAAAGTCCCTGTAGTTGGGACTTGTTTTAGCCTGGGGAATTTTAAGGTTAAGAGGAAGTATTTTTAACTTTGGGCCCAGACTAGTAGCAGTGGTTGTGAGCCTTGTTGTGCTTAAGGTCACATGCTGCTGAAAAAATCACAGACTCATAGGGGCCCGGAACTGATTAGAGGGCATATGAGCCTGTGATTTACACTTGGTACAGTGCGGCAAGACCAAGAAGCTTAGATTGACTGGAGACGGCATGCCTGTTGATTTAATAGGAGCCCAGTGAAGCCACCTCGAGTAGACAAAAATGGCTGACTCAGATCATCGCCGTGAAGGAGCATACTCAAAACAATCCTGATTCCAAGCATTTCAGATTGCTTTGTTCGTACTGTTTAGGACTGAATAAAAATAAAAACTTACGAAAATAAGTTAAATAGAAGGTGGCGCGCGCCAGACGCACGGACTTCAAAATGTGAACGCGCACATGCGTTCCTCACAGAGGGGGGAGGGGCGGGGAATAGAAGCATTATTTGTAACCTTATTACCCGTATGCAGAACACGCAGGCATGATTAAAAAGGTTGATATTAACGTTTACACTTGCAGGGAGGTTTTTATTTGTGAATTCGCGGCAATCCTCCCTCATGGCGATGATCTGAGTCAGCCATTTTTGTCTACTTGAGGTGGCTTCAAGATAATGACGTCATGCCGTCTCTAGTGAATTCTGTCTCTATGGGCGAGACACCATTATGAGATGCATGCGCTCTGCACGGGAGACCTTGAGAGAGAGCACCGCGCGCAAGTGGCTTTGTTTACTTCTTACCGAAACACGACACGGCACATACGCACGCAGTAGACTCACGGTAATTATTTCTTTCTTTCAGTGAATATTCAGTCGTACACAGGTAAGCACAATTCACGTTTTAGTAATTCATTATTATATCTATTTAATAATTTCCAAATATGTATAATTGTATTTACACGTTTATACAACCCTGTTGGCACATAAGCATAATTACAATATAAAATGTTACAAATGTTTTTATTATGCATTTATCATATTATAGTGTATTATTGTTGCAATGAATAAAATGTTTCTTTTATTTACGATATTTTTTCTTCAATTTATTTGTGTCCTCCTTTTCATTGTAAAAAAGTTGGTCACCTTAAAAAACAGTGCTGTAAGATCAATATGTGGGTGGGATTTACAGGCCTCATCAGCCTGCCCTGCTTCACTAGAGCAATTGTTATTGCTTCATAATTATTATAAACTGCTTTAGAGTGGTTCACATACCTTAATTCAGCCATCCTTTCAACAGGCCTGAGGTTTGTATGTGTCCCCAATTTCTCCCAATGGCTTCATTATGGGAAGGGTTTTTAAAAGCCCTATTGATTACAATCTCTGATGCTCTGATGAGTAACAACAGGATGTGTGTGAGGGAGAGTACACACTACAGAACTGGTTGTGCAAGCTTTTAAAATCCAGGCCCAGAGCAGCTGAAAACCTGGATTCCTGCCTGTGGCCTGACCCTGGGTCTGTGTCAGACCCTGCAGCTGCACTTTGCTCTCCTCTGTACAGTCCAAGACTCTAAGCTGGCCATCAGTCAATCATATTTATATACTGCTTTTCAGCACAAAGTTCACAAAGCAGTTTACAGGCAAATAATAACATTAAAGTTAAATGGCTTCCTGTCCCAAAGGGGCTCACAATCTTTAAAAAAAGGCAGACCACCAGCAACAGCCAAAGACACTGTGCAGGGGTGAAGAGAGACAATTACTCTCCCCCTGCTAAATACGTATAAGAGGAACACCACTTGAAATAGTGCTTCTTGCCCAGTTAGCAGGGACTAACTCTTGTTAGCAGCAAGTCAGCTGTAACATTGCTCCTCTGAGGAGCTGGTCCTGCCAAGAATCATTTGGAACTGTTAATGGATAGGAGGCTTTTCTGGTTGCAACATAGGGTGGAGGCCACCTCTTAGAAAGTGAAGTGACATCTGCTTGTGGCTCAAAAGGAAGGTATTGTAATTGTGGCCATTGCCAAGTTCCTTCATTCTCAAGCCCCAATCTTTTCTTACTTATGGGAAGCAGTGTATTGGAAGTATCCTTTACTTCCTTTTACTTGTGATACTAGAGGAGAGAGCTTCTCAGTTTCTGTCCAGGGATTCCACACTGCCTGTTGTTTCTCTGCATTTGGAGGCTCTATTGTTTTCTGTCTCCCCCTTTCCATTCCAGGTTTGTGCTCACATGATCTTTTGGGGAGATAATGTCCTTTTTTACACTACACTGTAATAAGGTAGTTCTTTTGCAATGCAGTTTGCTGCTGGGTTAAATGTGTTCTTCTCTGTGATTCTGACATTAGGAGTTTTGTCATTAGTATCATTTCTCATCAGCAATTTTCAAATCAGAGTCATCTTCAGCTTTGCTTCTCCTCCCACACTCAAATATCCATCAAGCCTCTTTTTCCTCCTCTGTTAAAAGACTTGCCCTATATTGAGGTAACCCGACCGCACATCTGGTCTACATCCTCCTCCTTGGTGGCCTTCCCTCCTGTGTTACTGCATCTCTCATCTACAGACAATTCAGGATGAGTATTAAACTACTTTTCCACTATGATCACATTAGATTTGTTCTAAAAGCCTTAACAGTAGCTCTCAGTCATATTCAGGTTTCTAGTCCTCATGAAGGAATGCTTCCAACTGTAGTAACAGCTGCCTTTCCCTACCATACTCCATCTTATGTCCTACTTCTTATCTGCCCCATGTATGTATGTATGTATGTATGTATGTATGTATGTATGTATGTATGTATGTATGTATGTATGTATG
>JAJKFI010000128.1:2418578-2454510 GCA_029204185.1 Lerista edwardsae | reverse complement strand
ATGTATGTATGTATGTATGTATGTATGTATGTATGTATGTATGTATGAGGAGCATTCCTATAGATATGCTTGCTTTAATCCTGAACGGGTTGGAGACTGGGAAAGGAGGTATCGAGCGTGGTATCAGCGGCTGCAGCAGCACCATTCTCTCCTCCTCCTCAACCTTGATCCACCTTCCCTAGTCCTCTCAGATTTGCACCAGCATAATTGCTGGCACAGGTTCGAATGAACCCATTGCAGCAGATGAGGAGGAGGAGGAGACGACAGGGACTGTCCCCCCACAGGATGTAGTGCATGCTCCAGTGGTGCAGCTGCATCGAGGGGGTGGGGCTATATTCAAAGTGAGGGTGTGAGATGGAGGGGAAATTAGGATGTTGTAAAGGAGTTTGCATCTGACCGAATAAACATATAATGTAGGGGATGGGCAATTCTAGACCTCAGTGGCATACGTAGCCATGTGCTGCCCGGGGTCACAGAAAAATTTGCTGTATCCATCCAGAGAAATGGAATTTAATTATTAATTAATTATTAATTAATTAATGTATTGCACCAATTAAACAAAGATTATAAAACCTGTTATAATCAAAAATGGGGGGGGGATTCCTTTTTAAATAGGGAGGATAATCCCTATTTAGATACCGCTTTTCAACGCAAAGTTCACAAAGCGGTTTATAGGCAAATAATAACATTTGGTGAAATCAAGCCTACTTTAAAAAAAAAGAAGCCAAATCTCCTGCCTCTATGAAGAAAGGTAAAGGGTTCCCCACAACCGAATGGTCTAGTCATGACTGACTCTAGGCAGTGGTGCTCATCTCCGTTTCTAAGCCAAAGAGTCGGCATTTATCCGAGGACAAATTTCCATGGTCATGTGACCAGCATGACTATATGCCAAGGCACACGGAACGCCATTACCTTCCCACCGAATACCTTCCCACTATTTATCTTACTTGCATTTTTACATGCTTTCGAACTCCTAGGTTGGCAGGAGTTGGGACAAGCAATGGGAGCTCACTCAGTTGCGTGGTCTCGAACTGCCAACCTTCCGGTCAGCAGCTCAGCGGTTTAATCCGCAGCGCCACCACATCCCAGATGCCTCTATGAATAGCTTGTGTTAAAATCTCTGCCTTTTGCTGGCTATATTTCCTCTCTTTGCTCAGTTATTCACAAGAGTTTGAATGGCCTAGTGCAGTGGTTTCCAAAGTGTGGATCAGGAACCACCAGTGGGTCGTGAACCAATTTCATATGGTTCAAGAAGCACCTAGAGCAGCCATATTGAAAATATGGGAAGATGGGATGCTGGAAAGTGTGTGGTTGTTTGCTTGTCAAAGCTATATAAATAGGCTTTTTTTCTTTCTGATTCACTTTGCTTTTGGAAAATGGCTGAGAAATAACCCAACTTATTGCTGCATTCTCAGGAAAGCAGCAGGCTCTGAAGTCACATAATGATGGCACTTCCGTCCATAACATAACTTCTGATGGGTCTCAGACAGATTGTCATGCTAAAAAGTGGGTCCCAGTGCTAAAGGGTTTGAGAACCACTGGCCTATTGGGTGAATCAGTTAGCTGGCAAGCTAACTTGAGATTCAGAGCGCAATCCTATATCCCCATTGCGCCAGCACTTATACTCTTGCGCCGGCTGAACGCTGTCGCAAACGTGCCGTCACGCGCATCAGCGCTGGCGGTACAGCGCTGGACTGGCGCAAGTAGCAGCACCAATGTTCAGGCACCGCTGCGATGCCAGCAGCGTCGGCCTTGTGCCGGTTGAGCGTCAGTGGTGCACATTTGGCACTGGGCCTCGCTGAGGGCGTTCCAGAGGCGTGCTGGGCGGCTCAGTGGGTGGAGATGGGGGTTGTGACGCAGGATGGCCATAGTGCGAAATCCTAAACCCCGTTCTCAGCCTTGGCGGCCCCAATTTGGGCCACACCTGCGCATGTGCACCTGCGCCTGCAAAACAGCAGGCGCAGATTCGAGCAGCCCCATTGAGATGACTGGGGCTTACGTGGGTGGAAGGGGAAAACCTCCCCTTGGCCTGCACTTAGTTGCTGCTGTCTTCTAATGGACTTTAGGATACAGCCGTGTTATGTCAGCTTTACTATGTCGGCCTTACTTAGGATTGGGCTGCCCATGGGTGCAGGTTCGAATCCCTCCTCATTATCAGCAAATATGTTCAGAAAAATAAAAGGCAGGAACCATGCTGCAATGCAAAACTTATTTGAATGACTGGGGAACTGTAGGGAGCCACCATCATAAAGAGATGTCATGGGTCACCTCCTCTGGGAGGGAGAAATGCTTTCAGTTCACCAAAGTCTTTCACTATTTTAACATATTGTATTCATTTCTTATTGCCTGCTTCTAGCTGTTTTGCAGTACACAATTGGGGAATTGATACTCCGATGGAACCAGCAGGATACATCTCTTCCTAACAGCAGAGATTTATCTGGGGGATAGTTCTTGCTTATGGTCCCTTACTTCAGGAGGTTGGATGGGCAGGACAGTGGGCTTCCTCTGCTTTCCACCCACCTACCTTTCCCAAGAAGCTTTTTGAAAAGAGATGCAAAAACAATTTTTATGTTACTCTTTTATGTTAATAGTTATGCATGTTTCCAATTTTACATCTCTGTGCTGTTCTCTTCATTGTAATAGTTGGGAAGCTGGCAAGCCACTATCCTCTCAGCTTTAGCTGCCAACTATTGCAATGGAGAAGCAATAATAAAAGAAGCTCTGCTCCACCCTGGTCTAACATCATTGACTGTACAGGATTGTTGGAGAAATTACAAAGATTCTGCTAGCAAAAGAGAAATGAGGTGAGAGAACAGTGCCTGGAGTTATATACTGCTAGGATTTAAAGGGGAGGAGGAAGGCTTCTGCTTTTCTCCCCTCACCTCAGGCGGATCTAAGGGGGGGCAAAGCTCTAAGTTTTGCAAGAAGCCTTACCTTGCAGTGGAAAACACTCCTCTCCTGCACTGTTCTAGCCAATCCTCACAGGGAACAGCAACATCTTGGCGTTGCTTACTGGCTACAGCAGCAAGGGAGAGGAGGGATTTACATGACAGGGTAAGGCGTCTTGCAAAACTTACAGATTTGCCCCCCCCCTTAGATCTGCCTCTGCCTCACCTGAAGCTCTTTTGATGTGATCTCCCTCTACATTCTATGTGAATGGGGCTATGCATGATTTTAAAATGGTTCCAAACGGGGTGGGGGTGGGGGGGACCCCCAAGGGGGTCACACACCAATTTTCAGGGGGTTGCAAAGAGCTTGGGGCAGCCATCTTAAAAAGCTGGGCACCAACATCTTGGGAGCTTCATTTTGGCTAGGGCTTTCCTATTAAACTGCCACTTCCTCAATGCTTGTGGCTGCGAAGGAAATTTGCCTGCTATGGGCTTGTCTTGATGTGTGAAGTCTCTCCCGAGTCTCTTTCCACGCAGGAATGTCACACCTTCCATGTATATGTCTCAGTGATTCTCAGCACACGGTGAAGAGGAATGTAAATATTCTGAAGACCATCTAAAATTTGGCTTCACTACCTTGACCAGCAATGGCATAGAGAAGCCACAATGTATTCTGTGCAATGCTGTTCTCAGTGCTGAATCAATCACTGAACTCAAAACTCAAACATCATGGTGCAGGCAGCGCCGGTCTCAGAGCTTTAGCGCCGACGCGGTGGTGCCACCGGTGCCAACAGTGCTACCTGCAGGGCAGGATTGTGCCCTTAGATACAAAGCATTCAGAAAAGGATACCGAGTTTTTTCAAAATTCAAAAAGTGTGATTTATTAAAAACAATCACTTCCTACTTAATGACATCTCTTTTGGCCCTAGGTCTTAGTGGGGTCCCAAGAGCTTATCATACCTAAAAAGGGGGTCCTGGTGCCAAAAAGGTTTAGTTGGGAACCACTATTTTAAAATGTGACTGACCCCAGGATATCTACTTTGTTCCTGAGCCAATGACATGTTGTATAGTGTTTTGAATGCCTTAAAAGCATTCCAAAAAAGCAAAACATTATTATGATAGTATGCTGTAAAAGTGCATAAATGTTTTGTTTCATATTTTTACATCATATGTGGATGTGTGTTTCTCAGAGCAACTTTTGGCAAACGGGTGGAAAACAAGTGACTGAAATCATAGCTTCATCTCCGTCACCTCTTCATTTGTCACTTGACATGTCTTTCCCCTTTTCCACTCCCTCCTGTCAATGTTTGACAATCTTCATCTTTTAATCCAGATACAGAAGCTCTAAACACAGGGTCAAGGGTAGTTTCTGTGTTCCATACACTGCTTCATATGCAACAGCTGCTAACTATTTCCATATGCGATCTGGAGGGCATTATACATTTTTAAGCGTGCATAGCACGTGTGTGCATGTGTGTGAAACACATATGCACACATAGAGAATTCATAATCAGTCTTCTGGGCTCATTTGAGGCTGAATGGCATTGCAATCAGCAATTTTCCATTGCATTCCAAGCTATTATTGGTCCAAGAGCAGTAGTGTGAGGACCAACTGTCTAGGAAGTATCTGTCATAGTCATACAAGAACCAAACACATGAATGAGGGCCAATCAGGCACTTTTTCCCCACTCCACGTGTGCTTTTTCCTATAGCAAATCATCACTGTATTTAGTTATACAAATTTATAGCCATCCAGCAAAAAATAGTCACTTTGCCTGTGTTCTGGTAATAAGCAGGCATCCTGTAATTGCATAAGGCTGAGACAAGCAGGCCTATAATTTCACAGTTATTTTAGCCTGCCTCCAAGCTTGTAGTGGTCACAGAAAGATCTACCCTTTGTTCTGTCCCCCACCTCCACAAGCTGCCTTAAAAACTCAGGCCACACTCTGTGGGCAAGAACAGCCATAGAACCAGCGTCAGTCGCCTGACAGGAGCGACAGTCTCCTGTCTATGCCCATCGCCCCCACCCCCCTCAGTGTGGAAAAGTGTAGTAAGTTGTGGGGTTCCAGATGGCAATGTTTGAAGAAATGAGATCATAGTGACTAGCTTGTACCTCCACACACCTCTCATTTACTGTAAGGAAGCAGGGCCTGGATGAGATGATGTCATACAATATGTGATCTGGAAACTGAACTCTCTCCCTTGTGGAAGAAAGGTTGCCAGCTTTCAATTTCATGGACACAGTCCTCCTCCCCAGGCAAAGAGAAGGAGCGCAGGGAGGAGGCACAGCCAGGGCAGAAGATGGCAGGGTAAGTCATAAGCAGAGCCCCTGAGGATGGGGCCAGCTTCAAATGAATGAGGTTGATTTTCAAATCCCAAATGTTCACCCAAATGACTGGGGCTGGTTTGTGCACTCCTGTACCAGTGTCCGGAGGCAGGTACCCACTGGCAAAGGTTGTCAAGCTAAATCAGACTTCAGCACAGTGGATCATGGTTGGCTGTTCCAAAGCAAGATGCCTGACCTGGCATCGATGTTGCAACACCTCCACATGTGGCTATGCCCCCAATTCCCTGTCCCACAAGAGAAAAGTTAGAATCAAGGATCAGGCTTCTGATACTGGGGGCACTAAACCTACTAGATTACCTGTGAGTATCTCTACTACTGCCAGCTTGTGCAAAGATAACAAATTCCAAGCAGGGCCCTGGACCACACTACTTTGGGGTGTTCAACAGTACATCACAATAGCCATATATGAGAAGCCAGAATGACTATCCCAGTACTGCAGAGGCCAAATGTAGCATGTCTTAAAATAACCTGGTGAATTGTGCATTATTATGATGTATCATTTTTGCATACCTGGCCCCCACCCCAGCAAACACAGGGTATTGCTGTGTTGAGAGAACCAACCACATTTTCATGGCTGAATGGCCATTTGAACCCAGAGCACTCTGTATGGGGCTGATCACTGTTCCTTCTACTGTGCTACATACATGGCTGAGATGAGATTTGAATCAAGGACCTGGTTAGGGTTCGGGATGAGGCTTCTGAGACTCTCTAGTTGTTCCTTGTTCTGCTTCATTCACTAACAATTTGGGGTGGGGAGGGCAAGTAAACATTAATGATAAACAGTGGGAAGCAGGGTCCTGAAACAGAAGGACTGATCCAGCACCATCTTTTTTAAAGGGCAATCTTTTCCTACTGTGCTGCATGAGCCCTTTACATTATCACCTCCCAGTCAAAAAATTAGGAGGGCAACGCAGTCCAATAGTAAATGTTGATGGCACCCAGCTGTTTCTCTCCTTTCCTCCAGATTCCAGGGTGGCGGTTGAGGTCCTGGAGAACTGCCTGGAGGCACTGGGGATCTGGATGAGGGCTAACAAGCTGAAATTAAATCCGGCCAAGACAGAGGTTTTCCTGTTTCAGAAATCTTCAGTGCAGGTACTAATTGTCCTGCTCTGAATGGGGTTGCACTCCCCCTGAATTGGACTCACAGCTGCTCTTGGATTCCCAGATGGTGGCTGTGGCCAGGGAGGGGGGCCTTTGCTCATATTTGGCTGTTATGTCACCTGTGGCCTTACTTGCAGCCCTGGCCATGGTGATCAAAGCCATTGTGTCATTGAGGTTACAGGTTAGTTTGCGCCCTATGTGGACCTGCCCTTGAAGATGCTTCAGGAGCTGCAATTAGTGTAGAATGCAGCAGCCCAGATAGTCACTGAGGTGGTTCGACTCTGTTGGGCTCCTTCTCCAACAGCTGCACTGGCTGCCAATTTGCCTCTTGATCCAATTCAAGGTGCTGGTTTTGACCTTTAAAGCCCTATATGGCTCGTGGCCAGATTATCTGAGAGCCCATATACATATGATCCGGCTCATCCTCTCAGGTCATTGGAGAAGGCTCTTCTTCAAATGCCACCACCCAAGGAGATTGGAGGGGCAGCAGCAAGAAGGGCCTTCTCAGTAGTGGCACTGACTCTATGGAACTCCCTCTCTCTTGATTTACAAACTGCTCCCTCTTTGGATACTTTCCAGCAGGGCCTGAAGACAATCTTTTCAGACAATCTTCTGAGCTCTCAGCCTTTTTAACATCTGGCTTTTACTAGCTTGGGTTTTTTATAATATTGCTGCTGCACTTTTGTTTTGTTGTATTGTTTTATTGCTTATTAAGATGTTCTTAATTATGATGACTTTTGATGTCTGATTTGTGTTTTTAACTGTGATTTTTTGTATTTCTTGAAATTATCTTTGTAAGCTGCCTTGGACCCCTTCAGGGAGAATGGCAAAGTTAAAGTACTGTAAATAAATAGATAAGAGACCAGTTCTGAAGCTGGCAGTAAGCACTGACTGCCTCTTCCGGTGTAGCAAATGTGCTGGAAAGGATGTTGTGACACTGCCAAAGGCTCCAAGCGCTGGTGCTAGGCCAGCCTTACTGCTGACCGATGGAGAAGCTTTTTGGGGTGGGGAAGGGGGAATTGGGCAGGGGGAGGAGCTGCACCCTAAGCCTGGCACAAGGGTTCTTGAGTCTGTGCAAGCAAAATAGCTGGTGATGACTTGAATAGCCCCATTGCAGGGACCAGAACTGCAGTAGCCATTTTGGTACTGCCGCTCCTCTGGGAGCCAGCAGCTCAGGATTGGGCTGCCCATAAATAAACGGTCTTTTGTGGAGTTTCTGCCTGTCATGGGAGCAGAGCCGGCATTCAGACAATTTGACCTATGTGGCCAAATTGGGGCCTGCTCCTAAGGAGCCCCCACAGTAGGCCAGCAGGTCATGATATTTACCTGAGAGTTCTAGGCCAATTTCACTGAATTGGTTCCCCCCACCTGGAGGAGCTCCGTGCTGAGGCAGCAAGCAGAGCACTCTCTGCTGGCACCTTGCACTGTAGTTGGCATTCTGGCATAGAAGATTCCATGCCAAGGCATCACAAGGGAAGTGCAGGAAGTGCTGCTGCTGGATGGTCTCCCACCTGCCCATAGGTTCAATTGGCTCAAAATAGCACCCCCTTGGAGCAGTTGGTGGTGATGGTAGGCCAGCAAAGTTTGGCTGTCATACTGTAAACATTCTGTAAAGTATGTTTGGACCACTCTCAGAGAATCTCAAAAGAGCTGAGGAGACCAAAGAACATGCAGCTTACAGAGAAACAAGTAAAAAAGTTTTTTTCTTCTCCTAGGAAGGAGAATCTCTCCTCCATTCTCTTCTTCCCCCCCCCCACGCACAGTATTTATTTGTTTGAAGAATTTACATCCTGTCTTTACCATGCTGAAGCAAATGCCTAAGGCGGGTTTTATGGGCAGGCTAGTCTAAATCACCATTTTTCAATTTTTTTTTTTTTACACACACACACACAGTATTTTGTGCTTCACTGAATCCTCAGTCCCAGATGTAGCCTTCACAGTATGGTTCTCTCCTCTGGCTGCGTGCCTTCAAGCTTCAGCAAGCAATTGTAAGTCAAGCCTGGACAGGTCCTCAAAGTCATACTGCATTATTTTGCTGGCTGGCCTCACATTCCCACACTGGGTAATCAGCTTTACAGCAACCTCATTCTGCCACAGCAGGTTCTGCAGCTTTTCACAGCCTGGTATTCCATCTCCCATCCAAAAGCAAGAGCACAGATTCTCCTGCTTAGCTTCAGGCAGTATCTGCAGCTCAACTATCAGTTCACACATCCTGCCCCAGCATGTGCTCCATTAGTAGCAGTGCTCTTCTCTGAACCTGCTCCAATTTGGCTGCATCTTTCTTGAACTGAGGTGCCCAGAATTGGACACAGTACTCCAGGTGAGGTTGCACCAATGCAGAGTAAAGCGGAACCACAACTTCTTGCAACTTGGACGCTATGATTCTATTAATGTAGGCTAAAATGGCACTAGCCTCCTTTGCAGCTCTTTCACACTGCTGGCTCATGTTCATCTTGTGATTCACTGCAACTCCAAGATCCCTCTCACATGTTGTGCTGCCAAGCCAGGTTTCCCCCATTCTATACCGGTGTCTTTGGTTATTTTTGCCTAAGTGTTGAACCTTGCATTTTTCCCTGTTGAACTTCGTCTTATTCTTTTCAGCCTAGTATTCCATTTTGTCAAGGTCTTCCTGAAGGCTTTCACAGTCTTCTATAGTGTTTGCTACTCCTCCCAGTTTGATGTAATCCGCAAATTTGACGAGGTCCCCTTGTATCCCTTCATCCAAGACATCGATGAAGATGTTAAAGAGAACTGGGCCCAAGACAAAGCCCTGGGGCATGCACGCCTCTTGAAACTGTCTTCCAGGTTGAAGCAAAGCCATTGACCATCACTCTTTGTGTACGGTTTTCCAACCAGTTGCGGAGCCACCTAACAATGATTTCATTCAGCCCATATTTTACCAACTTGCTGATTAAGATGTCATGTGGAACCTTGTCAAATTCTTTACTGAAATCAAGATAAATCACATCCACAGCATTCCCACCATCCAGTAAGCCTATCCATATGGTCCTAGTAAATTGAGAAATTTGCCTCTTGCTGAACTTCTCAGCTAAGGTTCTTTGAAAAACATTTCAAAGGAAGGATCTGAGTGCTCCTACTAATAGCATCACAATTTTGTTGTCAAAGTCCTAGAGCTCTGCTCCACCTCACCCCCTTTCACCCCTGAATATGCTATAGATATATGGGAGCTTTACAGCACAACCAATATTGTTTTCAATGTATAATGTTGCAAACAATATTCAGTATCTTTGAATTGCACCTTCAGTTTTTCTTAGAACTGAAAGTGGTACTTTCTTGATAAAAATGAAGCCCAGTTGGACATTTTTAGTTCCTGGCTCAAACTTGTGTCTTTGCCAGGAGATCATCCAAACATCATCTGTCTCAGCAACTGCAGTCCAATATGGGCAAACTGGTATCAGAAAATGGCTTGGCTGATCCATTTCTATGGCATCTCTAGTAAATCATTTTTACAGAGTTGAGTGCTGTGTTGCCGAACTAGATAGAATTTGAGAAGGAAATGTACCTTGATGAAATTTATCATCTGTGGCCTCAGTTAAGATGGCTCCTTGGCACAACACAATTAAGTATCAGAAGAGCCTGAAAAATGACTCTCTCTTAAAACAAGTTATTTATGAGACGTTAGTTAATGGCAGCTCTTAGGTCTAAACTAGACATGACAATAGTCATGGCATTTGCCTTGATGCACTACCCTTTTCTTGTGCAAACAGTGCATATGTGTGCATGTATGTGTGTAATCTGGATCAGTACAAGTGGAACGGGCTTTAATCGTATCTCCCCACTACTGGGCCAATCCAAATGGTTCTCCCATGCACAAGAAAAAAACACTCCCATTTGTTTCAATTCATTTGTTTTCAATCTTGCCTAAAAAGCATGTGTGAGAGGCATCATATGGTTTGGGACCACAGTAGGAAGTAGATTTAAAGTCCTCTACCACCACCATCCTTGCCATGCCCTGCATTAATAAAACTGTAGATTCCAAGTCATTAGAAGTTGTGATTCCGCTTTACTCCACATTGGTGAGACCTCACCTGGAGTACTGTGTCCAATTCTGGGCATCTCAGAAAGATGCAGCCAAACTGGAGCAAGTTCAGAGAAGAGCAACGGAGATTATCAGAGGGCTGGAAAACAAGTCCTACAAGGAAAGGTTGAGAGAACTTTTGAGGAAAGGTTAAAAGGGATGCTCTTTTCCCTCTCTCACACCACCAAAACTAGGAGATAGCCACTAAAATTGAGTGTTGGGAGAGTGAGAACGGATAAAAGGAAAAAATTTTTAACCAGTGGGTAATTAATCTGTAGAACTCCTTGCCAAAGGAGGTGGTGATGGCGTCTGGCCTAGGGGCGTTTAAAAGGTGATTAGACAGATTTCTGGAGGGAAAGTCCATCATAGGCTATAGGCCATGATGGGTGGGGCAACTTCCTTATGTTAGACTACCTCAGAATGTCAGATGTAAGGGAGTAGCGATGAGATGTAGACATCTGGTTCTCTTGTGTGCTTCCTGAGGCATCTGGTGGGCCACTGTGAGGTATAGGTAGGAGTGATTTTTTTGGTGATATTATTTCTAAAAGTTCTTGATTAAATAGCAAATTGCGGTGTTATGTGTTTTTAATCCAAATTTTTATTGCAAATTGTACACAGTGCAATAAATAAGGGTGAATGGGCCTACAAAGGCAAGCAATTATTGGCACACACACCCAGCCCGAAATAACCTGCTCAAAAATTCCCAAGCAACACTCTGATTGCTGCTTGGAGCATCAAGAAACTGCTACTTACTATTTCACATTCCATTAACATTGCCCCAGCATGCACGGTGAATTATGAAGATGCATATTCATGCAAGTTTAAGCAAGCTTCCTCCTGTTTCTACCACTCTTCCTCCTGATCACTTACTCAAAACTCAAAACTGTAAAAAATAAACAAAAATTGTGTTATTTTTGTGAAATTGATCTAAATTTCTGTCAAAAAATAAGCAAAAGTGGTGTTATTTCGCATTTTGTCCTAAATTTCATTTTATACAGCGTTTTCAGTAGAACTTCTCATTATTTAGCATTCTGTGTTGATCACCAAAAAAACCCCATCTCTAGGTATAGGAAGCTGGACTAGATCGGCCTTTGGCAGCTCTGATCCAGCAGGGCTCTTCTTATGTTAACTTGGTATGTTTAGCCTGAAGAAGGCTAAGAGAGGATATGATAGTACTCTTCAAAAACCTGAAGGGATGTCATATGGAAGAAGGGGGTGCGAGGGGGAGCCTGAACGTATGTATGTGTGTGTGTATACTTCAGCTGATATGTGGTGTCCTGAGGCAATCTATTATGATGTCATTGCTGATGTCACTCTGATTATGACATGCAGAGCATAACCTTTCCAGCACCTGAAGTTTTTAAAGTATTGAACAGCTGCTGAACAGAAGTCCTGCGGAACGGTTCTGGGATGTTGGGATCTGGGAGAGGGATGTTGGGATCTGGGTGATGCTCCCCACGCCTTTGGAGTCCAGGTTCGGGGGCCCCTCAACGTGGGGGGCAAGAAAGGGTGAGAAACGCTCCAGCGAGTGGGGGACACGAGCAGCGAGTGCTGTCCTGCGACAAAGTGCCTTGTCCGCGACCAAGTGCAGGTAAAAGCGAGTTACGCATCTGTGCGAGTGAAGCAGCAGGGCGAGGAAGCCAGGGCCCCAGACTCTGCCCTCTCTCTGAGAAGCAGGGCAGCTCATCCCTGAATAAACACAGAGATGGAGCCAGACAGCCAGCAGTTGGGCGGGGGCTATCCAGTGTTTTGCATCGAGTGCCACATGTATGACTATATGCCTCTGGGGCATAAGTCATGGGTGTGTCCTCGGTGCAAGGAGCTCCAGGCACTCAGGGAACGCGTCTGCTCCCTAGAGGCCTTGGTTGCGGACCTGGAGAAGCAGAGGCAGGCAGTGAGGGTCCATGGTGAGACATCCGGGGACTTGCAGGATTCGTCCCACCCTCAGAAGGGCAGCTCCTCAGCTGCTGGAGAAAGGAGTCTCAGGGCTGGAGGACGTCAGCTTGGAACAGAGGGAATCAATCCTCCAGCGGGGGGCCCTTCTTCCAGCGACGAGCCCGCATCCAGTCGCACTAAGGATGCTCCTCGGCGGGAGGGGGGTTGCGGTCTCCTTGTTGTGGGCGATTCTATAGTTAGGAATATAGAGAGGGGCGTCTGCGACGGATGTGTGGACCGCACGGTGACTTGCCTGCCTGGTGCGAAGGTTGCGGACATCACGTCTCGTCTAGATAGGCTGGTTAGGAGTGCTGGGGAGGAGGTAGCGGTCGTGGTGCATGTTGGCACCAATGATGTGGGGAAATGTAGCCGGGAAGTCCTGGAAGCCAAATTTAGGTTGCTAGGCAGGAAGCTGAAGGCCAGGACCCCCAAGGTAGCGTTCTCAGAAGTGCTACCCGTTCCACGTGCAGGGCCAGCTAGGCAGGCGGAGCTCAGGGGTCTCAATGCGTGGATGAGACGGTGGTGTCGGGACGAGGGGTTTAGATTCGTTAGGCACTGGGGGACATTCTGGGACAAGCCAGGCCTGTACAAGAGGGACGGGCTTCACTTGAACCAAAATGGAACCAGGCTGCTGGCGCTTAATATTAAAAAGGTGGCAGAGCAGCTTTTAAACTGATCCCTGGGGGAAAGCCGACAGGAGCCGAGTGGCGTCCGGTTCGGAACTCCTCATCCCTACGGGAAGAGGAGGGTGGAGGAGTACCAAAGAGTAATGGAGGAGTAGGAAATAGAACTTCTAAGCTGAGTGTAAGTGACACTTTGTCCAGTAAAAAGAGAGGAGGGGAAAAGGGATCAAAAAACAGTCCCTCTTTAGACAACCCCATATATAGGTGTTATTATGCGAATGCTCGAAGTCTCCGAGCAAAGATGGGGGAACTGGAATGTTTGGTGGCTAGGGAAAAGATTGATATAGTAGGCATAACGGAAACCTGGTGGAATGCAGAGAACCAGTGGGATACTGTAATCCCAGGCTATAAACTCTATAGGAGGGACAGGGAAGGGCGTGTTGGCGGAGGGGTGGCCATCTATATCAAAGAAGGGATAGAATCCAGCAGAGTAGAAATTGAAGGTGGGCCGGACTCCACCATGGAGTCACTGTGGGTTAAACTGCCGGGCCGTAAGAGCAATGTAATAGTGGGGGTGTGCTATCGTCCTCCCGATCAAAAACTTGAAGGTGATCTTGAAATGAGGAAACAAATCAGAACAGTGACCAAGAGAGGCAGGATTGTAATCATGGGGGATTTCAATTATCCTCATATTGACTGGGTCAACTGCTGCTCTGGTCAAGAAAGAGAGACCGGATTCCTTGACGTGCTAAATGACTGTGCCTTAGAGCAACTAGTCATGGAGCCGACCAGAGGACAGGCGACTCTGGATTTAATATTGTGTGGTACTCGGGACCTAGTTAGGGATGTAAGTGTTACTGAGCCATTGGGGAACAGTGACCATGCTGCGATTGGTTTTGCCATGCATGTCCAGGAAAGAGTGCAGAGCAAATCTGACACAAGAACCCTTGACTTTCGAAGGGCAGATTTCCCTCAGATGAGGAGACTAGTTAGACAGAAATTGAAAGGGAAGGTAAAAAGAGTCCAATCCCTGCAGGCTGCGTGGAGGCTGTTTAAAAAAACAGTAGTAGAGGCCCAGCGGAAGTGTATACCGCAAAGAAAGAAGGGTTCGACAAGGTCCAGGAGGGTGCCTGCATGGCTGACAAACAAAGTTAGAGAAGCTGTAAAGAGCAAAGAAGCTTCCTTCCGTAAATGGAAGTCTTGCCCCAGTGAGAATAAAAAAGAACATAAACTCTGGCAAAAGACAAGTAAGAAGGTGATACGGGAGGCCAAGAAAGCGTTTGAGGAACGCATGGCTAGCAACATAAAAGGGAATAATAAAAGCTTCTTCACATATGTTAGAAGCAGGAAACCTGCCAGAGAGGCGGTTGGCCCGCTGGATGGTGAGGGAGGGAAAGAGGAGATAAAAGGGGACTTGGAGATTGCAGAGAAATTAAATGAATTCTTTGCGTCCGTCTTCACAGCAGAAGAACTTGGGCAGATACCACAGCCCGAACAGCCCTTCCTAACGAAGGAATTAAAGCAGATAAATGTTAATAAAGAAGATGTTTTAGATCAAATTGATAAACTACATATAAATAAGTCACCAGGCCCAGATGTACCACACCC
This sequence comes from Lerista edwardsae, assembly GCA_029204185.1. NCBI lineage: Eukaryota > Metazoa > Chordata > Lepidosauria > Squamata > Scincidae > Lerista > Lerista edwardsae. The sequence goes on along the minus strand of JAJKFI010000128.1, from coordinate 2,439,969 downwards.
AAGAGTAATTAAGGAACTAAAGAACGAAGTTGCTGACCTCTTAACTAGAGTATGCAACTTGTCCCTTCAGACAGCCACGGTACCAGAGGATTGGAGGATAGCCAATGTCACGCCAATCTTTAAAAAAGGGAGAAGGGGGGACCCTGGAAACTACAGGCCTGTCAGCCTAACGTCTGTTCCGGGTAAGATGGTGGAAAGCCTCATCAAAGATAAAATCCTAAAACACGTAGAGGAACAAGTACTGCTTAAGGAAAGTCAGCATGGCTTCTGTAAGGGTAAGTCTTGCCTCACAAACCTTTTGGAATTCTTTGAAAAGGTCAACAGGCACGTGGATGTGGGTGAACCTGTGGATATCATATATCTGGATTTTCAGAAGGCATTTGACACGGTCCCCCACCAAAGACTGCTGAAGAGTGCCACATGGTGGAGTGCAGCTTGAACATTTTATTGTAATAGCAACAGATAGAACTGAACAGAACAAGGCAACATCTAGCTCAGGTCTCCTGATTGGAGAGGTCATTAGCTCCACCCCTCCAGCCCTCTTGCTCAGGCTTAACCCTTGCTGTCCTCCTGGATACATAACACCCAGAATGAGGCATTACAGTCTGAAGCATTATGTTCTGCTCTTGCCCTCCTTCTTTCATGATTACTATGACCAGATTCAATTAGGAGGGGCCCTGTTCAGTCCAAATTACTTGGGCCTGGCGGTCCAGAAGGGAACCTGGGGACCAACTATGTTGCATATGGTTTTAATCCTGTATAAAGATTTTTGCAAGGGGACCTGAATTTTTTTTTTTTACCAGGGTCAGACCTCATTCTCAGCAGCCCTGATTATGACACAAGTTTTGGCCCCCAGCAGAGCAGGAAACAAGAACAACATTGGTGGTAAATTAAGCAAACATTTCACCCTTCTGAAATTGCCAAAATGCCCCCTGCAAACAAGGCAGCAAGGTTGGGGGGGGGGCTTACCAGCACTAAGATAGATCACAGAAAACAAAGCAAAAACTGTACCATGAGAGTGTCATAGATATTGCAACCACGGTGCACACATGATGGCGCAAAGCTAGGAAAAGACGGTGCACATAGCTAGAGAGGAGCTCCAGTATCACATACAGAAAAACACCCAAAGGTTACATATTTAACATTTTCTTTTAGTATTAAATATGAATGACATTTTCCAGTTGCTGATGTCTCTTTTGCATCTTTTTTTAGATTGTGAGCACTTTGGGAACAGGGATCATTTGTATCCTGTATTTATTTAGCTATATAACTGTTTTGTTAACTACATTTTGTTGAAAAACAGTATATAAATGTTCATCATTATCATCATCTGGTTAAATAGAAGTGAGGTCATCAATCTCAAATCCCTGTTTTCATCACTCCACTCACAGGAAAAATGGGGAGGTATTTTGGTGATTTTTTCCAGGAGGGCAAGAGGGGCTAAAAAAATTTTTTTATTTGTGTGTGTGTGCGTATATAAACCTGTAGTTTATATTCCAGCTTCCCGCAAATGTTCAAGGCTTTTAATGTCAGTGTTTAAAAACAGAGCCCAAAAAGTACAATAAATCTTTTAAAAACAAATTTAGCCCAAACAAATTACCCCCCAAATAGAAAAGTCATGGAGCAGACACAGTGCCACAAAGCAATATAAGAATAAAAAATCAACAGACATCAAAAGTGAAGTTTGAGCCATCCCTGTGTCCCCTGGACTAGAGAAGTAAATCAGGAGTCAGCATGATAGAAGAGTTGCCACTTTTTTGCTGGCCATAGTCCTGTGCCTTTATGCAAAAAGAAAGCAACTGAAGTCACCCCTCCCCCGCCCTGCTGCCTTCAGTTGGGTAAAGCATCAGCTGCTTACTTTCCTCATGCCAGGTTGCTGTGGAAGGCACAAGAATTATGCCAGAAAAAGGGGTGCCACCCATTCGACAGATTGTCTCTCTTGGTACAGTCCAAAGTCTGAATGATGACCTCTCTCTCTCTCGGGGGGGGGGGGGAGAAAAGGGTTGCTTCCTGGAAAAGTTGCTTTTTGCACAGGCTATAGCCAACAATTACAGGAGACTAGTGTGTCTACAAAAGCGCTTCACATCCCTTCCAAACCCTCAGCCCGCCCATCCCACCCCAGAGCCCACAATAGCAGGCTTTATATCCCAGGATTTGAATGTTTATGATTACAGGCGGGGTCACACCCAGTTCTCTGTTTCAGTCTTGGGGCAGACGCCAGGCTGGTGGAAAACTCTCTCCATGGCATCTAAGTTTGCTTGGCACTGGACAGAGACAAAAACATGAATAGGACTGTTCAATGGGGTTTGAGATGAGATGTGTATATATGTGCAGACAGGAGGTAGCATGGCATATTGCTAGCAAATATTGCTTCAGCCTTTTGGTGCCTGAAGTGAAAGAATTTAAATGGCTCAGTCCATCTCCTGTGAATAAATATGGGACACAATTTGTTAAGTTCTGTACAAGTCCCATTTACACGAAAGAGAGATGCATCACAGCACTCATTCTATTTATTCAATGTAACAAAATATGTTCAATTTGTATCAGTCTCATAGTTCAGCTGAAATCCGAGTGCAGCAAAAATTTCATTTTTAAAAAAACAGAGTATACATAACCCTGATTATAATTGTTGAGTATTTACTTGACACAGATAAAATGCAGAGTGTTTTACCATCTTTATTTTAGCGTGTCATCACAACAAACCCATATAATAAGGAAGTTCTTTAGTTTCATGGGGAAGTAACGGATTCTCAGAGAAAGTGATTTATTCACTGGGCTTTGTGGTTGTGGGGGGATACAAATTCAGAGTTCAGCCTGCTCTCTGTGTACTCATGCACTATGGTGTTTAACCTACAAGGGGCTCAAACTGGACCAAAAAAGACATTGCTTGTCCCTCTGTTCTGCCAAATCCCATCCTTAGCCAGTCCAACTGTCCTTCCTTCAGTCCTTCCAGCAGGCAGGCAGGCAGGCCATCCAGCACTCCATCCCAGGTACCATCCTCCAGTACCTATACAGCTTCTCCCTTCCAGCACCAGCCCATGTGCCTTCCTAGGACCCTCCCTGGTCCCATCCCAGATCCCTCTGCTGCCTCCAGCTTTATACTGAGGCCAGCCAATCCATGTCTGATGCTAGGCAGACTCTAGCATCAGCCACGCCCATCTGCACCTGTGCTGGCCTCCCTTCATAGCCAGAGCCTCAACAGCCTACAGCTGTGCTCCCGAGGCTTGAGTTCTGGGATTAACCCCATAATCCCTGGACAAGGAGCCATTGCTGATACCATTCCCTCACTCCTTGGGGTAGCTCCTGCCTTTTCCAATACACCCTCTCATATGTGTGGCAATGTTAGCATTATTGCTGCTCAAAAATTCTAGTCCCTCCCAGAAAGATATCACAAGATAATGACAATGTCCACCCATAGCTTCTCTCAAAGTTGCCAACTTTTTGTTGATCCTGCCCCTATGCCTTTGCAAGCAGTCTGATACGCAAAAATCAAGCCCAATAATCTTTCCCTGGCATGGAGACAAAGTAATGTGAAATATTGCACAGGTGTAGGTGATCTTAATCCAAGCTGTTACACCTGCCAATAACCTCTAGTTTTCATCTTTGCTGAAACATGGATGTATGTATCTGTAGTTTAAAATTTAGACCACAGAGAGTCATTTTGATAGAAACATTGCTGAACACATCCACAGCCATCCATTTTGCAATTTGCCCAGACTGCTACTAGCCAATAGTGAATGATCCAATTTCAAGTCTAAGTCCGGATGGACAATTATTGCATATCTACAAGAAACTTGTATGATTGAAGATGATAAAGCAGACTTGTGTAAATATTGTGTTAGAGAGGCTTTTGTGACTAAGAGTGCAATCCTAACCTGAAGTTAGGCCAGCAATTTTTGGCTGGCACAAAGGCCACCATAAAGCACATGGGTCGTTCCGTGTCAAATAATCACACTTAAGGGCAATTTTCTACCTCACATTCTTAGATATTGATGAAACTTGGCATACTTATATAGTTATTGAAGGAATGCATATTTTTAAATTTTGTAACTCATACAGAAAAAACATATTTAAGTTCAAAGTTTCAAAATTGTATCAAAAAATGGCACGCTAGTGATCCTTTAACTAGTTGTACCTTGGACACCGGTTGAGATATAGAGTTGGGAGTGGTCTTGTTTTAAAGCTCCTTCCATGGGCTTTCATATGATGTACAACACAATGGGTTTAATAATTTTTTTAGGTTTTAAAAATTCAATTAAAAACTAAAAAATGGAAATTTTTAATATTTTGAAAAAAATCTCAAAATTAGTTCATACTTGTGTCTAACTATACCCCCCAAAATTTTTGATGATGATGGGATCATAAGATATGAGAGATAACACATACATATGATTCAGAGAAAATAGAATTTTCAAGTTGAACTTTATTTTTTATCTACAACATTTTTAAAACAAATTTATGAATATTGTTTCTTGGTGTATTATTTTTCTTAGTTTGTTCTGTTGTGACCCATTAAGGGCTTACCTTAGACAGACAATAAAGGCTTACCACCCATGCTGCTGAAGCACGAGCTCCCCACACCCGAGGCAGCAATGTTGCTATGGCAGCCAGTAAGTGAACCAGCTGCCAGCATTGCACCATTTCCAGGCAGGGCAGGAGGGCATAACTGGGTGAGGGAGGGGCAGAGTGGGATGGGACCGGCAGAGACCTTTGCTGCCAGATCCTGACCTCGTGTTGCTGCCCTCTCTGGAGGTCTGTGGGGGAGCACTCACTCAGCAATATGCTGGAAGTGATAGAAGGTAATTTTTTTCCTGAGATCTTGCAGACCACTTCCCAGAGTCTCAGGGAGCGCATTTTGGGAACCACTAATTTAAGTAATGTGGAGGAATATTAGAAAGAATGTAAACTTCGTTTCACCGACTTTACTTTCAGCTTGCTGAGGGACAGGCTTCTTATTGAGGCCAACATCTATGTCTCCATTTGCAGGTGTGAGTGGAGGGCCTCAAGGTCCATAAGAGGGGGTGCAGGGGATAAACTGGACTCAGGCCCAAAGTCAAAAGGGCCCGGAAGCCAAAGGAGGGGGCCTGAAAGTTTCCTGGGATCTTGCATTTTCTAATCTTAGCAGGGCTGTGATGTCCATTGTGGTTCACGGCCCCACCCCCTCCAAGGGAGACCCCCTTGCGTGACTTACCCAGACATTGGATGACTCCTGGCATCGCACAAATGCAGGCCTAGTTGAGGTATTTTGGATCAGCCAGTTTATTTTAGTCAGGTACTTGACATTCATTGGCCCTGTTCGACTCACAGGCCCAAGTTTTACAGAGAGCTATGCCGACCACCCTTATGCCACCTAGGGTGGCTTTCCCCTTATTTCACCCTGCTCTCCACCGTCAGGACTGAGGCCAGGCTAAGGATGCAAGAGGCCTCCACTTCCCTGGATCAGTCTCCCTGGGTTGCAGACCCTAGGAGATGAACTTCCTCCTCTGCCTGCCAGGCCTTTTATGCATCTCAGGGAGCTCTTGGCTAGCCCTACCCTGGTCACACCCACTTTCTCCTTTGCTTCTCTTCCAGTGGGCGAGCCAAATTAAGGGCTCTGCCCACAGGAGTTACTCCTGTGTAGCCTACTTCCTTGCAGGACCCAGGCCCTTTCCCAGCCCAGCCTTTGTCCCTTGTGTGAGGCATGAGGACTATTGGGCCTGTTAGACCTTGGGTGCGATAGCATACCACGCCCAGACCTCATCCATGGCCCCATGGGGCCTCTTGCCTACCCCACCACCAGTCAGGCACTCCACTGCCAACAGGGCCCTGTACCTCTCTGGGGTCTCGCCAGATCCCACCTGGGGCTGCAGCCTTACCCAGCCCGGAGCCAAGTCTGGGCTTGGCCACAGCCCTATCGCTGCCCCTCCCAAGCTGGTGGTCAGACCAGGACCCCTTGTCCTGCCTGGGGAACGGTCCCTTCCCGCTGCCAGCCCCTCTCGAGGATGGGCACAGCTGGCCTGGTCAGCATCACGGGGCTGACCTGCCCCATGACAAGGGCCCATGGCGGGGGGGGGGGGGCTTGAGTAAAAAAAGGGACCTGGAAGCGAAAGGACCAGAAATTTCCTGAGATCTCAGAAATGGTTTGCATATATTGTGTGAAGACTAGAATTCACATTTTGTGTAAGCCTACATATAATTTTATATTTCATAATTTGTAGAAATTATGATCCAATGGAGAAGGAAAGGGGCCCCAAAGAAACATGAATCCTCTGATAAAACTCCTCTCAGAAGCCCTGGAGTGCCCTAGGCCTTATTTTGGTGACTGCCTCAGTGTTCCAGGCACAGAAGGTCCATGCATGTTTGGCCTTAAGAGACCAGGCTGTCAGTCAGGAAGTCTCCAATTCAAATATGTTGTGGTGGTCTGCAACGTGAGAGACACAAACCTAACTCAAAAAACACAATTCACCAGGTAGTATTTGTGTACAAGCCCCAGGGCAGAGACCTTTACCAGCTCCCATTGATTTCCTTCATGGATCACTGCCTTGTCGTGGCAAAGGGGCTTGAGTAGCTCAATGAAGCTGTGAGCTAGGCCATGTAGGGTTACCCAAGATGGACAGGTCATAGTAGAGAGTTCTGACTAAACGTGGTCCGCTGGAGAAGGAAATGGCAACCCACTCCAGTACCCTTGCCAAGAAAACCCCATGGGCTATAGTATTAAAAGGCTGAACAATATGACGCCAGAAGATGAGCCCCTCAGGTCGGAAGCATCCATTATGCTACTGGGGAAGAGCAGAAGACGAGTACTAGTAGCTCCAGAAAGAGTGAAGTAGCTGGGCCAAAACCGAAAGGAAGCTCAGCTGTGGATGTGTCTGGAAAGTGAAAGGAAAGTATGATGCTGCAAAGAACAATACTGTGTAGGAACCTGGAATTCAGATCTATGAATCTGTTAGAAGTGGTAAGTTAGATGTGGTCAAACGCGAGATGTCGAGACTGAACACTGACATCATGGTGAACACTTAGTGAACTAAAATGTACAGGAATGGGAGAATTTAATTCGAGTTGGGGCGGGGCACATCCAGTGGAAAATGGTTCCTAAGTCCCGGGGCTCCGTGGATTTAGTTCCAGATCCCACCTTCTTCGTGGTTCCTCAGGAGTGAGGAACCATCAGAGAGCCAGGAGAGGTTTTCTGAAGCAGGGTGGACTTCTCGTCTGCTGATGGGCGGCGGCGACTGGCCATCAATGGAGGATAGCCCGTTGGCACAGAACGGAGGAAAGCTTGCCGAGTGCAAGTACAGCCGAGGCACTGCGCACCAACCGAAGCAGTGTGATATTCTGGATTTAAAGCTGAAAATTTTTTAAGATGTATCTTCGGACTGTGAGTAAGATAATTGGATGGCTTGGATAATTTGATTTTAAGAGAAACTTTGTGAGAAAGGAAAGAGGAGGAGTCAAGAGCGAACGGGTGAAGTTTTGGGAGTGGCTAGAAGCGTTTGGAGTGAGTTTAATATTAAATTATATACTGGATTTTTACTCATCTCTAACACCCTTTTTGGGCAGACTTTGAAAGACCAATAAGAGATTGCTGTCATCGTGATCAGGAAAATAAGAGATTGTTTTTTATTGTGGATTTGTTGCTTTAAGACTCCCTCCTCCTTTTCTAAAAAAAGTGCCGGGTTGAAGTTCGTTTTGAGCAATGTAAACAGTTTGACTGGCTTAAAGAAATTGTATTTTAATACATTATTGAATCAAGGGACGGTTACAACATAAGAGACAATGATAATCGGATAAAACTTACTGTTAAAAATTTAGAAGACTCTTTGTAAAGACGTTTGTTGACGGAAGGTTTCAGCGACTACAGAGGGAGAGGCGGAGGGATATGATTTAAGAACTCTTTGAACTTTGGACACCCGAACTTTGTTTAAAACTGCTCCATTTCAAATTCATTCGACAGGATAAAAACTTTAATTCATTACTGATTAAAACTGAGCAGTAAGGATTGTTTGTTGGGGGAGAGTTTTACCTTGTGAGGCTGCTCAGGGGGAGATTGGAGTGCGGAAGGATACTTTTAATGGGGAGCAATCACAGACGGAGAGACAGAGGAGAGCGGAATTTAAGAAATAAAATATAAGGAGGATGTGTCTGTGAGAAACGGTTCGCCTCTCCTTGACTATCATTTCTGCTACAGATCGGACTGAGTTTGCTTTGTCTTGCGGAGATTCGGACAGGGATATCTTGCGAAGAGGACCAGGGGTGACAGAGAAATAGTGCCTTAGCAGAAGGATTAAAAGTGAGCTGTGTTGAAAAGACAGTATTTGCAAGAGGATCTATAAGTTTTCCTTGCGAAGAGGATCGGGTTTAAAGCAAGACAGTAATAGGGGGGAAGGATTCAAAAAGAACTTAATGGAATACAAAATCTGCCAGTGAATGGGGGCTGTAAAGATGGACTATTTTTAACTTCTAACTTCGCGGAGGAATCTTCAACGTAGAATCAATGGAAGGACAGTAAGAGGGCGGAAGAATTTCTTGAATGAAGAACTTGTAAATAAGCTATAGAGTGCTCAGTTTATGTATTGATTGTGGTATTTTTTGAAGGGGTTTTGTGCTGATGTGGGAGTGATCTGGGAGGAGACATGAGGGTTGGCTGGGGAACGGATTGGTTATAGAAGATGTAAAATAGTCCCATGAAAGGTATTTGAATTTAGAAGGCAAAATCTGTTTGGACCTTGTGTTACATTATTACATTGTTTTTGAATTTATATAAGAGGAGTTTTGAGATATTTTACTGAAGGCTATAGAATTTTCAATCAAGATGACTTCCAAAAATAAAGGGAAAGATGACCCAAGAGGTGCAACCAAACCTCACCTTTAGTAACTTCACAGACTTTGTCATTAATGAGACAGGAGCAAAGACCACCCGATCAAAGAAGAGAGAGTCAGACTGATCCAATGATGACTATGATGTCTATGCTGGAACAGATACGGCAGGATATTAAAGATTTGGACAACAGATTTACGACGAGGATGGATAGACAGGAGCAGAAAATGGACAGATTACAGGAACAAATTTCTGAAAATACTACATTGGTGAAAGAAGCATCAAAAGATAGAAAGAAAATTAAAGCAAATCTTCAAGAAGTGAAGGCTGATTGTGAAGGACGTGAAAACTGAACAACAAAGTCTACTTTTAAGCCATCTGTGGCAAGAAATGGACAGAGCTGCTTATAAAATGTGATTGCAAAATTACCCAGAACAAGATAAAGAGGTGTATGGTGATGTTCTGAATTGGCTAGCAACAGAAACAGAATTGAGTGAATATGTACTGAGAGAAGGTATCGATGTTATTTACAGGATTGACTCCAGATTTGCTAGACAAAATCAAAAACCCAGAGAGATTATGATAAGGTTTATCAGAAGAACCTTGAGAGATGAGGTACTTAAAATCTTAGATAAGCAGGACCGCTTTGTTGTGCAGAACAAAATTTTGATTTTACGCGAGATTCCGTATGAAGTGCGTAAACGAAGAATTTCTGTACAAGAAATTGGCAGCATTGTTAAGAGAAAAACAGGATCGTTACCGTTGGAACCTCCTAGAAGGTTTACCTATAAAGGGAAGAGGTATAACATAAATTCTACACATAAATTGGAACAAAGATAGATTTGGAGAAGATCTTGGAGAGCCGACAGCAAAGAAAAAAGGAGGAAAAAAAGGGCTGAAATGGCATTAATGCAGCAAGAAAGTCAAAGCAGCTCAGAAGAAAGCCAAGAAGAGAAACGAGGACATGAACTGGATAGTAAAGAAGAGGAAGAGGACTCACAGGATGAACTGGAAATGAAGGGGGCAATGGCGGCGAAGGAGCAGAGAGTTGAGACAAGGAGACTAGAAGAAGAAAAGAGGAAAAGAGCAAGATCAAAATTAATCAAATAGAATGATGGCATACAGACAAAGGAAAATTCTCTCTTTGAATATTAATGGAATGAATTCACCGCAAAAATGCAAAAGAACATTTAATCAATTGAAAAAGCTAAATTTGGATGTTATTTGCATACAGCAAGTGCACATCAAAAAAAATCATAGAAACTATTTAGAAAATGAGAAATTAGGAATACGATTTTCGGCATTAGATCCAAAAAGTAAAAAAAGAGGAGTGGCAACATATATAAGGCCAGAATTACAACCAGAATTGATTTGAAATGACGAAGAAGGCAGAATATTGGTGGTGCAAATTCAAATTCAAGATAAAAAGATTTTAATTATTAATGTATATGCACTGAATGGAAATCAAGAGGTATTTTTTAAAGACCTACATCAAAGATTAGCAGAGTACAATCATTTGGAGATGATCTTACTGGGAGATTTAAATGCGGTTTTTGAAAGAAAGATGGACAGGAAATCTAACAGAAAATTCGGAATAGGAGGTGTACTTCCCAGAACATTTTTGGATATGATAGAAGAATATAATCTAATAGATACATGGAGAACCTTATATACTCAGAAGAAAGAATTTACACATTACTCTGCCAGGCATAAATCATGGTCAAGAATAGATATGTGCTGGATGTCCGCATTGGGAGCTGGTGTTCAGTTCGATGTTGAAATTTTACCTAATACATTTGCGGCTCATAACCCTGTACAGCTGACTATAAATAAAAGATCAAGAAGATGGATATGGAGGACGGATAATTCCCAGTTAAAAAACCATTCATTTGTTAACTATGTGAAGACTGAATTTGCTTAAACTTAATTATGCTTAAACTTAATTTACAACAAGAAGTATCTAAGCAGACAATATGGGATGCAAGTAAAGCTTATTTTAGCAATCATAACTCAGGTGAAGAGACAAAGAATTAACCAACAGAAGAAGTTGAAAGATCTATGTTAAAATTTGAAGAAGGAAGAAAATAATCACAAAATAATCCAACAAATACTAAAATAAGATTTAGGATTAAAAGATTGCAACATGAGATTAATATTATACAGACGAAAGATATGGAGAAAAAATTGAAGATGGTAAGTCAAATTTTTTTTGAAAATGCTAATAATCCAGGAAAATGGTTAGTTTATAAACTCAAAAAGGCGAGGCAAAGAAATTGGATTTAAAAGATGAGACAAATCAAGAAAAAACAAAACTGGAAGATATGAAAAGGATTATTCAGCAATTTTATAAAAAAATTATATGAGAAGAAAGACATAGATACTCAAAAACAACGGGATTATATTAAAAGAAATAATAGAATAAAATTGACTGAATGCCAGAGAAAAAAGCTGAATGCATCAATATCTGTCATGGAAATAAAAGAAGGTATTGCTAAACAAAAGTTAGATAAAGCACCTGGAACAGATGGGCTTTCGGCTATTTACTATAAGAAATTAGAAGAAATACTTCTAGTGCCATTTAAAGAGCTAATAGAGGAGATATGGAAGTCTGGAGAGATGCCCATTTCTTGGAAGGAGGCTACGATAACTTTGATCCATAAAACGGGAACAGAGAATAATGAAATTAAGAATTATAGACCTATTTTCTTATTGAATGTTGATTACAAGATTTTTGTTACAATTTTAGCAACAAGATTGAGAGGAATTTTGCGGACTATAATTCATCAAGATCAGGCTGGCTTTTTGCCAAAGAGACATTTAAGAAAAAATATAAGAACAATTATTGATATTTTGGAATATTATGAAAAACATACAACGAAAAAATTAGATCCGATTTTTTTAGACGCACAAAAAGCGTTTGATAATTGGAATTTTATACTGATACTTGAAGAAATGGACTTTGGACAGAATTTTATTAAGGCAATGATAGGGATTTATTCGAAACAAACGGCAAGAATCAAAGTGAATGGAGATTTAACAGAAGAAATATTAATTCAGCAAGGGACAAGGCAAGGATGTCCACTTTCCCCATTGTTATTTATATTGTCATTATAAATGCTAAATAATAAAATTAGAGGAGATGAAAGAATAAAAGGTTTAAAAGTTCAAGAAGAAGAATTTAAACTTCAGGCCTATGCAGATGATTTAGTATTAATATTAGAAGAACCTAAGAATTCATTAGGAGTTTTAATGGAAATTTTGCAAAATTATGGAGAAATGGCCGGCTTGAAAATTAATTATCAGAAGACTAAATTATTACTCAAAAATGTGAAAAAAATCAGAAAGGGAAGTTGGAAGAGTGGGGCCTCCAACAAACACAGAAAGTTAAATATCTAGGCATTACAATTACTAGTAAAAATAGTACTTTGATGGAGGAGAATTATTATAAGCTATTAAGAGAAATTCAGAAAGACGGTATAAGATGGAATAAATTACAATTATCAATGTTGGGAAGGATAGCAACGGTCAAAATGAATGTACTTCCGAAGCTACTATTTCTCTTTCAGACTATACCGGTGATATTGAAGAAATCATTTTTTCAAGAAATAGATAAGATGATGTCTAAATTTGTATGGCAGGGAAAAAACCAAGAATCCGTTTGAAAATGCTACAAGAAGCTAAAGAAAGAGCCGGGTTCGGGCTTCTGGATTGGCTATTATATTATCAGGCTGCTGCACTTAATTGGGTGAGAGAATGGGCGATTCCGACTGATAGGAGGACTTTGAAATTGGAAACATATGACTTGCAGATTGGTCTACATGCTTTTTTGTTGTATGATAAAGCTAAATATTATAGTAATTTTAGACAACATTGTTTAAGAAGAGCTCTTCTATGGGTATGGGATCAAATAAGATAGATGTATGAGAAACTCCCAGCTTGGACCAAGCCATTAGAAATTGGTACCAAACCAGAGAAGACCAAAACAGATCTTATGCTGAATTGATTGATACTCTAATTTGCTGACCAAAGAGCAATTAGAAAAGAAAAATATCATTTTGGATTGGTGGTCAGAATTACAGATTAAATCAAGACTAAAAGAGGACAAAAAGATTGAATAAATTATGAATTGACAGAATTTGATAAAAAAAATTCCTGGAAGATAAAGAGAAATATATAAAAAATATTTATACAATATTGCTGGAATTGAAAATGCAAGATGAAGTTGTGAAAGAGACAATGACCATTTGGGCAAAGAATTTTGGTTATTCGATAGCTTTAGATGAATGGGAAAAGATTTGGAAAACGAATATAAAAAGCATCATTGTTTAAAGAAAATATATATAAAATGTTTTATAGGTGGTATGTCACATCAGCAAAAATGGCTAAGATGTATAAAAATACTTCGAATAAATGTTGGAAATGTAAACATATAGAAGGGACATATTACCATATGTGGTGGACATGCATAAAAGCAAAAAAAATTTTGGGAGCAAGTGTGGCAATCATTACAAGAGATGTGTAATTGTACCATTCCCCTTAAACCGGAATTATTTTTGTTAAATATTATGCCAGATGTTCAAGATGTTTCTAATAGATACCTTATTATTCATGTTGTAACCGCAGTGAGATTATTGTATGCTCAAATGTGGAAGAATGTAGAAATCCGAACTGGAGATAAGTTAGTAAGCAAAATTTATGAAGTAGCTGAAATGGATATTTTAACTGAAAGATTACGTGGAAAGTCAGATAAGATTATTCATTATTGGCAGCCATTTTACGATTGGATTGATAAACAATGTTAGGCATAGACAGATATTCAAGACTTATTTTCTTTATTTGATATTTTATTATGCTAAATACAGCCAAAGATAGAATATTCTGTAGCACTATTAGATTATTGTTATACAATGGAATGAGTCACACAGCAACGGATTTCCTAATGTGTGTTTCCTAAGGTATTTTTCCCTATCCCTGCTTTGTTTTTCCCATATATTCCTTACCTGTATCTTTAAATAAATAAATAAATAAAAGGAATGGGAGAATTTAATTCAAATGACCATTATATTGGGCAGGAATCCCTTAGAAGAAATGGAGTAGCCTTCATAGTGAACAAAAGAGTGGGAACAGCAGTACTGGGGTATAACTTCAAAAATGATAAAATGATTTCAATTCAAATCCAAGACAAACCTTTCAACATCACAGTAGTCCAAGTCTATGCCCCAACCACTGATGCTGAAGAGAAAGAAGTTGAGCGTTTCTATGAAGACCTAGAACACCTTCTAGAATTAACACCAAAAAAGATGTCCTTCTCATCATAGCGGATTGTCAAGGGATTGTAGGCAGTCAAGAGGTAATAGGAATAACAGGCAAGTTTGGTCTTGGAGTACAAAATGAAGCAGGGCAAATAGATTTTTGTCTATTAGTGGATTAGTCATAGTAAACACCCTTTTCCAGCAACATAAGCAGCAACTCTACACATGGACTTCACCGGATGGTCTACACCGAAATCAGATTGATTACTTTCTTTGCAGCCAAAGGTGGAGAAGTTCTATATACAGGCAGTAAAAACAAGACCTGGAGCTGACTGTGGCTCAGATCATGAGCTTCTTATTGCAAAATTCAGGCTTAAACTGAAAAAAGTAGGGAAAACCACTGGGCCCTTCACGTATGACCTAAATCATACCTCACAGTGGAGGTGACAAATTGATTTAAGGGCTTAGATTTGGTAGACAGAGTGCCTGAAGAACTTTGGACAGAAGTCTGTAACATTGTATAGGAGGCAGCAACTAGAACCATCCCAAAGAGAAAGAAATGCAAGAAGGCAAAGTGGCTGTCTGATGAGGCTTTACAAATAGTTGAGAAAGCAAAAAGCAAGGGAGAAAGGGAAAGATATACTCAACTGAATGCAGATTTCCAGAGAACAGCAAGGAGAGATAGGAAGGACTTCCTAAAAGAGCAATGCAAAGAAATAGAGGAAAACAATTGAATGGAAAAGACTAAAGATCTTTTCAAGAAAATTTGAGATATCAAAGGACAATTTTGTCCTAAAGTAGGCACAATAAAGGACAAGAACGGCAAGGACCTAACAGAAGCAGAGATTAAGAAAAGGTGGCAAGAATACACAGAGGAACTATATAAGGCCGATCTAAATGTTCCTGATAACCACAACGGTGCGGTCACTGAGCTCGAACCTGACATCCTGGAGTGTGAAGTCAAGTGGGCTTTAGAAAGCATCACTAACAACAAAGCTAGTGGAGGTGACAGCATTCAAGCTGAGTTACTCAATATCTTAAAAGAATATGCTTAGCTGTCAAAGTGCTGTACTCCATATGCCAGCAAAAACTCCATATTTGCATTTTGATATTGCAAAAATTGCGCCGACCCTTTGAACTGCGCCTGGAGCAGCTGCTCCATGATACATCACTGCCTGTGTAGATTCCTGAATACTGAAGCTTTCACCATTTTAAAAGTGCAACATTTTAAAGAGACAGGCTCAGCCATCACAGGCAGCATGAATGCCACCCTTTCAGCCCTGATTATTTTTGAATATGCTTGATATCATTGTGTTTTTACTTACTTTAATTAAGTATGTTGATATTTTAGAAAGTTTGTGAAGTGTTGTAAATAAAAACATAAATAAAATATTAGAATCAGAAGAAAGGGAGTTGAACACTAATTGAGAATTGAAAAGGGACCAGGGCATCACCTGCTGCCTTGCTCATGTGTTCTTCAGTGCTGAACAAGCCCCCCACACCCTGCTCAGTGTGAAATGTGTACAATGAAGGCAGCCTATCACCAAATATAGAGCCTCAAAAATTTCAACAATTTTTCCAACATACTGGCCTGCAGGTTTTCCTGACAGAGCAAATTGCAGGGGGTTTTTTTTGGGGGGGGGGAATAAAGTCAAAGCATTTGTTTGGGAGGGAAAATGAATCCCTTCTCCCTCTGGCAAGGCCCCAATCCAGATCAGGCCCCCCATGACTACCTGCATCCCCCAACAAGGATTTCCAATCACAAAAAGCCCATTTTACTTGGCCCCGATAAACCAAGCTGTGAGTCAGGACGTCTCCAAATTTCACATATACCACACACCCCCGAACTGTATTACCTTACTGTAATGGGACTATTACCTTACTGACCTACCTTACAGGACTGTTGTATGGATGTAAGATGGTGTATGTGAAGGCTCTGAACACTCTAAAGCAAAATATAACTACTTATTGCTGTTAGCAGATTTTAAAAAGCGTTAGAAAGAGTAAAGAATAATTATACACAATGATTGCCTCCTACCCACCCACCATAGGAACCCTTTATTGGGCAAATGCTGTCTTTTCCCATGGATAGTATTCTCAGAACAGTGAAGATGAAACCAAACTCATTGACCATGCATAGTAATAGTAATAAGCAAGGTTCACCAGTTATTGGGGCAGGACGGTATGAGCCTTGGGAGCTAGTGCAGTCAAACGAAACCAACTAGCTTCCAGCAGAAAGTTAAGAGTACACATGAAAGAGCCCATTTGGGTCCCCATATTCGTGCTTGGCTAATTAAATAGCGCCCCAGATCCCATAATTGTACAGTGGATGGAGTGTTCAGCCAGTCCTGTCCATAACAGGCAGTTTGAGGGTCATAAGGGCAATAAATCAATTCATCTTGATTCTCAGTGTGATGAGAAGAGAAAGGGACAGAGAAGGGGGAACCCAGGCAAAACTATAATCTAATGAGAGGTTAATAGGCATAACTAAGCTCAGTTCCTGGAGATGGGATAGAGCAGGGTAAGGAAGGTTGTGCCCAAATGCCACGTGCATGGCTGGGAGGAGCCCACATGGTTTTGTCATTTGTGGCTGTGTGGAGCCCCATGGATGATTCTGTGGCAGGCAGTGGGCCATGCCTGCCAGCTCAGCAGCCTGCTTGCCAAGGAAACCACATAGACTGAATGAAGGGTTGGCCTGGCCTGGCTGAATAAAGGGTTGATGAGTGTATATTTTTCTCCCTGCCCAAGTCTGCTGCACCTTCTGTCTCAGAGACAGTCAGGAGTCCTGCTCCACACCCCATTGACATACTGGTCAATGTAAGAAATTTCTTACTGGTAACTCTCTACACATCATTCTTTGCCATTCTTCTTTACTCAGTGACAACTGCCATCTATCTCACGCCTCTCCATCTAGACTTTTGATAACTCGATCTCTTTCCTATATTTCTTTTTTTTCTTTTGCATGGTTCCTTAGAAGGTGGATCAAGAATGGAGGAGGTAGTTTCTCAACCCCTCAGGGCCTCCCCCAATAATTGCTTCCAAGGGTGGGAATTGGATGCTCCCGGAGACACTGCTGGTCCTGGACTTTGCCATGCTGGTTTGCAAACATTTTTGCTGGCTATGAATGAAAAGCTCTGCTCATCTTTCTTGCTCATTTTGGACAAACACAAGGCAAGTATACACGAGTGCTGTATTTTGTCCTTAACTGAAAGCTTTGCTTGGATACAAAACTGCAGTGCTGAATCCAGACCACAGGCCCAGCTCTCAGTGGGACCAGTTCTAATCTGAGTAGGGAGAGGGATTTCAGGAATTAGGGAAATGAGGGAAAGGGTTAGTGAGGTAAATGTTTCTGGATTCCATCCTCATCTGTGGAAGAGATGTGTTTTTCTATGGTCAACAGGAGGGGGGGGGAAGAATTAGAAATAATTCCTTCAAAGATTTCGCCAAAGCTATTAGAAGGATACCATGTCATTACAACAGTGATTTTCAACCTTTTTTCCTCTCTCTCTGCACACTGGCAAGGCACTAAAAAGGCACTCCATCAGTTTTTTGCCAATTGAGAAGGCACACTGTGCTGCCAGTGGGGGGGGGAGCTCCCCTCCCCCAATGGCTCTACTAATAAATGACCCTCTCCCAAATTCCTGAGGCACACCTGAGGACCATTCGAGGCACACCAATGTGCCACAGCACAGTGGTCGAAAATGGCTACATTAGAAAGATGTCATTTTGGAATGAGGGAGAATTCATACTGTGGGTCAGAAGACAATAAAAGTCCGTTGCCATTCTTTGGCAATGGACTAAAGATTAGTAACCTGTCTTTTTTATTTTTTTCATGCAATCCTTGAATTCATGGAATTTGCCCCTACAAAGGATAGGTTTATCAATAGCTGCTAGGCAGGAGAGCTAATGGACAAGTAACAGGGGAAGGCGGATGACTTTAGGCTTCCCAGAGGCATCTGGCAGATCAGTGTTGGAAACAAGATGTTTAGTTAGATGTTCCTTTAGTCTGAACTAGAAAGGCTCTTCTTATGACTGCGAGAATCGTATGGGATCCCAAGCTGATAATGATAAGCAGGGGTGTACCCCAGAGGGTCATGGAATATATGAAATAGACATTCCTAAGATTCTTCCTATTTTTCCCCAATAAAGCAAGTTTCTAGCCCTTTTTGAAAGTGTGTAAGTATAACACCTGCAGAAATGTCCAAAGCCATAGGAGTGGTTGAAGAAGACTTTCAGTGGCTGGGGGCAGTGCTTGTCCTGTGATTAGTAATGGGACGTACAGTAACCTGAGAATAATGATATAAAATACCTACAAGGCATAATAAGTTATGCAAAATAAGAGAAATTTAGCATGTTTCCTCACTTGGTATACCAATCCCAACATCCATATTTTCTACATGCCAAATTTTAATTTTGGAGGGAGTAGGGGAAAGGTACAATGTACTGTATATGCAAAACCCTTGGAGAAGAAAAAAGTGGAATAAAACCAAAGAGAATTTAAGACCAAATTCCACTGGGATGTCCCTTTAGTACAGAATTGTCCATATGATTTTCCTTTCCCCCCATGCACAGTTCCACCTTTCTTGTAAACATGTTACATGTCAACTAGGCAAACGCAGATTTCGCCCCAATGCGAAATAGTCCCCCTCCTTCCATCTGTTCCACAACTGGATGGTCATGCATGAACATTAGTCTCAGAGTACAGGCATGCTCCCGTATCCGCTGGGATTCCGTTCCAGACCCCACCGTGGATACCTGAAACTGTGGATACTGGGGACGCCTTTTCAAAGATAGGGGAATATCAGTGGTTTTGCTGCAACAAGGTTAAAAAAAGAGATTTGCTTCCTATCTTTTTAATAGGCATCCCGGTATTCATAGTATCTGTGAATAACTGAAACTGTGAATTCCAAATCAGTAGATACCGGGGGTATGCCTGTACATTTGTCAGGGCAACGTGCACTATCCATAGGACCAGCTCAAGATATTTGATGCCCAGGGTGGAAAATCCAAATGTCACTAACCAACGTGGGGCAGAGGCAACCCACTACTATGGCCTTTGCAGCTCCTATACATTGCAATGGAGCTTGCACAGAACTTCCCCAGCTCAGAGTTTTCTTGTCTTTAACTCTGCCACTTTGCATACAATGTCCACTGCCTAAGGCAGCCTTCTCATCTTGCTTCTGACTTTCAGATTAAAAAAAGACATATTGTGTGAACCATCCATCCTTCAATTTTCAGATACACAGGAAAAGGGCAAGGACCGTATGTTTATCTATGAAGTTATATTTCATGAAGAAAAAACCAGCAGCACCAACAGCCTGGGAACACTGAAGATTGTTCCAGACAGCAAGAAAATTGAGAAGTCCAGTATGGTTCTCACTGTGTTAGGCAGCTGCCTAGAAGATGAAACAAATGGAAACCTGAGAACCAGGGAGTTTTAAGAGCAAGCTGTTAACCATTCTGATCCCTGTTAGTTTGCAGGGCAGGAAGCAGGGTGGGGGGAGCAAAATGTAGCAAAGTGATAGCCACTTATAATAATTCCACCATTCTATACACACACACACACACACACACACACACCATTTCTCAGGGAAGGAAATGCTTTCCAGGGTTAGAGATGTTACAGTTAGGGATTGGGGGAGTTCTGATCAGTAGAGCAAGGAGGCACTGCAGTGAGAGCAATGGGTCTGCAAGTCCAAACTCCTGGATTCCATTCCTATGGCTGCAATTCCTGCATGGTCCAATAAACTTAACTCATCCAATCACAAAGATAGTCCAAGAGAAAAACTTTGCAACTGCGTAAATGCATTGGGTAAAATGCAAAATTAAAAGGGGGGGGGAGAGAACTTACCTTTTTTTGGAATCAGAACTTGGTTCTGTATATCACAACCTGGAATAGTCTTTCTTCTCCACCCAAATACCTTTTCCCTTCTCCCTTCAAATTTCCTTCCTTTTTTCGGCTCTGTTTTCTCTGTCAGCAAACTGGAGCTGTGTCAAGCCCTTTACAGGGCTGGAGGAGGCTGTACTGTACTGAAGGAGATAGAGAGAGGTTGACTTCCCTTGTAGGCAAGCTGGTTTCAATATGAAGTACAGAGCTCGCTGCACACACAAGCTCGCTTGCTTGCATGCATGCACTCTCTCTCTGAAAACTACTTGAGGGCTGAACCGTCATGTGGTTTCCATCAACCACCTGCCAAAAGAAAAAAATTAAAAGACTGAAAAACCACCCAACCTCAAGGATGGAAGCTTTACCCACCCCCTCCTCTAGTCCAAAATGTCAGTCTTTCTTGTCAGTTCTTATTTTCGGAGTGGTCACAGGAATCAGTGGCTTAGGAGGTGGGGAGACAGAACTGTAAAAAAAATTGGGGTAGAGTGAGATGGGGAGGGGAAAAACAAATGACTGACTTTGTGGCGCCGGAGAGAATGGTTTTCGTGTTGGTTTAAGGTCATGCAAAAATATTTATCTTCCCTAAATGGGAGAAATTAGCCAATGATAAACATGAAAAAGAGGAAAGCCCTCTTGTTAGTAAGGAATTGGGCATATACTGTTTAGGCTTTTGTACACACAATGGGTGGAAGGGGGGGAGAGAGAGAGAGAGAGAGAGAGAGAGAGAGAGAGAGAGAGAGAGAGAGAGAGAGAGGTCGGTGGGGATGGAGAAGGCCATGATGTGACGGAATGAAGAAGCAGCCCCATAAATATGATGAGAAAGGCTAAAAAGATGGATCATGGATTAGACAGCCTGTGGATGACTGGACTGAGATAGTGAAGAATATAAGGAACTCTTTGTTGAACCAAACCAAGGATCCGTGTATATAATCCATATAAGCAGTGCTTTTTTTGTAAAAAAAAAAAAAAAAAGAGGTGCAGGAACTCACACAACGTCGTGACGTCATGATGTCATGACGTCACAACGTTGCAGGGTGTGCCCCGCCTCCTTGTTTTGCCCGTTGGGCACTTTAAAGTGCCCGACCAGCAGCCAGGGTGGGAGACGCCGGCGCGCCTTCCAGCTGGGGGGGGGGGGTGCAGTGGCGGCTTCCCTGCCCTGGCTACCGGCTGTTCCCGGCTGCCGCTGGCACTTTGAGGCACTCAAAGTGCAAAGGCACTCCCGGCGGACTGGGAATCAGGTGGGGGGAAGACGCAGCGTCCCTTCGCCTCTGATTCCCCACCCGCCGGGATGAATCGCACGCGGTGCCTCCCAATGGGCTGGGAATCAGGCGGGGGGAAGACGCAGTGTTCCCTCGCCTCTGATTCCCCACCCGCCAGGACGAATCGCATGCGCGCGCGGTTCCTCCCGACAGGCTGGGAATCAGGCGGGGGGAAGACGCAGCGTCCCCTCGCCTCTGA
>JAJKFI010000128.1:2308678-2418568 GCA_029204185.1 Lerista edwardsae | reverse complement strand
CAGGCGGGGGGAAGACGCAGCGTCCCCTCGCCTCTGATTCCCCGCCCGCCGGGATGAATCGCACATGGTTCCTCCAGACGGGCTGGGAATCAGGCGGGGGGAAGACGCAGCGTTCCCTCGCCTGATTCCCCGCCCGCCGGGATGAATCGCGCGCGGTTCCTCCCGACGGGCTGGGAATCAGGCGGGGGGAAGACGCAGCGTCCCCTCGCCTCTGATTCCCCGCCCACCGGGATGAATCGCACGCACGCGTGGTTCCTCCCGGCAGGCGGTGAATCATGCGGGGGAAGACGCAGCTTCCCCCCACCTGATTCCCCGCCCACGGGGACAAAAAAGGTGGTGGAACGCCGTGGGGGTGCGTTCCATTACAAAAAAAAGCCCTGCATATAAGTATCCTAGTATCCTATTTCCAGCAATGTCCAGCCAGATGTTTCTGACAGCACAATCCTAACCAGAGCTGGTTAGGAGGCAGCTGTGACAAAACTTGGACATGTCCCCTTATGTCCCCAAGGAAAGCCCCAAACACCCCATGGGGCTAGTTAGAGTGTCAGCAAAATAACTGATGTAACTCCAAGAGGCCCATGTAGGACCGACTGGGCTGGGGCCAGGGGTTAGGATCCATCCTACATGCCAAAGGCCAGTCCCACCCACCCCTCCCGGTCTGCCATTGGGCCAACCCTCGCCCACCCCATCAGGCTTCTGTGCACTGGCTCAGCCTTCCAAGTCATTGCAAGCGTGCTTTACGGCACGTTTGCAACACTCTTGGGCCGGCACAGGAAACTTGTGCTGGCCTATTCCCCAGGTGGAGAGTGCATTATCCTTGCTGCAGGTTGTGAACTGAAGCATGGCAAGCTTCCATTGTCTTTTTGGTGATGGCACTAACTCTGTTGATTCTTCCACATGGCCACTACATGTTACTCAGTTATGTCATGCAGGGGGTACGCGGGGGTACGTGAGTACCGGTTTCTAGGATTACGGCTGGCCCCGCCCATTCGCCCGCCCACTCGTCAACTCCGCCCCCTGCAACATTTGAATTTCCTGCATGTTTGAGTTGCCTGCATGTTCTCAGAGCCTTGCCTTGCCTTGCCTTGCCTTGCTCTGCATGTAGCGGAGCCTTGCCTTGCCTTGCCACTGAAAAATAAGCTGCTCTGGGGTTTTGGGACTGTTGGGTCACTTTAACATAATGCCAGGCCTCCTTAACATGTACTGGGGGTGCTGTGGAATACTGTTGCAACTGTTGGGTCCGTTTAAAATCGTCTGAGGCCTCAAAAAGGGCCCTTTTCATGTCCCTTCCTGCCACGACATCACTTCCGGCTTATGACATCACTTCCGGTGGGCGGGTCCCGACACGTGCCAATCAAAAGTGAGTACCTGTTATTAAATCATTTAGATGACACCACTGATGTTACTCCTTTTGGTGCAAAGTTAAAATGTGGCTTTTTTGTTTGGAAGGAGCTGGTGTTGTGGTGCTTTAACTATCTGGCCTCTAGCTTGTCATTTTTATTGTGTTATTACATTTCATTGTCTTTTTGCCCATTCAAAATAATTCCATTTGTATTCTATTGTATGCCACCTTAAGTTACTGTGGGGAACCCAGCCTAGCAGACAGCTAGCTGAGTTGAAAAGGCACCAGGGACCCCCAGCTAGCCGGGCCAGCCAGCCAGTAGGGGTGGAGAGCGAGGGGGGGAAAAAGAAAAGACGGAGACTTGGCTTGGTGAGGTAAGGCGGTCAGGCGATCCAAGAGAGCGATCAGCTGCGCGCTTGCTTTATTTATAGCACACACAGTTAATTCAAAACATCACAGTGATCAGGGATTGGTTCATTTTCCCGCCATAGATTGCCCCCTTGTGTGTGTCTCCCATTGGTCAGCAGGGGGGAAGCACATCTGGGCTGATGTGTGCTTTCCTGATTGGCCAGTACCCAGCGCAGGGGTTGTGCTTCCAGGTGCCATGCGCCTCTTTGATTGGTTAGGCATTTTCCTACATCTCCCCGTTTTTTGTTTTTTAAATAGAGAATATTTATAACATATTTGATGGGAAGATGGGCTTTTGGAGCCAGGCTGGCAATGGGGGACACATTGTGCAAAACAACAGGGTACAAGCAAAATGGAAACAGCAAATACAATATACTGTAGAACCTGACAGAGTAAGCCATTTGGAATTTAGGATTACACCACTATGCAGGGGTCACAATGGTCAATTGAGGCCGAATGAGCTGGCTGTTATCTGTAAGGTTGAAACAATACTTCCTGATTACAACACCTACGTGTTGCCTTGGGGTACGTTTCATTAGGCTGAAAGGGTTAGGAAGACAGATTTAGGCACAACCACCGTGTTAAGCGTTCTTACTGTGATTCAAATCCCCCTGAGCTGTCCTGGTGGGAAGAGACTGTTGGCAGACAGATAAGAACTTGATTGAATTTAAGTCTTTTGTCAAGAGACAGGACTTGCATAAGTCTTTTGTCTGTCAGGCTAGAATAGCCCCTTGCAATGCTCTGTTTGTCAGACATTAGATTTGCATTTCTTTAAGACTGGGGGGGGGGGACAGGCGACGTACAGATGTCTGCCTTTACCTTCAGGATGAGGTCCAAAATGGAGTCAGGTCTCCATGTGCTTTGTGGGACAGGGAGGATGTGCACTCACCTTTCCTTTCTTTGCAGGACACCCTGGTCTGACCTTCCCCCTCTCTCCCAGATCTAGCATTAGGTGCATCTGTCTGACCATTGCAATGCAAGTGTTATTTTCTGTTAAGGCCATGCAAGTGTTTCCTGTTGGCCAAATCACCACAATGGGGTATAAGTTTTTGCCAAAAATCAGTTTTGCCATAAAGTGTTTTCCCAGTAGAGCTGCCCAAACTCTTTGAAGAAACCTGGGGGTTCAGTCTCCCCCTTTTTTGTTTTTGATTAAGGATAATGAATATACTTGATTAGGTAATGAGAACATAGCATAGGTGAGAGACATCTGGTTGTGACATACAGGAATAAGACACATTTTTAAGAGGTTTTTTCTAGTAAAGTCAGTGGATAAACAGAAATAAGATACAAAGTAAATGAGTCTTTTGTGAGTTTAGCTAGCATGGCTGCAAATGTCTTTTTGGAGTTTCTTGCTTTTAAGCTGTAGTTGTGCATCTTTGGTTAGGGTCATCTGTGGGGTGTTTTGTTGTTCCAGGATTAGATGAAGGTGAAGTACAGTTCATTGTTCAGGACAAAGTTCATTAGGGTTTGAGCAACATGGCGTTGGAATTGCTGCTTTCTTTTTCTGCATCCATTGGAGAAGTGACTGGTATGGTCACTCTACAGCTGCTCCTCTTTGTATTAGGGCTTTCACGAAGGAGGCAAGGAGTTTGGACATAGGGTTGTGAGGCTACACACATGCTCTACATGAGATTAACATGTAACACTAAAGAGTGAAATGAACATAAATTGCACGTAACACTATGGGCTTTGTAAACAACACTGAATTATATTAGACAGATAAACTTGTAAACACGTGTTCTGGCATGCATACAGTTTAGAATTACTACTATGACAACAATGTGAGTTCTTTGTGCTTTAAACTAAAGTTAAGCCATATATAAAATTGTTTTTAGACAAGTCAGGTATTTTAAACAACAGGCATAGACAACAGCTTTTGTACATAAGATTTTTTAAAATCACAACTTGCAACTATTTAGTTTGCAAGCACTCTTATATTTGTTCCTTTTTTTGCTGCACCTGAAACAAAACTCTTGATTAGTGCTTTTTCTAGTGGCAGAGAGTTCCAAGGCTTCTTTCCACGTTTTCTGGTGAAAAAGGAGGTTTTTAGGGGATTAAATGAAGACAATGAAGACATTCAGGCTTTTGGCTCCCCTCCCCTCCCCTGTTTGTGACTTCAGGAAGGTTAAGGGGAACAATTAAGACATATTTAAACACAGATTTAACCAGCACTTAAGACAGAAGACATTAAGATTTAGCTAAATACTTCCAGGAAGAGGGTTTGCATTACCCATACATGGAATGATTTTCTTCTGAACGATCTGGGAAGATCACATGCTAATTGATCTTTGATGAAAAAGAAGGTTTTTTTCTCAGCTTTGTCTTTTGGTCACTATAGACTGTAGGCAAAACGTAGCAACACCATTTTAGTTCTTTTTAAAAAGCTTATTTAGCTTTTCCAAAAGTGTGATTTACTGCTGATAAAACCACATACTTGGCCAGATTTCATTACCTTTTGTTTACTATGTAAGAATTTGGACAAAGCCATATGCATTGCTTGTTATTTAAGAAATTGAACATTAGGCTTTAGTTCAAGAAAGCAAAGGATGAATCATTTTAGGAAACAGAAATTTGATGGGCAGCAGTTTTTCTTTATATTAATGCATCAAGGGGGAAGGGCAGGAACTGCCTGAGGAGATAGAATCAGATAAGGTGCTAGACGCTGGGCAAGCATAGGTGCAGATAAGAAGATTGTTTGAGTCACAATGCTCGAAAGAGAAGGGGAAAGCTTTGTGTTTGAGTTTTCAAAGTTTCCCAAAGGGTGTTTGGGAAAACTCTGCAATTCAATGGCACAATGTTCTACCCTCATTGAACTAAGAGGGAAGGAAAAGCAAGCCTTAATTTCTGATCGTGGCCAGGCTATGTTCCACCAGCGGCATGGACCTTGAGATGAGATTTTTTGCTTTTCTACTGGGGTCCTAAGAATGGCTGAAAGACTCAAGAGAGATGTGCTTAATGCTTGTAACTTGGCGCAAGCTGCCACTAAGCTTCCTGCAAATATGCAATCAAGCTGCAAACATGCTTCCTTTTGTGCCACCAGAGAAGCACCACAGAGCATCATTAGTTGCTTCCTTTGCTTGCCTGTTTTTTGTTCTTTGTACCCTTTTTGCTCTGCAGGCAGACTTTGCCTGCGTGAGAGTTTGGTTGGGTAAGGGCAGAGAACATGTCTCTTCCTGTGGGGTGAGAGAAGCTTTTTGTCCCCCAAAGAAGGGGAGAAAGAACTCTCAGTAGACACTATGGGAAAACTGCTTTTTTCTCCTCCTGTATCCCAAGGCTGGAAGGGAATGAGGCTGCAGAGAGCTTTTGCGTATTGACTCTGGAGAATTTGTCTATGATTGCCCAAGAGATTAAGATTTTGATTTGGTAATTGGTGATAGACTGACTCTGCTGGCCCTTCTGAGCTATCTCCTTCTTTGCCTGAAGCAAAATGCTGATAACTCTTAGGGTTGCAAGAAGCAGGGAATTTTAAAAGGCAGGCTTCAAGAAGCATCTTTTTTCTTATTGCCAGATTTTTACTGAGATTGAAAGAGAGGTATTCTTGGGCTACTTCCTGACTCCTGATTACAGGGCAACTTATTGTTTGCTTAGCCATGCCTTCTGGGTTTGACTGAAATGTCTTTTTAGGCATCATTTGCATTTCAGTAAACACTGGGGCCATGCGGCTAGCATTTGATTTGGGAATTTGCAAGACTGGCAAGAGATTATTCTGGCATTGCTGTTGAGCAGCTTCAGGATTTTCTGAGTTTAGCGTTTGCTGTATTTCAGTTAAGGCTGAGGAAGTGGCATTAATTATCAGGTTACCAACCTTTTCCACTGCATCTCGGCAGAAATGCCAAGTCTGCAAGACTGGAATCGGCAGGCCTTGAAAATAATCGGGCTGAATCTTGTCTTCATGGGCAGATTTGTTTGACTCTCTTAAGTCTGGGTGTTGTAAGGGTGCCTGGGGCAAAGGCATCAAAGCTGGGGCTTCTCCCGCCCACTCCTTACTAAGATCTACTTGTCCTCTGTCCACTGCAGTCTGAACTCCTGCTGCAAGGGCTGAACTACGTGGCTCTGGTCTGGGGGGAGCAGGCAAAAGTGTGACTTCTGGGGCAGGAGGCACAATAATGGGGAGACCTTTAAGGGTCATGGAGTACATCCCTTCTAACAAGGCATTTCCCTGGAGTTTTCTTAAGGCGGCATGGATTTTTTCCCAGGTCAAAATCAGGGGCATGGGGGTTCTACGTTCCCTTTGCAGTTCCACCCCCACCCTGTTCCAATCCGCCAATGCCAGGCTGCCTTGTGCAGGAAACCAGGGGCAATTATTCTGTATTTCCCCCAAAAGGTCCAGCGCCTCCCTCACTGAAACCTCCCTCACTGAAACCATGCCTTCGCCATTCTGAGAAACACATTGGCTCAATTCTTTCGCGAATTGCTCCTGTTCGGAAGAGAAAGTGGACCCCATACTTACGGGAGCCAAATTGGCTGTGTGCACGGACTGTTCCAGTCGAAGTAAGTGGGATGCAGCTGATGATCACGTCGGGCTCACCAGCTGTGGGGAACCCAGCCTAGCAGACAGCTAGCTGAGTTGAAAAGGCACCAGGGACCCCCAGCTAGCCGGGCCAGCCAGCCAGTAGGGGTGGAGAGCGAGGGGGGGGAAAAGAAAAGACGGAGACTTGGCTTGGTGAGGTAAGGCGGTCAGGCGATCCAAGAGAGCGATCAGCTGCACGCTTGCTTTATTTATAGCACACACAGTTAATTCAAAACATCACAGTGATCAGGGATTGGTTCATTTTCCCGCCATAGATTGCCCCCTTGTGTGTGTCTCCCATTGGTCAGCAGGGGGGAAGCACATCTGGGCTGATGTGTGCTTTCCTGATTGGCCAGTACCCAGCGCAGGGGTTGTGCTTCCAGGTGCCATGCGCCTCTTTGATTGGTTAGGCATTTTCCTACAAGTTACCACTGAGAAAACAGCAGTATATGTACTGTAAGTTCAATAAATAATTAGGGGCAACCTACTCATAGGGCAGGAAGACTGATCATAAGGACAGATTGAGCTGTGCAAGGGAATAAGTTGTGAAATTTCCATCTCTGGAGGTCTAAAGGTTTCCCTTCCATGTCTGTATTGTAAAGTGGTTGTGTGAAGTGGTATGTGCCCCTACATGGTACAACTGCATCCTGAATATAACTTGTTGTAAGTCTCTTGTTCTGAGGACAAATACTATAAGTACTTTCATGCAGCATCCACTCATTTCAGTGAAGATTGAGCTAAAAAACCTCTTGCTGGGTTGTGTTCACAGTGAACTCAAAATGGCAATGTACTCCTGAAATTATGGCTGGTGAGCAGCACTTTGGTGCTCAGTCATAGCTGCCTTTTACGGGGGCTCTTTGATGGGTGAAGAAGTCTTAGATACAGCCTCAACATATTGAAATATGGAGGGAGGGTGCAACAGAGTTAGCCTTTTTGTTTGTACTCTATTGCAGTGGCATTCCTATAGGAGGGCAACATGCTAAATGCTGCAAGAGTCTGAGCTCCTGTGTAGCGTAGTCCCTCCCCCTTTTTGATGCATCAGGTGAGATGCACATAGCAAGTACATGCATCTGACCCCTAGCCAACAAGAATCAAATCTGTATATATAATACCCCAACATGGAACTGTAAACTTATCCAAACACATTCATGCAACCCCAATTACCCAATCAACATCTTGCACCACATCTCCACAGTGCAGCAGAGGGAAACTGCCTTTGAGGAACCAGTCTAAACTAGTTCAGACTGCTGAGCCTAGCTCTGAATGTATCACAGCCGCTGGGTCATAGTAAGGTCGTCCTGCTGTAATGGCTTCCCTCTTTCCCCCCCCCCCAACTTTTCCTCTTCGTTGTTATGCAAGAAAGCCACCTCAGGTATTAAAATATCTAAACATGGGTGGTAGTGGTGTATGTGTCAGTAGCCAGTATACATTATATATTAATGTGTCCCTGATATTGGCACATGGATTGTAAGGTAACATCTTCAAAGCAAGATAGAGTACAGTGCAATCCCATACAAGTTTACTCAGAACTAAATCCCACTGTGTTCAATGGGATTTACTCCCAGGAAGGTATGTATTGGATTGCAGCCCTAGCAACTTTTGCTAGAGAACCTGAAAATGAGTTGGGTTTGTATGGTACAGTACACTGAAAAAAAGTAAGGATTGTGGTACCTCACTGTTAAGATCCACACGTTTCTGTTGACAGGAAAATTTATATTTCAATGCTGAATTAAAAAAAAAACCTGTTATGGTCAGCCAAGTCCTACAGAAGTGCCTGATTAACTCTTGCTTTTATCCCATGTTACATAAAATATTACTTACAGTACAATCCTATGAATATTTATTCAGAAGTAAGTCCCATTGCGTCCAATGTGACTAACTTCCAGGAAACTGTATGGGATTGCAGCTGGGCAGCCTGACCCTATCGTGCTAATCCCATACGCTCTACACTCATTGCAGTCTTCAGGGGTCACAAAGAGTGCTGTGGGTGTGAGCACGGGGCAAGCACTGACGTCGCTGCGCCTCAGCAACACAAAGAAGACAGACAGCACTGTTACAACACTCCACCAACTGGTGGTAAGTATATTGGGGTGGGGCAGAGTTTAGGGAGGGGTGAAACAGAGCAGAGGGAAGGTGAACTGTGAGGCAGACCAGGCCCGGGAGGGGTGGCAGTGGCGGAGATAGCCGTGGTATCTTACGCTCCCTCCCAAACCAGGAAACCTGATGGGGTGTCCTTGGTTCTGCGCTCACTCAAACACAGTTGCAGATTGAAGTAGACCCATTGGGGCTGCTATAAGTTGACACGGGGTAAGAGAATGTTTGTTCCTTTACCCTAACTCTTGGTTATGCATGTATAGTACTTGGTTATGGACTTTTGAGTCTGTGCGGAGCGTCTAGTTAATTACTCAAAGGCTGGAAAAAAACCTTCCAATTTGCAGGTAGAGTTTTGAGTTTGGCCAATTCTTTTTCATAGTTAGTAGCATGTATATTGAGAACGAGGATGGTGTAGTGCAGTGTTCTTCAACCTTCGGGTTGGGACCCCAAAAGGGTTGCAAAGCCTCCACCACAGCAACTTATGGGAATGAAAAAATTTGAAGACCACTGGACTAGCGCGCCACCAAGGAAAGAGGCAGGCATCTGGTGCACCCCTTCAGGTACCAGGACATTGTGTCCCACTCCTGTTTGGGTGCAGAAATTGTGCTAAAAAACCTTTCACTAGTGCCAGGATTCACGGTAGTATTTTCTGTTCTCTCTAGTTACAGTGAACATCGCTGGGAGCAGGGAGTGGGTGGTGGCAGGTGTGGGGGTGGACAGATAGTGTCCTGGGAAGGGGCAGAATCAACAGTGGGGTCCTCGGGCTCATACTTTATTTGTTTATATATTGGGGCTATGCCATGAAAAAGGTTGAAGACCACTGGTGTAATGGGTCAGAAGTTGGATTTAATCCTGGAAGATCCATGTTCAAATCCTTACTCAGCCATGAAGCGTCCTGGATGACTTTAGGCCAGTCACCATCTCTTAGCCTTATCTACCTCACAGGATTGTTGTGAGAACAAAAGGGAGGAACTATTTTATTCATTCATTCATTTGATTTTTATCCTGCTTTTCTCCCAGAAGGGCACCCAAGGTGGCTATGTCCACCATCCTGAATTCCTAGGAGATAGGGTATCAAAATGTGAAAAAAAAAATTGGCTTGTGTGCCCATCAATGCACGTAGGAGTGGACCCCCCCCCTTTTTCCTATGAGAGCCGGTCCCAGCTGGGTTGGAACAGCTGCTGCAGGAATGCAGGCAGGATGGGATGTGACGCCAGCAGGAACATTCCTGATATGATCCTTGATCCCTGCAGGGTTTTTTGTTTAATTCCTTTGAATCTTAAATCATGTGTAGTGAGTTACTTATGAATCCGACCTGTTTTTTCATATCCCCATACCTTATGACTGTTACTGTTTTGAGGAGACATGCAGGCTAAAAAACTAGATGTGATAGTGACAGCCATGTTTCTTGTTCAAATCAGAAGATGGTATATACTTTTGATATCAAAAGGGGGCATATGCATGAGTGGAGCTGAATCCTCCCTCCCCTCCCAGCTTACCTTACATTTTCACAATCTATTGCCCAAACTCCATTTGCTCCTCAGTGCTGGTAGTGAGCCAGGATGTGAGAAAAGTGCTGCAGGAAATGGCCCATGGAACACCCCTCTCACACTTTGATGTTGAAATGAAACACCCCTACTCAACATTTTCTACGTGAACACGGCAGATGCAACCAAACAAGCATGGCTGCTGCTGTCACATCTAGTTTGGCACCTGGTGTGAAATTGAACAGGTACAGTCATGCACAGGATACTGGCATAAGGTTTAGCAGTGGCATGAAAGGATCAACACAATTTACACTATAACCTTTAAAAGTTTTAGAATATTTTGGGACATCTGAGCAGCCAAGCGGCTTGCAGGAGCAGAGCCTCTATACTGCAATTTCAGCATGCATGCATGAGAGAGAGCACGAGAGAATGGAATTGGACTGTGTTGTTTTTCAAAAGTATTTGACTACAATCCTACACAGTACAGGCATGCTCCGGTATCAGCTGAGGTTCTGTTCCAGACCCCCCCCCCATATCTGAAACTGGTTACTGGAGATAAATCAATCAACAATATTTATATACCGCTTTTCAAAAGTAAGTTCACAACTGTTAACAAGCTAATAATAAGTTAATAGCTCTCTACCCCAAAAAGATTGTACTGGTTTACAATCTGAAAAAAATGCAGATCAGCAACTGTAATGGATATGCAGAAGATCCAACAGGAGGTAGCTTTGGTGTCAGTAGTGGCCTCCCTTCCTGCTGAATCTGGAGCACATGGGGTTAATCCCAGCGCTCCTGCTAGCTTTAGGAATACAGCTGCAGCCTGGGCAAACTAATGAGGGCCCTGGCTATAAAGGGAGGGAGATGAGCACCAGGTGGTGTGGAGCAAAGTTTGGTGTGAGAGGAGCTGGAGAGAACTGGCTGACCTATCTGTGTATGGCAAACCTGAATGGACTATTGACTCTGAGCTCATATTTGGTTTTGGTGTGACCCAGACCCTGACTGACCTGGTATACTGACTATTGGACTGGTCTGCTGCCTACTGAACTTGGATCATGGGTTGACTGGATTGTGGACTCTTGCCTGGCTTACTGATTGGCTTGTGAACTACTGGACCTGGCTTGTGGACTAACTACAACCTTGGGCTCTGATTCTGGCTTGGACTTTCTGGCTTTGGACTGACATTAATTGGGGAAGCTGCTGCAACTGAACAGCTAACTGAGAAGGAGAGGCTCAGTTGTGTTCTCTCCACTCCTGCACCAAAGCTGCTTAGAGGAGAAACTGGTCAGCCTTGCGAGGGCATTAGGACCCCTGGGGAGGCCCAGCAGGAACAGCCGCAACCACTAGAAAATACATTGCACAGGGGTGAATAGGGGCAATTACTCTCCTCCTGCTAAATATAAGAGAAACACTACTTGAAAAAGTGTTTCTTGCCCGGTTAGCAGAAAAGATGCCTTTTTAAAGACAGACATTGGTGGTTTTGCTGAACAAGGTTTAAAAAAAAAGAGATTTGTTTAATCTTTTAATAGGTGTCCTGGTATCTGTGGATAACTGAAACTGTGGATACTGGGGCATGCCTTTGTTGTGTGGAAATCACCCTGCAAAGAGAGAGATTCCCCTGAAGGCTTTTTACTAAAGAGACAGAAACCTGCCAGATTGAGGTTTCTCCCCCCCCCCATGCGATGTCTCCTGTGAAAGTTAAGCCAAACCTTCCCAAAGCAAACCTTCCTAAAAGTTGGAAGTCAACAAAAATAATGCCCACTGGACTTTGATGTTGCCAGAGAAGAATGTTATTGCAATAAAATGACACACGATGCAAGTGGCATTCCATGCAGAAAAAAATGACATGGACCTGTGTACTGATATACAGTTGCAACAGACATTTATACAGTTTAGCATTTAAATGGGGATACAAACAAACAACCAATAACATACACTTGATTATTGCAGGTTGGATTATTGGTGGACCTGGGATTTTGGGGACCTTGGTTGGTTGGTTGGTTTGTTGGTTGGTAGGTTGGGACATTATGGCTTTTTGTTGGCTGCTTGCTGATTCCCCCCCCCCCCCCCCGCCCCTTGAGCAAGGGGAGATTTATGATAATCGAGGGAATGTGGGTATGGCACCATGGTGATAAAGGGGTTAATCACTGTGATAAGACAGCTGAGGCTGTCTTAACAATAGTTGAGAGGTAGACAAAGGTTTGGAAACACCCTACAGTCAAAAGAGGGTTCAATGGGTGATACTGGGAAGGATGCATGACATAAGGGCTAAGAGGGTCAACAGTATATGCATGAGCATAAACTGCATCTGAATGACATGGGAGAGGAGGGTTGTTTTTGTTTTTGTTTTTTTACACTCTGGAATGCAAATATAGGAGCATTCAAGGTTATCTAGTAGGCAGCAATAATGAGAGAGCTACAGTAGCAATTCCTAGTGTGGTGTGGCTGCCAGTCAAGGGACAGCATGAGTCGGTGGAAAGAAGGCAAGCTGTTGTGCCAGTACAAAATAAAGTCAATCCAATTCTGCGCATGCTCAGAGGATCAGAAGCTTTATTGTTACTTGACTTGCCACCGAGATTAAGTTCTAGAGCTGAGCACTGCTGGCAAGCCTTTACTTTTGGAAAGGAAGAACTATAAAGGCTAAGAGCTACTTTCAGAACCTTAATGATGACCATTACCTCCCTCCCAACAAAGTGCAACTGACCCTGAGTCACAGAGACCTTTACATGTAGTTTTGTTCCATATATATCTCAGCCACAGCACTGGATTGTGCTTTCCAGGATTGTGCAATTTCTCCTCTTCCTTCCCTCCCCCTTTCCTCAGCCTCTTTACAGTTTAATTAGCTTCATGTAGTTCCTCTGAAATTGTTCCCTTTTTTAGCACAAGCAAATCTTGGAATTCAGGGCGCCATCCTAACTTGGAGTTAGGCCAGCAAAGCTTGGTCAGCACAAAGGACACTGTAAAGTACGCTTGGACCACTCTCAGAGTCGGAGGCCAGCACACAAATGTGCACCATCTTCCCTGACTCACATTGATCCAAATGCGCTTTATGGTAGCCCTCATGTTGGCCAAACTTTGCTTACCTAACTCCAGGTTAGGATTGTGCCCTCGGATTTGGATTTAAAAGTGTGATATTAGAGTAACATTAGGGTGCACACAGAGATTAGATTTGAGCATTTAGGGTATGTGTGCACATGAGGCAATAATTCCCAAATGGTGTTCCTCAAAAGAACTGCTTGTTTGCTGCTGGTAAAGAAACACAAATTGAAAACATTAAAGACTCTCATGAGTCCAATGAACGCTACCCACAGATGAGGTTGCATACTGCATCTCTGTATAATTTACTGCTCTAGCCTTCCCCCCTCACAGTCTGTCTCTGCTGAAGGAGAGTAATGCTCCTATGTTCCTGCATTACATTCAGAATGTTTGAATCATTCACCTATTATTCATGGTGGAGCACAGATGCTTCACAGAATTTCATGTCCAAAGTGGGAAGCTACATGTAGGTTCGCCAACTAGGGAGAATGTCCTGACTCATGCAAACATACAGAGGGCAAACTTCTTAGAGCAGTGTTTCTCAAACTGTAGGCCTGGTGACCCACTTGGTGGGTCACAGCCTGATGTCAGGTGGGTCATGGAAAGCTGGGAGCAGCCATCTTGAAAACTGTAGACCTTACTCTTGCTATATTCCTTTTGTGAGCATTAACAGTTTGAATTTTCATGTGAGGGTCTTTTAAATTTAGTTTTTAGTTCAGTGCTTTTATGTAATATTTTCTCCTCACCTTGCTTTTTGTCAGGGATGTTTCCTGATTGTGTAATTAATGCAGTCCAAGAAAGCTAGTTTGCATTCCAAGAGTGAGATTTTATTATGTCACAATGACAGCACTTCCTGCTTGATGATGTCACTTCTGGCTATGACATCCGTTCCATGTTAATGACATCATTTCTGTTGGGTCCCAACTCATGTGCCATTCTAAAAAGTGGGTCCCAGTCTAAAAGGTTTGAGAACCGCTGCCTTAGAGAGCAAGTATTTCTTATATGCACATTCTAATAGTAAACCTTTCAGACTGAAGTGAAGGGTACATCAAATTTTGATTCAACAAAATGTGTGCCTCCCAAAAAAAGCTTGGGAGATGCTAGTGTGAATGAATGCTCCCATTTTTTATGTCAACTAGTATTTCTTGCTCCCCTCCAAAGTAAATATCAGCTTTCTGTGTTGTCAAACGCTGAATATTCCAAGCAAGTCTAATTATATAAGATGGTAGGCTTATTTAGATTGCAAAGTATGCTTTTGAGTTTCCAAATACATTTTTTCTTATTATTTTGGAATGAATTCCAGTTTTCAATGTGTATGTGAACCAGTTTTTTTTATTTTTTAAATTTCTCTTTAAAAAAAACCATATCAGTATTATACCATGTCACATAAATATAGTTGCCTATGTCTCATTCCCTTTCATGGATCACTCCCTTGTCGTGGCGAAGGGGCTTGACTTGAGTAGCTCAATGAAGCTGTGAGCTATGCCATGTAGGGTTGCCCAAGATGGACAGGTCATAGTAGAGAGTTCTGACTAAACGTGATCCGCTGGAGAAGGAAATGGCAACCCACTCCAGTACTCTTGCCAAGAAAACCCCATGGATTACAGAACAAAAAGGCTAAACACTGGAAGATGAGACCCTCAGGTCAGAAGGTGTCCATTATGCTACTGAGGAAGAGCAGAACACAAGTAGCTCCAGAAAGAGTGAAGTAGCTGGGCCAAAACCGAAAGGAAGCTCAGCTGTGGATGTGTCTGGAAGTGAAAGGAAAGTACGAGGCTGCCAAGAACAATACTGCATAGGAACCTGGAAAGTCAGATCTATGAATCAAGGTAAGCTAGATATGGTCAAACGCGAGATATCAAGACTGAACAGCGACATCATGGGAGTTAGTGAACTAAAATGGACAGGAATGGGACAATCTACTATTGTGGGCAGGAATCCCTTAGAAGAAATGGAGTAGGCTTCATAGTGAACAAGAGAGTGGGAACAGCAGTACTGGGGTATAACCTCAATAATTTCAATTCGGATCCAAGGCAAACGTTTCAACATCGCAGTAGTCCAGGTCTATGTCTCAACCACTGATGCTGAAGAGGAAGAAGTGGACCGTTTCTATGAAGACCTACAACACCTTCTAGAATTAACACCCAAAAAAGATGTCCTTCTCATCATAGGGGATTGGAATGCTAAAGTAGGCAGTCAAGAGGAAATAGGAATAACAGGCAAGTTTGGTCTTGGAGTACAAAATGAAGCAGGGCAAAGACTGATAGAGTTTTGTCAGGAGAACACATTAGTCATAGCAAACACCCTTTTCTAGCAACACAAATGGCGACTGTACGTATGGACTTCACCAGATGGTCTACACTGAAATCAGATTGATTACATTCTTTGCAGCCAAAGGTGGAGAAATTCTATACAGGCAGTAAAAACAAGACCTGGAGCTGACTGTGGCTCAGATCATGAGCTTCTTATTGCAAAATTCAGGCTTAAATTGAAAAAAGTAGGGAAAACCACGTATGACCTAAATCAGATCCCATACGAATATACAGTGGCAGTGACAAATAGATTTAAGGGCCTAGATTTGGTAGGCAGAGTGCCGGAAGAACTTTGGACGGAGGTCTGTAACATTGTACAAGAAGCAGCAACTAGAACCATCCCAAAGAGAAAGAAATGCAAGAAGGCAAAGTGACTGTCTGGCGAGGCTTTACAAATAGCTGAGGAAAGAAGGGAAGCAAAAAGCAAGGGAGAAAGGGAAAGATATACCCAACTGAATGCAGATTTCCAGAGAGCAGCAAGGAGAGATACGGAGGCCTTCCTAAATGTGCAATGCAAAGAAATAGAGCAAAACAACAGAATGGGAAAGACTAGAGATATTTTCAAGAAAATTGGAGATGTCAAAGGACAATTTCATGCTAAGGTAGGCACAATAAAGGACAAGAACTGCAGGGACCTAACAGAAGCAGATGAGATTAGGAAGAGGTGGCAAGAATACACAGAGGAACTATATAAGGCCGATCTAAATGTTCCTGATAACCACAATGGTGCGGTCACTGAGTTTGAACCTGACATCCTGGAGTGTGAAGTCAAGTGGGCTTTAGAAAGCATCACTAACAACAAAGCTAGAGGAGGTGACAGCATTCCAGCTGAATTACTCAAAATCTTAAAAGATGATGCTTAAAAGTGCTGCTCTCCATATGCCAGCAAATTTGGAAAACCCAGCAGTGGCCACAAGACTGGAAAAATCAGTTTACATTCCAATCCCAAAGAAGGGCAATGCCAAAGATTGTTCAAACTACCGCACCATTGCACTCATTTCACATGCTAGCAAGGTGATGCTCAAAATCCTACAGGCTAGGCTTCAGCAATATGTGAATCAAGAACTACCCGATGTACAAGCTGGTTTCCGAAGAGGCAGAGGAACTAGAGATCAGATTGCCAACATTCGATAGATCATGGAGAAAGCAAGAGAGTTCCAGAAAAACATCTACTTCTGCTTCATTGACTATGCCAAAGCCTTTGATTGTGTGGATCACAACAAACTGTGGCAAGTCCTTGAAGAGATGGGAGTACCAGACCACCTGATCTGACTTCTGAGAAACCTGTATGTGGGTCAGGAAGCAACAGTTAGAACTGGACATGGAACAACTGATTGGTTTACAATTGGGAAAGGAGTACGACAAGGCTGTATACTGTCACCCTGCTTATTTAACTTATATGCAGAGTACATCATGAGAAAGCCTGGGCTGGATGATTCACAAGCTAGAATCAAGATTGCTGGGAGAAATATCAACAACCTAAGATATGCAGATGATACCACTCTAATGGCAGAAAGTGAGGAAGACCTAAAGAACCTTCTGATGAGGGTGAATGAGGAAAAATTGGCTTGAAGTTCAACATTAAAAACACTAAGATCATAGCAACCACTCCCATCATGTCCTGGCAAATAGAAGGGGAAGAAATGGAAGCAGTGACAGACTTTATTTTCCTGGACTCCAAGATCACCGCAGATGGTGACTGCAGCCATGAAATTAAAAGACATTTACTTCTTGGGAGGAAAGCGATGGCGAACCTAGACAACTTAATAAAAAGCCGAGACATCACCCTGCCAACAAAGGTTCGCATAGTCAAAGCTATGGTTTTCCCAGTAGTCATGTATGGCTGTGAGAGCTGGACCATGAGAAAGGCAGAGCTCCGAAGAATAGATGCTTTTGAATTATGGTGTTGGAGAAGATTCCTGAGAGTCCCCTGGACTGCAAGGAGATCCAATCCTCCAGGAAGTCAAGCCTGATTGCTCCCTGGAAGGACAAATCCTGAAGCTGAAGCTCAAATACTTTGGCCACCTCATGAGAAGAGAAGACTCTTTAGAAAAGACCCTCATGCTGGGAAAGATTGAAGGCAAAAGGTGAAGGGGGCGGCAGAGGATGAGATGGTTAGATAGTGTCACCGAAGCAATGAGCATGAAATTGGGCAAACTCCAGAAGCTAGTGGAGGACAGGGAGGCCTGGCGTGCTGTGGTCCATGGGGTCGTGAAGAGTCGGACACGACTTAGCGACTGAACAACAACAGTGGCTCATTAGGATCTTACAAGTCTCCCACATGTGATAGCATAAGCTTATACATATGTGTGATCTATGTTTTGCATACCCTAGCACTCACTGCCAGGATATGGCCTCTGATAGCCAGTGGCTACTCCAGACTGTTAGAATTTGTGTCCCATATGAATCCATCTGCTTGGGTGGTGCTAGATAGAACCTTTGTTTTCAGATACATATTACCAGAGAGGCATGTAAGACAACATTTGTGCAACTCCTTATAATGTGTAGTTTGGTCCTGATTTACATCACCTGTGCATGTTGGCTGACTCATTGCATGCGCTCTTTTGCCGCCTGTTTTTTCAGAGTTCCGGTCACCTGAGAATGTTTAGCAGCAGAGGCCAACACCATTGTCCTACCATATCTTTTCTGCTCATGCCTTCTTAACAAATTGCAATCTGCTGCACCCCAGAATCCATTGTTTTTGCACTGTCTCCGAGGATGCTAGGTTCATCTCTCACAGACTAAATTGTGCCCCAGCATTCTCTACAGCAGCAGTTCCCAAAGTCCTACTGGGGCTGTAGGACAGGTAAGTACTGGTGGGAGCGGGGCCTGGGGCAGTGCCTGACACAGTGCCATAGGAGTTGCAGCACTGCGGGCACCCAGGGGCTCCATACCTGGACTGGGGGGTTGCACGAGCTTCTGGCGGGGTCTGGGAGGCCCACAGCCCCCTCCACAGGCCTCCCAGGTGCTTAGAATAGCTCCAGTCTGGGATTGGAGCGCACTTCCGGTTTTTGCGCATTTCTCCAAACAGTAATTATCTAGTGAAGTGTGTGTCTTCAGAACTCTACCACTTCGTTCTGCTGCATGTGTTCTGCTCCATGACAGGAATATGCAATAGTGACAACCACTTCTCTAATCTGCTTATAAAACAATAGGGGATAGCAATGGTTGAATCACCTCCTATGTCTCTGTGCAAAGATATTAACATCTTCTGAATTCAGCATGGGAGTGAACAGTTGCAGCTTGAAGTTTGTGTACCTCCACTACAATTGAGGCCTCATTTTGAACAGTGTATGACACAGTATTCCTCTTTCTGGGCTATACCACTTCAGATGGGGATCACATGATGGAATACTCCTCCACACACACCAGAATTGCTCCATGTAAAAATTGAAGGCTAGATTCCCCTGATATGCTAGTTTTCTGTGTGCAAGGAATGTTTTTGCATGGAAGCGCATTCTATCATATGAGCTTTTCATGGTACATGCAGAGGCCTTCCTCCTCAACTGTGAGAATTAGGAATGAGAGCATGAGGGCAAATTCAGGGAGGGAGGAATTCAGAAGAGGGACATTCAAGGCCACTGCACCTTTCACATCCTGATCCTGTTCTGGCTGGTTGAGCAACTGAAGCTGATAGGATTAGGGTCCAGGGTGAGGCCCTGTGCATGCAGGCTACAGCGAATGAGATGTGATGGGACCCCACCCTTTGAACTGCCTGCAGGTGTTGGCAGGAAGGTGGGTGTTGCACAGTTACCTGGTTATATAATCAGTACTGGGGGTGAGGAAGAGATTGTGAAAAGTCCAAGGGGGGATAGAGAGGGTTCCGGGGCTCAAGAACAGAGCTGCAGAGACCAAGCAAGCATGGCGGGGCAGAGCAAAACTCTCCTAGCATCACTCCTTCCCCCCAAATCTCATCCCTGGCCAGCCTAGCAATCAGCACTGTTTTCACAGCTGCAGTCCATGCATGCCTTGGAAAAGGCATTACCTCACTCCACCTCCCCCCCCCCCCCGCTCTGCCACAACACATGAGTGGCAGGGATAGAGAGGCTGCTTTGAGATGCAGGCAACCAAGGAGGAGCATAGCTTTCTCCTTGACAGTGATCAAGCCAAGGGAGATCAGTAACAGATGATTCAAGTGGATTAGGGAGCCAAGAGAGACTCTATAAGAGACTCAACTTTATCAACCTGTTTTATCATTTACTATTTATAGCTATAATTTTTATCCAGTTCTCCTATGCTAAAATCACACTCGAGGCTTATATAAGATAAAGAAATTGCAATTGTTACAACATATTTATTTTTTAAACAAGGAAAACAAGAAATTGCAATAATAAAAGTCATGAACATAATTGCATTATCCTTGCTCTCCTTCTGCTATCTCGTTTTCTAATTACCTATCCAGTATCCTTCCATTTGCAGCACCATCATTCCATCATGCAGTGGCATTTCTGGGGGGGGGAGAAATGCTAAGTTTTGCAGGAGCCTGAGCTCCTGTGTAAAGCAGCCCCTATTCCTTGCCTCCAGAGCCATTCACGACTTGGAGAGCAAAGCCACAAATGGAAGCGAGGAAGAGGGATCTGCTTTACCCAGGAGCTCAGGCTCCTCTCTCCATCCCCACCCCCGCCGTAGGAAAACCACTGCCACTATGGCTATGTAAACAATATTGTAACATTCACACATTCATTTTGGTTGTTCCTAATAAAGGTATTCTTTCACCGTATTCCTGGATGGATTTTTCCTTCTCTTGTAATGGTCCAACCTGGCTACTTGTGTTTTTCTCTTGTGTAACTAGGCAACCTCCCCCCCCCACACACACACCAGGGGTAACGGCCTCACAGTGCCAGGTAAGGGATATGTATCGGGTAGTTTCCCTCAGCTTCTGCAACATGATGCAAAATAAAAAGTAATGTTGGAAGCATTTATGAGGCCCATGAGCTGCATGTCCAAGAGGGGCAGACTGCCCAGCCACTTTTTCCATCTTCTGTTTTGGGCCTTTGGCAAGCGGTGAAGTCGATGAGCATTTCACTTCGGGCTAGGCCACCACCTCCTTGTAATGCTATGTCTTTTGGCTGGGAGACATGGATTAATGGGAAGACTGATGTTTCTAACCCTTCTCCCCACCATTTCCATTTGCTCCAGCCAGGCCTGTTGCTAGAAGTCCAGTTTTACACAGGATTAACAGGAGGTATGTGGCATGAAGTTTACAGACGGCTTGCATAAAAAGATTATTGCCAGAGAAAATGGTCTTCAGGAGTTGTGCTGTGCTATGAACAGCTTTTCCTTTTCATTTGGCAGACCAGCTTCATTTCAAAAGTTTCTTTAAAACCTTTTTTTTTTTTTTGAAACTTATTTTTTTCACTTTAGGCTGTTTTCAACAAAAGTGCAGTACAGGCTTGTACAGAGCTGCCAATCTTGTACAGAACATGCCAAGAAATGAGCTTAGAGAACAAGCCTATGTATTTCTACTCAGAAGTAAGTTCAACTAAGTTATGTGGGTCTTACACTCATAACTAGGATAACATTGATAAAATCCTGTGCCTAAGCAGTGTTTGTATTCCTGTTACATCAATATAATGTTCAAGCAATGACTGTCACAGCCTAAGCTTATGCAGCACAAAGGAGGAAGAGCACATGAGCCTGAACAATTCTACAGACATGCAGCTATTCCAGTAACTCTACCATTGTCTGTGGAAACCTAGGCCTACTTCTCCTTATAATGCTATGTCTTTGGCTGGGAGACATGGAATAATTGGAAGACTAATATGAAGATGGAAAAAGTGGCTGGGCAGTCTGCCCCTCCTGGACAGTATACAGAAATCATACGGCGGTAGTGGATAGCCCCACAATGGCCAGACATTCAAGGAGACAATCATTACATCCTACCCCGCCCCAATGCCAGCAGCCAGGGCAGTGCGGCAAGGGTGAACCAATCTGAAAGTGGTGCCAGAGCAGGTCCAATGAGCAGCCACTGCCAAGCTGACACCCCTGCAGTAGCCCAATAGCATAGCTACCTATGGGGTGGGGTGTTGCAGGTGTCACCCTTGGGGTGCCATCACTAGATCCCAAATTTTGAAAATTGGGAAAGTTTTAAGCAATAATACCGTCCTGTTATATATCATTTGATGGGAATTTCATGAGAAATTCAATTAAAAAACAGTGTAATGGTAGAAGGCAGGCATGTACATGGAATAAAAACACAAGCCATCTCAGGGCAAAGCTTTGAGTCCCTACAGAAAATCCATTAATGGAAAAAAATCCTTTTGACGGAGAGGCTGAGATGAGCTGCAGAGCAAGTCAGGGTTCTGGTATCACACTGTACAGAAGCTCAAGCTTGGGCCCACATGGATCAATCAGATGAAACGCTGCCTTAGCTAGTCATTGGGTTTGCATTTGACGCAGGGCACCTACTGCAACAGCCACATGCCTTTGCCTCATTGATGGCATCTCCTGCTCAGAGTAGCTGTTTTCTCACTCTCCTCCCCAACTGTTTGCTTCATACAACTATGAACAAGCAGATTGTGACCAATGAGGTCCCTTGAGTCCAAGAAGAGTCCAAGAATGTGAGGATGCTGCAGACTGAGCCTTGGAAACAGACAGGTCCTTCCTTTCATCTGCAGAATCCTATCCTGAGGTCAGATCAGCTACTCCAACTGGGGTGGGGAGAAGGCAGGGATGGGAATTTGGCCCTGTGGTGTGTCTTAAGTGTCTTGACTTGGGCATGAGTCCTAGTAGGCACTTTTTGCTGACTCTACACCTGAAATTCTTGATTCATTTTGATTTGAGTCAACACTTTTTGATGTGGGTGGCATGGACCAAAGGGGACTGGCCAAGGTGGGAGGGGGGCAGGAAGGCAATGTGAAGGGACAGAAGTGGCAAGCAGGAGCAGGGTTGCGTGATAGCAGCTGAAGGCTTATGTTATGAGCAGTACAACCCAATCCTTTGCAGGTCTACTTAGAAGTAGTCCCATTGTGCTGAGGCCAGTGGCGCCGACTTACCTTCGAAATAGTGGGTGCCCATGGCCACGCCCTGACAACATGGCCATGCCTCCTGGTGTGGCCACGCCCCCTGTCATCTTCCAAGCCCAGGACGCGCTATCGCGACCGCGATTGTGTGCCCCGGCCTTGGGAAGGGGTCTGCTGGCTTGACAGCCGCCTCTCCCAAGACCGGGACACGCTACCACAGCCGCAATTGCGTGTCCCAGTCTCGGGACGGGGTCTGCCAGCTTATCAGCCACCTCTCCTGAGACTGGGATGCCACGGCGATCGCACGTCCCAGTCTCTGGAGGGGGTGCTCATGCCATTGATTGGCATAGGGGCTGGCTGCCGGAGGGGCTGGCATTGACATGGGGGCTCTGCCCCCATGGGAAAATCCCATGTACGCCCAAAGCCCTGGAGCCCCCCATGTTGGCGCCCATGCTGAAGCTTCTTCCTTCCTGGTAACAAAGGAGCCTGGAGCCATGAGGTTGCCCTGGCTTCCCCACCCGCTTCTTGGGCTTCTCAGACTTCAGCCTGTTCTAAGGCAAGAACCCCTTGGGCTCCTCCTTCTGCCCTCCCTTGTATAAAGAAAAAACATCAGACTTGTCCTTGTCCAACTATCATCCATTCCTTCACAGATGAACAACAAAGCCTTCTCCACCTCCCTCCCCTCTCTGTCTCCTGCTTGATGCAAAACATTAACCCTTCCCTGCGTCCTAGCTTTCCTATGGCACTGCAAAAAAAGTAAGCAAGCATACCCAGACTAGCTGGTTTTCAGACTCGAGTTTTTCAGATCCATTCTTGAGTCAATGCCCA
Source organism: Lerista edwardsae (assembly GCA_029204185.1). Lineage (NCBI taxonomy): Eukaryota > Metazoa > Chordata > Lepidosauria > Squamata > Scincidae > Lerista > Lerista edwardsae. The sequence continues at coordinate 2,395,589 of JAJKFI010000128.1, read as the reverse complement.
AGTCCTTGACACATGGGACTCGGGTCTACACAAGTTCTCAAAAAACACATATTTTTGCAACTCAGACTCAAGTCCTGAGACTCTGCTGGAAATGTAACAATAAGTGTGATCAAATCAAAGTTTTGGATGCATTGTATAGAGAAACATTGCAAAGAGAAACATATAGGTGGAGTTAACAACTCCCACATTGCAGCAGGGCTGTTGTGTCTGCAAATTATCCAACAGACAGCACAGTGTGTACCAGTTATATCATAATTTGTCATGGAGCCAGCAAGCTACATTGGCCTGACTGAAACAGGTAGGTCAGTAACCTCACAGGTACAGCTGGAATTACATGTTGTGAGGGCAGCAGACTGTGCTTCCTTTGTACGCACATTATCCTTTCTCCATAGTTCCATGAGTGTGTGCTCTGAGGCCAGAGTAGAAGCTCTACTCTAGTCCCACGTTACACATTCTGTCATCTGAGGTCTGGCCTCTCTGGCAGGCTTATGTATCAGAATTGGTGTGCTGTTGGCTGCAAAGTGAGCAGGAATGTGAGCAGGGGCAGGGGTGGCGCTAATGAGATGCGAGGGGTGGCACAAGCCATAGGCGCCAACTTGCAGGGGGCGCCGTAAACATGGCGTGCCCCACCCCCAAAATGGCGCCTGCCCCGGCCCCCGCAAGAACTGGCTCTAAGAAGCAGGAGGTGCGCTGCGCCAGGTTCTCCTAGCTGCCGCTGGCCCTTAAAGACGCGGCGCAGCACCCCCTGGCTCCTCAGTGCCCCATAGGCGTCCTCCTCTCAGGGGCAGTCGGGCGTGTGAGGGCTGGGCAGGGCTCAGCACAGCCCACCTTCTGCGCATGCACCCCAGCTTCTGGCGCTCGCGGAGGGAGGGAGGAGGGAGGGAGAAAGAAGAAAGACAACAGGCATTCTCTCTCTCGAAGGAGCCAGGAGAGTCTGACACTTGGACGCCCTCACTGCCGCGATGTGTGCCCTCACTTTGGGGGGTTGACAGGCATGAGAATGAGGAACTTGGGAAAAAGGAACCGCAATGCTAGAAGGAAGGAGGAGGAGCCGGGTGGAAGTGAGTGCTGAGATGGCAAAGGAGAGCGAGGGGGAGAAAGAGGAGGTGCTGGCTAGAGGGGATTAGGCAGGAAAGGAAGGCAGGAACAAAAGGCCTTAAAGGGCCAGCAGCAGCTAGAAGATGCGGCGCAGCGCCCCCCTCCACTCTAAGAAGTGGGAGACCCGCTGGACAAGCAGCTCTCCTGCTGCTTTTCGACCGGGCGTCTGGCTGGGAGCGGCTCCCCTTGTCTCCCTCTCTCCGCTGCCTTGGATGACATGACAGGTGCCTCCCCGAGGAGTCAGAAGTCCACCTGCCGGGGACGGCAACGCTTCCTGCTCCCCCCCAAATCGCTCGTGCAGTTTCCAAGATGCAATTTGAGGGGGGGTGTCTCTCACTTGTTGGAGCTTCCTTGGAAGGAAGGGAGGAGAATCCGGCAAAGAAATCCTCTGCAGATGCCGAGAAGTGGCTCTCCCCTCGGGACGCTTGGAAGAAGGGGGTCTGGGGGATCTGGCTGGGCTGGGGGTGAAGAGGGGGAAAGTGATGAGAGAAGGAGGAGGAGGAGGCAGGATTTGGGAGCTGGGAGCCGGGCTGAGTGATTCAGGGCACCCAGGCAGAGATCAGAGGTGGAAAAATAATCAAAAGAGGGGGGTGGAGGGAGGCAGGGCCTGGTGCTCCAAAAGTGAATGGCACCAACCACAAGGGGGGGGAAGTGAAAGGGTTCCAGAAGTTCAACACACTGGCTGACTTTGTGCGGGGAGCCTCCAGCCCCAAGCGCCTATAATATCCGCCCGGCGCTCTGACAGGCAGCTGCTGGGGAGGGGAGAGGGACTCTCCTGGCTCCACTCGCCTCCTCCCCCCCGCATCCCCACCCCGTCTCTTCCCCAGCAATCCGATTTTTGGCGAGGTGCATGATATCCACTCTGTGCTGAAAGGGGAGGCATGGGGGGGGGGTTCAGTGCTAATGATATCAATGAACCTCCAAGCGGCTTCTACGCTGGAGTTTGCCTGAGCTGGGGCGGGGGGTGGCGGCGGGCTGGTGGGCTGTGCCTCTGAACTATATGCTGAAACTAGATGCACCTTAACTTGAGATCAACACACTGCAGAATCTTTCGATGACAATGTAGATTCCGAGCAGCGTGCGGCGTGCCCCCCCCCCACTCTAAGGAGGCAGGGCTTGGCTTCTGCCCGCCATGTTAGCTGACATGGTGGCAGAAGTCACACCCTGCAACGTCATGACGTCACAATGTGACATTATGATGTTGCATGCCCCTGGGGGCGCAATTTCATTGGTTGCCATGGGCGCCATTTTGCCTAAAAACGCCCCTGAGCAGGGTGGTTGGGTGTGTGGGTGGCAGAAGTTTGGGTGTTTATTTTGTGTGTGTGCTTTCCCCATCCTCATTGTTTTCAGTTGGATTTTTGATGCCATAGAGTAGACATTGGCATAGTGCCCCACCAATGTTTGAGGCATCTGAAGAGGTTTTAGGATATGGTGGGTGCCAGTTCTTTTCAATCCCAATCATGTCCCTCCAACATTTCTACCCCATTTGAGTGCTTATGCTGTCTGGAGTTGTGCCAGCAATTAGGGTATATTGGCAAAGTGTGGCACCAGTGACCACGGCATGTTGGACCTTCACAGGGGTGGGGGCTCATCACTGCTGGCACACCATAGTTGCACCAATGTTTGAAGCCATATGCCATAACCGATAGTGCTCAAGCTGTCATTTCTGAAGAGTAGTATTGCCCATTTAGTATGCCCATTTAATCAAAGAGATGTGATGACAGCACTCAAATCTACCTTGGCAGACCAATTCTGCCCCCTCCACACCAAGTGTGGGTGCTAGTTCTGATTACACAGCAATACAAACAGACATTCTGTACATGCTGTCTCCTAAACACTCTTGTTATGACCTGACATTTCAATGTTGAGCACAGAGTTGCCATTTTAAACTCTCAGTGTGGCAAGGGAGCACTTCTCAGCAAGTCCACTGTTCAGGATGTCTATGGTGATTATGCATGTTTGCATGCCATGTGTAATTTGTCCTTGATTATTTAGTGTGAGCCACTAAATAATTTGGGCCACCCTTGCAATGTTATTTACAATCGCAGCATGTAAGAAAAACACTGCTTTGGCACATGAAGAAAGCAGCTCTGCGCAGGAATCTCTTTTACTTGGGACTGTTTGCCCACGGAGCACTGAGATATTGTGAGGCAGCAAGTAGTTAGCAAAGGGCTGAGCACAATCTTAAACTTCCCAAAGAATTCAGGACAGGAAGTGCACGAGATCTCCTGATGCGGGGGTGGTGGTGGGGGTGCAGAAGAGAGAATGGAATTTCCCAGGCTGGAATCAACAGGAAACAGGTTAGCACTTTGACTTTTGAGGGGAAAGGTCCTTGATGGCTTAAGCATACTTTTGAGGGGTATTTGATGACAGTAGAAGATTTAATGCGCAGCAAAATTTTAAAATACTAATTGGACACAGCCTAGCCTGGGCCTCGACTCGGTCTCCCATTTGCTGTGGGGCTCCAGCAGAATCTCAGGTTTATTGAACAGAGACTTCCAAACAGAGTGTTAAGTCCAGGATTGTTGCACCGTATTAGCTTGCTTTTTACTAGAGGGGAGGGATTTCACAACATCATCATCTATTTTCCACCAATATTTTCCTCATTCTTACACAGGAAAATCAAATGTATTTTAGAACAGTGATACAGCTTTGCAGTGACTGCTTGTGTGAACTGTTAGTGCTATTGTTCTATCTTCTTTGATCAGCATGATCCTAATGGCTGTGGCATACCTAGAGGGGGATCACAGCACTACATTTTGCAAGTAGCTGCTCCCCATCCAGTGGTTTTGCTCTAACCACTGGGAATGGCTCTGAAGAAGAGGGGGTGTGGGTGCTTACAAAACTTAGTCCTGTGATCCCTGTCTAGGTACGCTTCTGCCTTTTTCTGGGATAAAAGCAAAGGGTTGGCCACATCAGCTTACACTACAAAAATGCACAAAAACACCCCTGTGGTGCAGGTCCACTTGCAACTCAGTGGAAAAGCAACAACTGGATGGGACTACACATTTGGAGGTGCCCCTGGAAACCAAACTAGTATGAAAAATATATGGAGCCACCGAGCAACATAGATGTGGTGTTCGTACTGATTTAAATTTAAAAAAAAAATTAAAAAAATGAGTGTAGAATATACAGACTTCCTGCAGTACAGTACATCAGGCCCAGGGTCTGTCTACTCCAGCATTCTATCTTTGAGAGCTCATAGGCAAAGCGAGATGGGGATAACGTGTCTGAAGACACAACAACAATAATGGCAATGTAAACATTTTAAATACCAATTCAAGGCTTGGTCTTTGGCCTGGAGTGTGATATAAATGGAATACGTTGCGGGTACCACAGTCTATTTTACTCAAGCCAACAGCCTCTTAAGTGTCCAACATAACAGAAGAAGGGATGCATGCAAATCTCCCCGCAATATAACACTTAGGTGACATCAAGATGAGGAGAAGCCTTGCTGACCCCAGTGGGTAAGCAGCTGAGAGGCCAGAATCAAAATCTCAAGGATCAGGTTGGGATTGCAGCCATTCTTCAAAATAGAGGTGAGTTTATGGCAGACGTGATGAAGGATCAACAGATGATAAAACAGCACCATTGTTGCTTTCTCACTTACATTTACATGCAGCATTTCTTCCGTATTGCAGACATAGAGATCAATCCTCTATCTTTCATGTTTCTGTTATGGTCTGTTGAATCTGGGCATATGCCTCTCAGAAAAGCTGGAGCAATAGCCCAAACAATGGTCACCTTGAGTGGTTATTGTAAACCATACCCCTTTTTCCCTTATTCATGGATTTTCCCCATTCCTAAATGTGACTATTCAAGCACAAGGAAAATATATGTGGACAGCAGGTGGATGGCGTCATATGAACCTTTCCTTCTCCCCCCATACCACCCCATTAGCAAAATGGGAACAAAGTGCAAAATTCCTGGGCTATACACTCCATCTGGAAATGCTCTACAACAAAATTGTATCATATTTGTGTGCATGTGACTGCCCTAATGTCTAGAACAAGACTGGCTGGTCAGCCCCTCACACCTTGCACATTTTGGGAAACACAGTTCAAATGTCTCTGTTTTCAAATATCCTCAGAATGCCCACTTGCATAACATTCTGAATTGTTCTTACAGATAAGTAACAGAAACAGGCATTCCATGTAATGTGCCATGTTAGGTAATCTGTTACCCAGTGGCGTTTCTACAGGGATGGCAAAGCTCTAAGTTTTGCAAGAAGCCTTACCTTGCAGTGGAAATCCCTCCTCTCCTGCACGTTTTAGCCAATCCTCACAGGGAACAGCAACATCTTGGTTGCTTACTGGCTACAGCAGCAAGGGAGAGGAGGGATTTACATGACAGGGTAAGGCTTCTTGCAAAACTTAGAGCTTTGCCATCCCTGTAGAAACGCCTCTGCTGTTACCCGAACTATAGCTACATGATTTGAGAGAGATTTTCAATTTCCTCAGCTTCCAATATACTCATTTTTGAGTGCATGAACATTTCATTTCTCTCACTATAACTATAGAGCAATCAGGACTATATTTTGGACCTTCTGTATGCAATAATGAATTCTTCCTCTGACCTATGGGCTAATTTCAATAGATTTATTTATTACACAGCATTATTTATTTATTACACAGCACATTACAACAATGTTCTGGCTGGCAGCTACAATGCACACCATCCCCCCCTCCCCCAGGAAGGAGAAACCTGAAACTACAGGGAAACTAAATATCTGTGCCCACTCACTCAACCAGAAGCAATATGGTTATAATAACCATAATCATAGTCATCATGGTTAATAACCACTACAGTCCACCATGAATGTTTAGAATCCACTTTAAGCCACTTAATGATTTTAAAACACCCAAACTTCTCACCCCAACCCAACATTAAATTCTGACCCCCTACTCATATTTAATAAACTGCAGGAACTCTGTATGACATGAAAGACACTGCATATAAGCAAAACCCATCCACAAACTTGGTCACCTCACTGCTTATCCCTGACATCAGGTCATTTATGAACAAGCTGAAAAGTACTAGTCTCGGCAGCACGGTGCTTTTCACCTCTCCCCATTGTGAAAATTGTCTTCTGACACCCACTCTCTGTTTTCTGGTCTTCAACCAGTTCCTAATCCATGCATGGACTTGCCCTCTTGACGTGGTTTTCTCAGGAGCCTTTGGTGAGGGACTATGTCTTCTGAAAATCCAGATGTATATCAACAAGTTTGCCCACATCTCCATACCTGTTAACCCTTTCAAAGTATTCTAAAAGGTTTGTGAGGCAAGACTTACAGAAGCCATGCTGATTCTCCCTCAGTAAAGCTTGTTCGTCTTATGTGTTTTAAGATTTTATCTTTGATTAGGCTTTCCATCATCTTACCTGAATCAGATGTTTAGTTTCCCTGTAGTTTCCCAGGTCCTCTCTTCTTCCTTTTTTTCAAGATTGGCATGACATTAGCTATTCTCCAGTCCTTTTGACATGGTGGCTGTTTTAAGGGACAATACTTTTTTTTTTAGTAAAAAAGGATCAGTAACTTCATTCTTTAGTTCCTTAGACTGCAATCCTAACTTGATTGAGCTGAAACAGGCAGTGATCCTGAATATGCATCAGTAGCATAGCTAGAAGGGAGCAAAATGTAATGCACAATGCACCCCTCCCATTTGCAGTTGGAGCCATTTCAGGCAACATGCAGGTGAGTGCCTGCCATTGCCATTGCCACCTGGAATGGCTCCAAGCTCCAACGGGAGTGGGAGGGGCTGCTACACGGCACATTTCAGCACTTGCTGTCCCCCCACCTCTAGCTATGGTACTAATATGCATTGTGAGCATAAGACGTGCCTGGTCTGGTCCAACCATTTGGGCCTCTTCACAAAAATCTCAGTAATCATCAGGCCCCAGGGCTCTGCCAGAAATGGTAATCCAGTAGTCCACCACTGGATTACAATCAACCGTCTGCCCACCTTGGTTTAAGGGCCCTGAGTCTTCTTCCCTCAAACCTTAATTAATGTTTGCATTCACAATAATGTTTGCATTCACGCCAGCAGGTGAAACAGCCCATAGTGCTGTATCTCATTTGCAGTGGTAATAGGACAGAGAGGCACAATAGGTGCTAGAGCAGCCCCCTCCCACTGATGCGGCACTCCCTGCGCTGCAGCCCCAGGTGGGCAGGAAGCCCTAGGAGAGAGGAACAGTCTTTGTTAGTCATGCTAATAGGAGCGGACAAGGCCTTGGCTGAGCATGTCAGGCACCACTGCACATGGCAGGAAGGAAAAGCATTGGCGGAAATAGGCAGAGCAGGGAGCAACATGCTAACGAGGGTGGTTAGAGAAACAAAAGGGAAAAAAGCAAGCGGTCCAAAAGGAGGATGTATGTCTGATAAAGGAGGCCTCTCCAAATGAGCTTAAACACAGATGTCACATGGGAGGGACCTTTATTTATTTATTGCATACACAACTCAAACGTGCAGGAAATTCAAATGTTGCAGGGGGCGGAGTCGATGAGTGGGCGGGTGAATGGGCGGGGCCAGCTGTAATCCTAGAAACCGGTACGCGCGTACCCCCGCGTACCCTCTGCATGACATCACTGCTGCATGTCTAAAAATAATCTCTAGATACATATATAAAACAGAATTCTGCAATTCTAAGCTTATTATATCTTAACTAGCCTGTTGTTACCCGGCGTTGCCCAGGGGACAAAGTATCCCCAGCTTCTATTAGGAGAAGGAATGAATACAGGGACAGAATCAAGCAAAGGAGCGTAATGAAATTGTCACACTCACTGAACAATGTCTGCAGGTCCTGTGGTAGGGCAGTTAGCCCTCTGGAAATAGGCCCCTCTCAGATCCGACTGGGTGTTGGAACTCTCTGGATCATGCTCTTTCCAGCCTGGGCAACGCAGGCAGTGCAAAGCAGTTTCACTTTCATTTTGGATTAGTCCCTGTGTATCACATAACCTGCAGAATCTCTTGTGACCACAGGGTGGCAGGAGACCTCTAGTCCAATGCAATCCCCTTGGTTCCTGACGATCTGGCCCCCCTCCCCGAAAAATGGGGGGCTGTAGGGGGGTCTGACCCCCGCAGTGTTTTTTGCCAGGCCGCAAGGTACGTGTGTGCCAAGTTTCGTGCGGCTCGGTGCCAGCGTTGAGACGCCTATACAGAACATACAAACCCAGCCACACACATACATACCCACACACACACCCACGTCCGTTTATATATATATAGATTAAACCAATCTTCACTTCACACTTATCATTTTTCCACTGCCAAAGTCCTCTCCGTGTAGGAAAAATGATGTATACCCTCAGTAGGAATGTCCCTGGGCAGAGATTTTCAAGTGTTCAGCCAAATACTTACTCTTGTACATGATGAGTTACTTTCATTGTGAGCTGGGAATCAACACAGACAAGTGCTACCTTTCTCCACCACCCTTCTATCTGCATGAATAAAGCTCACATTTCCATGCAGCCCATTTTGTTTTTCCAGAAAGCTAGGGTTGTGTGAATTGTCTCAAAAGAACATAAGACAAGCCCTGATGTGAGTCAATTTTGTGAGTCATGCTAATATTTAGTAGTTATTATTATATAATAATACTTGTATTTATATACCGCCTTTCTTAAAATCACTAGATTTCTCTAATGACTGTAACTCAAGGCGGTTTACATAGGCAGACTTTTATTCACAAACCCAAAGGTTTTTACAATTTACAGAAACGTTCTATCTTTCAAGAACAACACTCATACAGATGGATCTTTCTGGATTTAGCCTTCTTTCTTAGCCATCCGTCTGTTTTCTGCTGGCTGATGGCTTCCCTGCTCCCCCAGAGACGCAGCTGACCAGCACACTCCCTCTCACACAAGGCAGCTGGAACTCAGCTTTTTTAATCAGCCGCAGTTTTGCAAGGTCTGCCGCTCAAGCAGTCTCGAGCTCACGACCTTCGAATCTTCAGTTGTTATCTTCGGGCCAAACGGAGGCATTAACCCTCTCGGCTAAATCTTCTGCCCATATAGCATGTTTCCTAAGAGATCAAAGATCATATTAACTCAATCAATACCACAACCCTGTAAAATAGGCCAGCATTATCATAACTAAAGTGATCTTTAATAAGGCCACCCAACATGTCAAGGGACGTGGTGGCGCAGCGGGTTAATTCGCTGTTGCTGGGCTTTCCAACTGGAAGGTTGGGAGTTCAAGACTGCGCGACGGAGTGAGCTCCCGTTGCTTGTCCCAGCTCCTGCCAACCTAGCAGTTCAAAAGCACCTAAATGCAAGTAGATAAATAGGGACCACTTTGGTGGGAAGGGAATGGCGTTCCGTGCACTACGGCATAGAGTCATGCCGGCCACATGACCATGGAAGCTTGTCCTTGGACAAAACGCCGGCTCTCGTGGGGAAACCTTTACCTTTTACACGTTAATAGGTGAGGTGAAGACTGAATCAGAAACTTCACTTATGTCTTTCTTTTCATCTTTTCATTTGTCACATAAATGCAAAATTACTGCTTCCTTGAATGTTGTTTCTATCTCTTCCCCAGAGCTGGCCCCATGACGGGGCCATCAGGAACAGGGAACAGTTAATGCCCTGCTTGCAGCTACAATCTTTCTCTGATCTGGATCATAACAAAGGCTCTTCCTGTTTGGGGAAAATGCGGGGGGGGGCAGCAAATGTTGACTTCAGCTGCAGCTTGTGCTGCTCTCTCCAGTCCCCGCGCTGGGTTGACCCAGCCCTGTGCTGTGTAAATTGGAACCAGCTTTGCAGGCTGCGTCACTGAACTCATCATCCATTCCCAGCATAGCCAGAACAATGGCCAGAAACATGTTTTTACTACACTGGCGGAACGTTGCGAGTGATACAGATGCTTTTGGATGAAATCGGAACAATCGGAGCAATCTACACGCTACTTTGAAGCAGCACACAGAAGGTCATTTGGAGCTGCTAGGCAGGTGGGTGGGCACTCATGCTTTCACCTGTGCCATTTCACTGATGTAAACTTTCTTCCCAGAAAAGTAGTTGGAAGGAACCCACAAGGTCATCTAGTCCAACCCCTGCCTGTAGCAGGACATTCTCCTAGAGCATCTCCAGCAGGTGCCTGTCAAGCCTCTGCTTGATGCTCTCCAGTGAGGGAGAAATCTGCCATCTCCCTCGGCAATCTGTTCCACTGTCAAACTGCACTTCCAAATTGCCATTAGCTGAGAGGAAGAATATGCTTACCGTAGATATTCTTTGAACGGGAGGTTGCTTTGCTTCCCCCTCCGCATATAAGTGGGAGGGGGCACTCACCACTTGAGAAAACAGTGTAAATGCAATAGGTTAAGCCCTTCCCTCCTAACAATACAGCTGCAATCTACACTGTACACGTTTTCCTGGGAGTCAGCCTCACGGAACACATTCTGAATAGGCACAGATAGGATTATGCTGTGAACACCCCCACACCTTGAATCACAGAATAATATGGATCTCCTGTGTCATAGCTAGTTCTGCTCTGAGATTTAACATTATGAACAGTCACTAGACTGCAGGCAGGAGCATTTTTGAATCCTTATCCCCCCCTTCTAACCAATCAGCCTAGGGCTATCACTAGATTAAAGCAATGTTTGTCAATTAATCTGCAGTTTTGGTCAATTAGGTGACTAGCATCCCAGTCCTAGCCAATGTTCTAGCACCAAGGCAGTCATGCCAATGGGGCACATGCTGAATTTTGAGGCCGCTTCAAAGGACAGCAAAAATGCTGCATTGTGGCTGAATTGGTGCTGGAAAGTGGTTTAGGATTGATATCTAAATTTGTATTTGAATAAATGAAAAATATACAGCACTGTATAAATGCTTAGTATTATTGCTAGTTATTTTTTTTATTATTTCACTTGCTGAGCATTAGAGCCTATTTAAGGCTCTCATACAAATAAGAGAACACAGTGTTGCAAAATTTACAATCTTGGCTGGACGACCCACTGCAGATCTGGACAAGGACAAGGAAACAGCCAACAATCAGAGTCATTGCGCCCATAGGGTACAATCAGTGGTGGGATTCAGGGGGTTCGCCCAGGTTCTATAGAACCGGTTGTTAAATGGCTGGGCCCCGCCCACTCGCTTACCTCGGCTGGCTTCGGGGTTTTTTTTTGCTCTGGCTATGATGTCATAGAACCGGTTGTTAATTTATTTGAATCCCACCACTGGGTACAATGTAGCAGCTACCACGTGCCACATGGCGAGGGAGCTGGGTATGCTGCAGAAGAAAATGGTGCGGAGTGGAGCTGGGCCCGCCCACCCACCATTACCTCCGTTATGCTCTGAAACAGAGCAATTCTGGAAGCAGGAGCAATGATGAGGCTGTGCGGAGGGCACGGTGACATCTTTCAGATCAGAGCCTGCTCCGGTTCTGCCAACAATATAGCAAGTTATTGAAAGACTTTATAGAAAACAGGTAAGTAAAGCTTAGACAGTACCCAAGAACCACATTTGAAGGTAACTATGGCAGTCATACTGAAATCAAACTGTCCAGCTCCTTCCCATTGCCCTCTTTATTATCGCTCCTCAGAACCAGAGAGGCCAGAGTGTTTGCTCTGCCAGAGCAAGCAGCCATAACAGACTATCTCCCCTCTTTGTATTGATGGAAAAGGCCCCAGTGAAGCCATTGAGCAGCTGTCTTTTATTGACTTAGGACCCAATCCTACAACTTTCCAGCACTGATTCAGTTGCAATTCAGCCCCGACGTAAGGGAACAAATGTTCTCTTATCTTGAGGAGGCCTTCACGACTGTCCCTTACCACAGAATGCAGCATACGCACCAATGGCATGGCTGCATCAGCGCCAGAAATTTGGAGTCTAAACATGGCCCTCTAGCTCTGCACATAGGACCCTAGTAGTCTTGTGCAGGACCTCAGTTCACTCAGGTCCTTCACTGTTTCCCTCCCCTTCTCTAGCTGCCACTCTGAAGGGGATGACTGAAAGGCCAAATCCTATCCAATTTTCTAATTCTGGTGCAGCTGTGCCAATGGGACATGTGCTGCATCCAGAAGTAGGAGGGCAGTCATGGAGATCTCCTCCAGGTAATTTGTTCCCTTCCTTCAGGATTTCACTGTAGCTACACCAGCATTGGAAAGTTGGATAGGATTGGGCCTTGTGTTTCTTATGGAGATGACTTATTCTCAGGGGTATAGCATATCTTGGCACCAAGGGTCAGGCAGATATTGTGCCTCCCCAAAGCTGGCAGAGTCCCACCCCCAAAGAGAACACTAGAGGCTGGAGAGGCACGCCAAAGCCTGCAGAGCCCCACCCCTAGGGAGAATGCCAGCGTTCTCCACAGCGGCAGGGCACTGCTGGTATGGCACTGCAGTAGCCAACATTAGGGCATTGCCAGAGGAAGCAATCACAGCTGACCCCTAGGATCACCCCTGCATATGAAATAGTTGCATGTGAAATAGTTATTGTGTTGCCCAATTGTTGTGTTGCCCAATTGTTGTGTTGCCCAATTGCCCAATTGGGGAAGCAATTAGGGTGGCTATTAAGTACCAAAAGGGGAGACTTTCACACCAAAGTAGGGAGAGAAGCAAAGAGTTTTCTTTCCTTTGCACAAATGCAGAATCACTCATCCCAACCCTTCAGTAAAGTGGGAAACCTGACAAATTCTCACATTAGCACTTATAGTATCTTTCTTGGCTTGCAGGCCAAAATGTTTCTATCTTTGAAGGTTCTTTACACTGCATAAGCCCAAGCTTCCTTTGTCTAAACTGGATTCAGCCAGCTTTGCGTCTATCCCTTTGCAGTTCTGATTAAGCCTGAGCAACAACTACAGAGAGTATCCTGCTTCTGCACATTCTGCAGGAAAGGGGAGAGACTTACATTTGGGAACTTACAAGATGGAGTTACTTTGGCTATAGTTGCAGCAGCTGTAGAAGTCAAAGATGTTTTAGCAGCTTCTAAATGCAAAATAGCAGTCATGGAAAAGTCACTACCTTGCTGGGTAGTGCCCCAGCATGCCTTGTGCTATACTGGCCAGCACCTGCAACCCATTACATGTCATCACATGTCAGATTCTCAAAAGGTTTCAGAGCATTCCAGTGTTTGGAATTCCAGATAAGGGATAATGAACTAGTATTCTGTATTGTTACGATCAGACAGCAACTCTGTGTGGAGGGTATCCACTGGTTCTGTGATTAGGTGTGGGCATTCCCTTAGAACTGAAGTCAAATTTGAGCGTATCACAGAAACAAATAATACAGCTGTGAAAAGAATGCTGCTCTGACACTGATCTAAATGGAAAGTAGACGCAGGAGACGACACCGCTGGCAATCTAAAACCTTCTATTGAATTTCACTTTCACATAAGCCCCACCTTCTGTGAGGTCTTTTGGGTAGTTAACATTAGTTGATTAAGAGCCCAATCATTATACAGCGCCTGCAGTACAAGCATACCTCCGGTGCTGATGTCACAAAGGTGCCATAGGGCATGTCCAGTGCCCATGGTAAGCCCTTTACCGCCAGTGCTAGCCCAGTGCCAGTCACCAGTGCCTGGAGACACCCACATAGAGCTGGAGGCTGGAGAGTGAGGAGGCTGGTGGTGGTGAGGGGTTTCTGGGAGGGCGGAACTGGGAGGAGCGGAGCAGAGGGATAAGACAGGTGATGGCCTCCACCACTGTATCCTGACTTCCCTCAAGTCTGCGCTGACTTAGAGCCCAATCCTATGCATGCTTACTCAGAAGTAAGTCCCATTATAGTCAATGGGGCTTACTCCCAGATAAGTGTGGATAGGATTGCAGCCTAAGTAGCTGGTGCAGACTTGAGTGGATCCACCAGCAGCCTTGCAGGCTTATCCCCTTCTCCTCAGGCTTATCCCCTTCTTCTCAGGAGGCTCCTTGGCTTCTGCTGGGTGGATGCAGAAGTAGGCATTTGGCTACCACTGCACCTGCAGTGCCCAGGCAACATTGGATTGGACTGTAATTCAATTTCAATTCAATTCAAACCTTTATTGGCATAATAGTAATAAATAAATAGATAGTCATGACACACACAATAGACAATAACTAAAAATCAGCTCTTGATCTTAAGAACTTCCAACAAAAAAGAGGCAACTGCCTTAGTCACATCAGAGCAAATATCATTCAATAAAAAGGGAAGGGGGTTAGCAGAAGGAAAAAAGGGAGCAGCAAAAATTGGTTGGAGATAACGAGCGCGAGGTAGTTGAAGAGAAGAACAATGTAAAAGAATATGTAGAAGAGAATCAGGCACTTCAAAACAAAAGTGACAGAGTCTGTTTTCACGAGGAATCCGGCGAAAACGTCCTAGATGGTAAGCAGTGGGAAGAATATTTAAACGAGCCAACGTGAAGGCTCTACGAAGAAAAGGATTAGATAAATGGTAAAGATAATTGAAAGGAGAGGTACGAAGTGAAGATTAAACCATGAAAACGAGGAGAACAGACAGGATTTAAGTAAGATTTCATAAGATCATGTTCTAGTTGAAAGAGTTTAGATTTGATTGAGTTATGAGACTGTAATTCTTCAATAACTAAATTTAATTAACTGTTCATTGATTTAAAAAAAATATGCACACACCCTATCTCAGTACTATGTAGCATAAATACTACATATAAATACTGTATATCTCTTTCCATCCCTTCTGTAGACCCCCAAATTGCACGGTGAGTGCTGAATGTTGATCCTGCGCCTCACTGTACTCCACAAATGTACAACCACCATTGCTGCCTCCCTATGATTTTCTAGTCTCTGCTATCTTGCTCTTAGATTCAGGGCACAATCCTAACCTGAAGTTAGGCCGGCGCAGTTAGGCCAGCAAAATTTGGCTGAAATGAGGGCCACCGAAAAGTGCGTTTGGACCACGCTTGGGAGTTAGGGAGGATGGCGCATGTGTGCTGGCCTCTCTGACTCCAGGTAGTCCAAACATATACATAAGGGTGTCCCTTATGCCAGCCAAACTTTGCTGGTCTAATTGTGCCAGCGTAACTCCAGGTTGGGATTGTGCTGGTAGGAACCAAAGTGCTGGTAGGAACCAAAAGCCCATCGGGTCCAACTTTTTGCCTGAGGGACAGGTTTATTTTCCTGTCAATCAGGGGCCACTCAGGAAAATGACATTGATGGTGCAATCCTAACTTGCACTGGAATGGGCAGGCCGGTGGGCCTGTGCCGTATCCAGAGCAGGTTGGGAGCAGGCAGGAGCCTCCCTGGGGCAAGATTAGGGGCCAGCTGCACCAATGGGCTTCTTGGGTCTGTGCCTGCTATTCAGGGCCACTCCAGTTCAGGGCCATGTAGCCTGGGGACAGGAGCCTGGATGCTGCCTAATGGCCGCATTCCATCTCCACTCTCCTCCCCAGGCTGGCTCACCTCCCCGTCCGCTCATCCCATGTCCAGAAGCGCCCTCCCATCCTCCCTCGCACTGCCCAGAATTGCTCCTGTGTCAGCCAAACTTGGCTGGTGCAGGATTAGCACAGCACCAGCTTCTGCGCTGCCAGCATTGGCCCTGTAGATGCAGCACTGTCACGGGGGCCCTGGTCGGCTTGCATGGGCCTTAGGGCGCTCCTTGAATTGCGACCTAAAACATACTTAGAAAAGTATCAAAGTGCTTATAACCCATTCATTTGGATCAGCTATATGCATGCTTTATGCTGGATTAATATAAAATGACTGTGTGAACTTAATAGTGTGAACCCCATCCAGTGGTTCTCAAACTTTTTAGACCAGGTCTAAGGTTATGATTGCACAATCATGAAATATCCCTGACAGAAAGCCTGATTAGAACAAAATATTATGTAAAAGCAGTGAACTAAAAATAAGGTGACCAACTTTTTTACAATGAAAAGGAGGACACAAATAAATTGAAGAAAAAAATATCGTAAATAAAAGAAACATTTTATTCATTGCAACAATAATACACTATAATATAAATGCATAATAAAAACATTTGTAACATATTGTAATTATGCTTACATGCCAACAGGGTTGTATAAACTTGTAAATAAAATTATACATATTTGGAAATTATTAAATAGATAATGAATTACTAAAACGTGAATTGTGCTTACCTGTGTATGACTGAATATTCATTGAAAGAAAGAAAGAATTACCGTGAGTCTACTGCGTGTGTATGTGCCATGTCGTGTTTCGGTAAGAAGTAAACAAAGCCACTTGCGCGCGGTGCTCTCTCTCAAGGTCTCCCATGCGGAGCGCATGCATCTCATAATGGCATCTCGCCACACTGTACCAAGTGTAACTCACAGGCTCGTATGCCCTCTAATCACAGACACCCTGAGTTCCGGGTGTCTGTGATTTTTTCAGCATCGTGTGACCTTAAGCACAACAAGGCTCACAACCACTGCTACTAGTCTGGGCCCGAAGTTAAGAATACTTCCTCTTAACCTTAAAATTCCCCAGGCTAAACAAGTCCCAACTATAGGGACTTTTTCCAATGAGTAACTTAAAACTTGGTAAGCGTGCCACTTTAGCCACTGAATCTTATCTGGTTCCAAAGACAACCAAAGCTTCTAGTAAATTTAATTGTAATTTATTGATAAACAAGGGTTACACAACTAAGAAAGCATACTAGAACTAACAGAGATACCTTATAAAACAAAGAAAACTAGGCTCCTATCCCTGACTAGGCCCTAGTTGTTCACCTTGTTCCTCAGACAGCAATTCCAGTCTTGCAAAGGGAAGTCTGCAGGTTTGCAAGCTTTATCAGGTCTGATGATCTTCTGGGAGGATGATCTGGAGGAGGCTTGCAGTTTGGAAGGTCTTGATGGTGGTTGTGCGGCCACACCCCTCAGGCTCCATCAGTTAGCCTATCAGGGTAAAGAGGCCATCTCCTGTTTTCAGCACTAGCTACATGTAACCTTTCTGAATAGCTTGCATTCCTGACCCCAGCTGTAACTTCACACCTTTTGCAAACAACCAATGAAATAAGCTCTCTCAATCCTGCTTGTGTTACAATTCTTTCAAAATAAAGTCAAGCCAGAGCCTAGCTGTTTCTTTTTTGCTCTTTACACCGAGCCTTGACGAATCGTCATGTCAAATACAAATACGTCACATCACACGCAATGTATCGGATCGGCATCGATTGAATACGGAGATTTACAGATTAGTCTTCAATATCGAAAAGGAGGACATGTAGGAGGACACTTTTTGAGGGAGGACAGAACTTACAAAAGGAGGACGGTTGGTCACCTTACTAAAAACAATTAAAAAAAAACCTCACTTGAAAATTCAAACTGTAAACACAAAAGGAGTATAACAAGAGTAAGGCCTGCAGCTTCCAAGATGGCTGCTCCCAGCTTTTTGTGGCCCACTTGACATTAGGTCGCAACCAACCAGGTTGGTCTTGACCCACAGTCTGAGACACAATGGACTAATACATATGAGGTGGTCTTGATTATGCCCCCTAGAAATGCTATTCTTTATTAGCACCTAGAGCTGTATGTATTCTGTGCTTTAAATAAGGTGACCAACTGTCCTCCTTTAGGGAGGACAGTCCTCCTTTTGTGCTGGCCTAATTGATTGAGCCTGAGGGGTGTGGCCGCACAACCACCATCAAGACCTTCCAAACTGCAAGCCTCCTCCAGATCATCCTCCCAGAAGATCATCAGACCTGATAAAGCCTGCAAACCTGCAGACTTCCCTTTGCAAGACTGGAATTGCTGTCTGAGGAACAAGGTGAACAACTAGGGCCTAGTCAGTGATAGGAGCCTAGTTTTCTTTGTTTTATAAGGTATCTCTGTTAGTTCTAGTATTATATGCTTTCTTAGTTGTGTAACCCTTGTTTATCAATAAATTACAATTAAATTTACTAGGTTGTCTTTGGAACCAGATAAGATTCAGTGGCTAAAGTGGCACGCTTACCAAGTTTTAAGTTACTCATTGGAAAAAGTCCCTGTAGTTGGGACTTGTTTAACCTGGGGAATTTTAAGGTTAAGAGGAAGTATTCTTAACTTTGGGCCCAGACTAGTAGCAGTGGTTGTGAGCCTTGTTGTGCTTAAGGTCACACGATGCTGAAAAAATCACAGACTCATAGGGGCCCGGAACTGATTAGAGGGCATACGAGCCTGTGATTTACACTCGGTACAGTGCGGCGAGATGCCATTATGAGATGCATGCGCTCCGCATGGGAGACCTTGAGAGAGAGCGCCGCGCACAAGTGGCTTTGTTTACTTCTTACCGAAACACGACATGGCACATACACACGCAGTAGACTCATGGTAATTATTTCTTTCTTTCAATGAATATTCAGTCATACACAGGTAAGCACAATTCACATTTTAGTAATTCATTATCTATCTAATAATTTCCAAATATGTATAATTTTATTTACAAGTTTATACAACCCTGTTGGCATGTAAGCATAATTACAATATAAAATGTCACACATGTTTTTATTATGCATTTATCATATTATAGTGTATTATTGTTGCAATGACTACAATGTTTCTTTTATTTATGATTATTTTTTTCTTCAATTTATTTGTGTCCTCCTTTTCATTGTAAAAAAGTTGGTCACCTTACTTTAAAAGACTTAGGGCACAATCCTAGATCGGCCCTTGGGCTGACGTGTAACGTGCTAGTGTCGGCCCAATGTCACTAGCGCTGACGCGGTGGTGCTGACCAGTACCCTCATGTCGGCGCTAATGCCATGGGCCGAACCTAGCAGGTGTAGCAACGTCTGGGTGTGGGGAGGGTGGGTGGGTGTAAGGAACTGGGTGGGGTGGGTGGGCGTGCCGGCCCAGGGGGGTTGGGGTTCAGATGCAACTGGTAGGCCATATCCAAATCTCTGTCCCCAGGCGATGCTGCCCCAATTCAGGCTGCACGGCTTCCTTGGCTCTGTGCCTGCTATACAGCAGTTGCAGATCTGTGGGAACCAGTTAGGAGGCAACTGGTAAGGGTGCAAATGTGCCCTTGCCCGGGAGAGACTCCCCAGCGCACCAAAGCTGTGCTGGATTTGGCACAGGTCCGCTGGCCTTGCTGTTCCAATGCAGTTTAGGATTGTGCTCTCAAAATTAAATGCTTGCAACATAGTGATCTAATTATGTGCTTGTCAGGGATCTGGTCTGGGGCTCTGCTCCCCTGCCATGTCCGAGGTGTCCAGGATCCCAGCCAGCAGGCTTTCCCATGGGAATGGCAGCAGCAACAGCCCAGGGCCTCACTGCCCCATTGGTGAGTCAGGCCACAAGGAGGGCGAGCCCAGCGGGACTTTGCACCCAGGCTTCAACAGCCAAAAGGATGGAGTCCCAGGTGGCAGCCCCCGCACCGCAGCACCAGGCACTGGGCCAGGCAGCCCGTCCCTTCCCCCTCAATCGCAGTCCTGTTGACCTACTGACACCAGCAGCATGTGAAAGTGTGCAATTGCCAGAGAAGGGAGGGTAGTGAGCACTTGCAGGATCAGCGACCTGTAGGGTTTTCAGCCTGGGCTTGTGCAGCCTAGCTGGGAGGAAGAGGTGGAGCCAGGGGCGGGGAAGCTGTCTATAATCTCTATAGGCAAGCTGGTGATGAGGGCAGTCTGGAGGAGGCTGGCCAGCAGGTTGGATGCTGGCCAGCCAGTGAACCCAAGCAAGGCTGCTGGAAGGCAGGAGGACCAGTGGGTGAAGGAACCCCCTCCCCATTGCCTATCTCTGAGGCTGCTGGATCCCTCAATGTAACCCAGATTGCATCAGATACTCAATCACAGTGTCAGCTCTAGTGCTACCTCTCACAACGTCATAATGTCGGCTACTGTGCCCCTTGCCCAACAGTGCCAACACCAGTGTGCCCCTGTCCATCTGTCCTTTCCTCCCTGCCCCAGTAAGATTTAGGGCATAATCCTAACCTGGAGTTGTTGTTGTTGTTGTTGTTGTTATTAATTAAATTTCTACCCCGCCTTTCTGCCCGAAGGCACTCAAGGCGGCATTACAAAGTTAAAAACACAATAAAATAATTACATCATAATTAAAAGGCATTAAAAACAATATTTAAAGTTAGGCCAGCACAGTTAGGCCAGCAAAGTTTGGCTGGTACAAGGGCTGCCATAAAACGTGTTTGGACCACTCTCGGAGTCAGGGAGGATGGTGCACATCTGTGTGCTGGCCTCTCTGACTCCAAGAGTGGTCCAAACATTCTTTACGGTGTCCCTTGTGCCAGCCAAACTGTGCTGGCCTAACCATGCCGGCCTAACTCCAGGTTAGGATTCGGTTCTCAGCGATCACCCATGTGCTTCAGGAGCCACATTCCTGCCTGTTTTCCCCCTCCCCATTTAGCTGTCCTCCTCCATTAGTCACCTTCCCTTTCTCCCCCGCCCCCACCTTCTCTGCCCATGTTTCAGGGCAACTCTAACCTACATTTGCAACTGTTATACGAGTAAAGTGAGAGGCTTCAACAAAACATGTGGCAACCCCCCCTCTTTTTTTGTGTTATGCTACCCGCTGCTAAAGAACTTGTGCCTGCCTGGCAGTACTCAAACCAACAACCTGGAACCTGCCACAAGGAACCCCGCCCTCCCAGCCAGCCGGCAAAGATCCTCTTTAAAACTGCCAACCTGGGAATCGAACCCAGGCTTTTACCACTAGGCAGATTTTCCCCAGACAACGCGAATCAGCAACACACACCTTAAACAAATGAAAAACACCAGGCACATGGCAATCGTTACTCCAAATTAATGAATGCCACTCTACCGCTTGGGCTCTAATGAACAAGATGCGCCTAGGAGAAAACACCAGGTTGTGCTCCAACCATAGGCGCCAACAGGGGGGTTGCGGGCCTTTCAGCATACATGCTATTTTTCCATGGGGGCATAGCCCCCACGGGAACGCCAGCTCCCATGGCAGCAGGCACCCATGCCAATCAATGGCATGAGCACCCATGCCCGAGACCAGGACCCGCAATAGCGCGTCCTGGGCTCAAGAGATGACAGGGGGCATGGCCATGTCAACGTCAGGAGCGTGACCATGGGCACCCACTTCTTCAGAGGTAAGTCGGTGCCACTGGCTCCAACCATGCACCCGAAACCACTGAAAGTGATTACAATCAACCAGGGTCAACAAGGTTAGGGTGAACTGTCAAAATCTCTTAAAGTGGAATCACGGTGTTGGGAACAGAAAGGAAACTGTCAAAAGTCTTAAGGGGGAATTGCAAAGTTGTAATACCTGTCAAATGATATTTTATGAATGAATTGCAAGGTTGTAATACCTGTCAAATGAAGTTTTTATGAATGAATTGTAACGTGTAATACCTGTCAAATGAAGTTTAGGACTGGAAGGTGTGTGTTCAAGGTTACCAAAGGGAGTCTCATGACTATATGGCACAAAGAGAGGGGCAGAGGGCTATCAGTGTGTGGGAAAGGGTTTTGTACCAAAAGAAAATGGTGGCCTGCCATGGCTCACAAAGAAGGAAAATGGAAGCCAACAGAGGGTTCAGAAGAGGGTCAGTAAGGATGTGACCCAAGAAAGAAGACTTGCTGGATTCCATCTTGCCAGTGATTGACTTCTATCAAAATGTATATAGACTGTGACTACTCACAGTCAGATGTCTGCCCTGATGTAACTTCCCCACCCTCTTGCCTCCTGGAAACCTCTTTCTGTAAACTGATTGATTTATGTCTTAAGGGCGCATTGTCCTTTTAATTCATGATTGGTTTCATCCCCAAGGAAACCCCATTTTTTTGTCTGTAATGAATCCCTTCCCTCCCTCCTGATCACATCCCCACATATCTACATTTCCTTGTCCAAGTTATTGGGTATTGTCTACAGGGAAGTATCTGATTGCACCATTGTTAATCCTTTTTGTGGCCCCAACCCTAGCTGGAGCCACCATAATGGGAGGGAGGAGGGAAGCGGGCAATCAGAACCATCTCCCATCAGATGTTCCCCAGCCCCGCAAACTCCAATAACAGATTGTCAACTTATCAGAGCCAGTTATTTGCCACAGTCATATCCACATTTACATGTAAAACTGTATAAATACTTGAAATGTATAGATTTGAATTACACAAGTCCAAACAATTCCTTTGTCGGTGCGTTTTCGCTCTTGTGTCTTTTATTGCAATAAAGTGGATTTTTTTCTTCTCTCAACATTGAAGTCCAGCTGGCTTATTTTCTTTCTTGTCCTTGGTAAGCTTACAAGAAAAGAGCGCTTGGGATTGGGTTGATTCTGCACCCCTGCAGAAACTTCGGTTCTTCAGCCAGACGCTGGGTGCCCTTTCTCTTAAAGGGGCATTCTGACAACACAAGGACTACTGATATGAAAGAGGCATCTCTACTGGTGTAGAAGCAGGTGTGTAGAATTTTCAGCAAAGGTACTTAGTACAAAGAATCCATTAGTACAAAAATCCATTACTCTGGATTTGGGTTGGAAGTGTGGGTGCTGGAGCAAGAGTTAGGGTGCAGTCCTACCCAGCGCAGGAATAGCAAGGGCGGCCAGCAAGTGCCATATCCAACGCTGGGTGGGGGGAGGCTGGAGCCTACCGCGGCAAGGGAGCATGTGCTCCAGGCTCCCCTATGCACATCTCAGATCTATGCCCGCTAAAGAGCGGGCGCAGATCTGAGGAGACCATGTGGCCTGAATCGGGTCCGTGCGGCCTCTTGAATGGGCCTAGGATTTGGCCTTATGGCCGAATCCATGGTCTGCCCAAATTCCGCCCTCGTCCTGCCCACATTCTGCCCTCCTCCCGCCAATCCCCGAGTTGCCCTGTCATGGCGCCTCCCTTGCGCTGGCCGGCTGCAGCCAATGTGAGGGAGGTGCTGCGCGGGTGCAAGAGGACCGGTGCTGCCAGCAGCGCCACTCCTGTTGCCTTAGTGCTGACACAGGGCTGCCAATCGGTGCCCCCGTGTCAACGCTAATCACAGTGTTGGTGCAACCCTGTTGCACCGATGCTGCGCTGACGGTAGAATTGTGCTGTTAGTGAAGGTCAATATTGGGGAGCTGTTATGGCAATTATGGGCTGAGGGGAGTGGAAAGTAAGATTTTTAAGTAAGGTTCCTGAAAGTAAGATTTTTTTAGAGCTGATTGTGATAGTTGCATTATTGATCATTGTGTTATTTCTTATATGCCAATAAAGGTTTTTGTATTGTATTGTATTGAGTGGAAATTAGGGGGAAATCTGGTGGTCAATTTGGGGTGTTATGGGGAGGGGAAGAGTTGGAGTGGTGAAAATAAGGGGGTGGAAAGGAGGGTGAAAGGAGGGGAAGTTGTGGGGAACTCAGGTGAAGGGGTTGATATTGGTGGGTTGTAAAGTGACTGTGTAAGAAGGGAAGGACTTTGTGGTTGATACTGGTGGGTGGACAGCCAGCAGGTGGCATTGAAAAAAGTACCCAAGGTTCTGAAAAATCCTACAAAAAGTCTTTATCTTTGTTTATTTCATTGTTATCTTCTGTTAGGAAAAAACAAATACAGTACCATGCAAATACAATACAGATACACACATATATCACCACACTCTTGATGAGGGTAGGGCTTGGGCAAACCCTGCCCTTGGGTGAGGGGAGAGAGCACCCCACCTCTTTGCCTTTTTTGAAAGTAGCTCATGTATATCCAATAGTTGCCTACAACTACATGGCATTAAACCCATACAGCCCATACTTGTGGTCAGCCCTGTAATTGTGGTGAGAAAGTCGCTGACTTGTCATAAGGATGGATGTTCAGCTAGATGTGGAAATGGGCAGATGGAGAGCTGGCTACCTGAGGGGGAAGAATAAGAGCATGCGGCTGGATAAATGTGCATGTGGTAAATAGAGGAAGTGAAATAATAGTAATGCATATATGAGATTGAAGGATGAGAGGAGATCAAAGGATGACTAAATGCTTGAAGACATGAGTGAACAAATTAAAAAGCATACTGTAGAAGTAGAAAAAATCCTCTTTTGTCACGATCTGAAGAGTACTATCAACAGATGGAACAGAGTACAGGGCTCCTGTATCCTTAATAGTACTGCAAGCCTCTTTTTTTGGATATATTAAATGAACTTTTCTCAAGACTTTTACATAGTTTGCTAGCTAAAGGTGCTTACTTACAGCCTTTGATGGCTGGTGGCTACTAAGCCACCTTCACTCCCCCTCACCCAGTACCACCACCACCCACTTGCTTTGCACTGGTTCTTGTAGCACTCTGCCTACCCCAAATGGTGCTCTGGTCACTGGTACAGCGGGTTCCGGAGTTGACCTGGCCAGGTGGGTCTTCTGCTGCGTAAGGGTTAGTGTCCAACCTTCCTATTCTCACCTCCCTAATGCTCACCTGCTTGAGTAATAAAATTGTTTGGAATTGGAATGTGACCAGAAAAATGGCAGAAATCTGTAGCTGGATGGGAAGAAGGAATGGGCGGGGACGCACACACTCAAATGATATGAGCTTTGGTGAGAGCTTTACTGCTTGACTTTTGTTATGTCTCTGGGCTTTGGCTTCTCCCTATCATCTTGTACCTTTGGAAACAAGGACATATAACCAGCTATGGGATCTGCAAATTGAGAAGGGGAACGCTGGGCGGGACTTAGGCGGGACTTACACATGATTGGCAGCACGTCTGCAGCGTTCTGCAGCTGCCCTGGCCTCGAGGGGGCTCCTGCTCGCTGCAGAGGATGGGTGGGGGGCGCGCTGGGTGCCTGGGCGAGCAGTGGTGGGGCGCGCCAACCGGGGGCAGCCCCCCCCAGGCCAGGGCAGCCGCAGAATGCTGCGGACAGGCAGTCAATCACGTGGAAGTCCCGCGTAAGTCCCGCCCAGCGTTCCCCTTCTCAATTTGCGGATCCCATCGCTGCGTATAACTAAAATACCATATATTTCCAGTATGTTCTCATTACAAGGAAACTGACCCTTTAACAGGCTACAGCACAAGAAAACAGGGGAACATAAAAGTGGGAATTTTGGCAGGTGCAGTTTCTCTCACCCTTACAAGCACTGTGCTATGTTGAAAAGCAAGAACATCCAGGGTAGGTTATCTGTCTAGTCCCACAGTTTGTGGCCACCTTGCAGTGGCAGATAAGGACTGCTGCCAGGTATCTTAATAGTCGTCTTCATTCTGTTGTGGTCGTAGCACCACACTGTGATATGCTTTAATGCAGGAGAACGCTGTGGGTGGAATTCGGCGACGATCAATCAAATTATTCTCCAGGTGCATGGACACTATATTTGAGTCCTCAGCCACCCGTGTATCACAGACAGAGTTCAGGGGGACATGCCTGCCAGGGAGAGGGGAAAAAACGAACATTTAAAGAACTTCCCAATCATTTAAAGCACTTCATGTACCTTAACTTAGGGCACAATCCTATGCATATCTACTTGGAAGTAAGTTCCACTGTGTTCAATGGGGCTTACTCCCAGGAAAGTGTGCATAGCATTGCAGCCTCAGTAATCTTTACAATAATTCTGTAAAGTAGGTCAGTATCAGTATCTCATATTACAGATGCTGAATGGCTTGTCTAAAACACCTAGTGAGCTGTCAGCTGAGATAAACTGACAGCTATGGGCCGTAAGTCACCCACCCCTGATCTCATTCCTATCCTTGCAGCAGGTTTGCTCAGAAGTGAGTACAGGTGGGCCCGTATTATTCGCGGGTTCAATATCTGCAGATTTGAACATCCGTAGATGCAGAAACCACCACCTCCAGGGCCCACCTTGAGCCTCTGAACCCAACCAGAGCTGGTCGGGTATGGAGGTTTTCTGAGGCCTGCAGAGGCCGTGTGGCTGTTTAGGCAAAACAAATTAACTTCCTGTTTTTGGTTAAAACTGGAATTGATGTTTTTATGCCCTTATAAGGCATTCTGAGGCCCAGGGAAGCCCCAGTTGGGATTGGAGGGTGGGCCCCAAATTCTGCAGGTTTCAGTATCCACAAAATTTGGTATGTGTCGGGGTTCCAGGAACGGACCTCCCATGGATATCAAGGACCCACTCAAAGAAATGATAGTCCTATCTAAGCGAGGCTTCAGGCCTGGCCAGCACCTATCCCTGCCCTATGCACAGTTAGAAGACATTTAGTATTTTAATGGCTTCCTGTCACTTTGTATGAGGCAGGGTTTCAGCCTGAAGATTTGGGTCCTTCCCCAGACAAGCTGCATGAAGGTCATGGGGACAACAATAGCATTATGGCTGGCATGTATTTGCTAAGGTTGCATGCAGCTGAACTAGTGAGAGCCCAGCACTTCACACCCAAGAAGTTGGGTATCATAGCCCAGAATTCCAAGAAAGGCTCTCCAGGTCCATGGAGCAGTAGCATACCTGGCAAGGGGCCCAGGGGATCATGTGGTCCCAGGCTGCAGAGCAGCAGGGACGGCATTCTAAACTCCCTCCCCCACTGATTACTGGCCTCACTGCCTTTAAATGGCTTTATTTCCAAGCTGCAGCTTGCCCACTCTGTTAACTGCCTTCCCATTCCGCACCCCCAAAGTCACCCATGCTTGCTGCCCCTCATTGAAGGAGCTTCAAGCTTTTCTTGCTGTCCAGCAGCATGTGGGCTGGCTCTCCCCTCCCCCTCATTTCCCCCGAACTTTCCCATACCTTATTTTGGGGATTTCCCCAGGTTTTTCCCAGTTCTGCATCTTTTATTTATTAAGAAGATTTCCAAGGTTCTCCCAGATGCAAGGCTTGCATTGCATCATGGTCCCTGCCTTTTATTTTTCCAAATATAATATTTGCTGATACCAAGGGGGATTCGAACCTGTCTCCCCTGACTCTCCCCAGCTAGCTGCATTTACCCACTGGGCCATTCAAGCTGTCATGAACATGTGAGCCAAGAGAGGGGATATAGCTAGCAAAAGGCATTTGTAGAGAGGCAGGACATTCAGCTAATTTTTTTAAGTAGGTTTGATTTTACCAATGGATTGTTCTCCCTACTTAACAAAGCAATTCCCTCACTTTTGAGTATAACAAGTTTTATCATCTTTGTTTAATTAATGCAGTACGTTAATAAATTATTAATTAAATTCAATTTCTTCAGTGGGGACAGCAAATGTTCCTGTGAGCCCAGGCAGCACTGCTGTTGAGTGGAGGCATGAGGGTTAAGATGTGGAACATAAAAGGCAATGTGTGTGCTCTACCCTCACCCAGAGAAGGCAAGGAACATGGTGGGCAGTCTTCACCTGATGAGGTTGTGGCTCAGCCGCAGGACCTGCAGCCCTTTTAAATTCAAGATGCCACGGGGTACGGCCTGAAGCTGGTTGTTGTCCAGGAGCAGCTCAGCGAGTGAGCGGTGGAGTCCCAAGAAGGAGACCACGTGGATGCCATCATCCCGCAGGGCATTATGAGACAGATGAAGGAATTCCAGGCCTGGCTTCATGTGGGCAAAAACATAACCAGGAATACGCTCTATGCGGTTGTGATGCAGGGTCAGTTGCTTCAGGTGCCGTGGCAGGAAAGAGGGCACGTGCACTAGGCGATTGTGGGAAAGATCCAAGGCCTCCAACTTCCTGGGAGAAAAGCAGATCAGAATTCTTGACTAGGGTTACCACCAGTTCAGGGCCCTCAGGAAAAAGACAACCATGTATGTATATAACAACCAGCTCCCAACATGCCATCACACTCTAGTGTAACCTAGAATTGGATCTCTGAATGAGGTACACTTCTCAGCGGCTTCAGTCACTGGATGAGAATAGGCCTTCAACAGGCAGGAGCAGATTGAAAGCTCACCTCAGTGCTGTCCCCAAGTGAAGTTCCAACCATGTGAAAAATGGGATTAATGGGATACATTATTGTATTTGGGGATGCAGTTGTAGAGAGTGCAGCAGTGGCATTACCAGAAAGAGGGGAAAGAGCTATGTTTTTTCAGGTACCTGTAAAGCAGCCTCTCCCCCTTGCCTTCAGAGCCATTTGCAGCCATGAGAGCAAAGCATCTCCTCCACTTTGCTCTTGTAGCTGCAAAAGGCTCTGAAGGCAAGGGGAAGGAACCACTTTACACCCTCCATCCCTGACATCAATACTTGGCTGTCACTAGCAAGGATGCTCCGATGGGTGCAAAGCATCTCTGCATGCTGAATTTATAGAAGCACACTGCATTTCTCCAAGGGGTCACTGCAATACATATGTCCTATCTCTGAATTTACACTGTCCTAATCACAATTGGAGCACTTTGCTGATTTAAAATAAACCAGCCAGACTAGTAGAAAACCTCAGCAGGTTAGACTGATAAAACCAGAGTAGGGCCACATGGAGGTTTGGCAGAAACACCCAGGATGCCGTGCTGGTCTGGGACTTGTGTCACACAAAATTCCCTTGCTTATCCTTCCATATATCATTCCTTGCCTGTTCACATCTGCAACTTCCCCAAATTGAAGCTTTGGTGCAATTCTTTGAATTAAAAAACAAAACAAAACAAGTGCTCCAATTTGACGTGGTTACAATCAATTTTTAATCCCATGTGATTCCTATGTCAAGTTTTCATACAGACAATCAGATCTGACTTCATGAACAACAGTACAAAGTCAGATTATAGTGAGGGGATGAAATATTGGCCTCACTCTAAACAGGCTTCCTGACTAATAGATTTGGCTACATGATGACCACATGAAGCAAAATACTCCCAACATGCCATCATGTGAAAGCAATACTTCCTGTTCTCACGTTGAATGGACAAACTCAGCAGCATTCCTGGGTGTGTGTGTGTGTGTGTGTGTGTGTGTGTGTGTGTGCTCAGGGGCACACTTCCAGAGGTTCCACCCCCATCTGGAAGTGCCACCCCCTCCAGGTCCACTGCCTTCCCCCAGAGGTGTTCTGAGCAACCGAAGAGGCTGCACACGTCCCCCGGGCCCTCAGAAGGCCTTTGAGAGGCCAAAAATAATCACCCAGTTTTTGGCTGAAACCCAGCAGTGATTATTTTTGACCTCCAGAAGGCCTCAGAAGGCCTGAGAGCTGGGGAGGCCAAGCATAGCTTCCCCAACTCTCAGAAGACCCTTTGGAGGCTGCCCTCCTTCTCCTCCACTTAAAAAAAAAAAGCAATATGGGAGTGCAACTGAGGGTGGGAGAGGGATGGTTTTGCTGCCCTCCCACCTGATGTCCTGGGACATTTGTCCCTCCTGACCCCTCCCCAGTTATGCCACTGGGCAAACATTTCGACTCCATTTCCCAGGCCTCAAACACAATTAATAAAATATATGCAAATTTGTGTGTTTGAGTATGCACATATAATTCATATAGAGGAACATAGAGGAAAAGGTATGTGTGGGGTTGTTTTGGAAAATGCCTCTACCGAAGTGGTTTTTCAACAAATAATCACACATACCTTTTCCTCTATGTTTTTTTCTCCCACGTCAGGTGGGAGGGCAGCAAAATCATCCCTCTCCCACCCTCAGTTGCACCTCCATATCGCCACTCCACTCTGGGGGTCAGAGTCCTCCTCTTCTGCTTTTTTTTAAGTAGATGAGAAGGAGGTGCAGTACTTAAAAACCCATTTTCTACCAAAGATGTGTCAGAGCAATATTTCTGAATTTTCACTTTTGCAACATGTTCAGGGGGACTGTCTTTACATAGTCATTTGGGGGGGGGGCACTACCCTAGGTGCTGAATATTATTTCTTATGGAGTTCCTGAAAAAAAGCTGACCTCACCCCCGAAAAGTTTTAAAAAACCATGGTTTTACTGAGCACAAAGGGTAGCTGATTCAGAGGAACACCCCAGTTTGGGTTTTCTGGAGTTTGAAGTCCTTTGAAAAACCAATTTTTAGCATTTGTTTTACTGCAGCAACAGCTAATTAGATGTTTTGCTGGCTTGCAATACAGGCCTCTGCTTAGCATTCATGCCCTGTAATGAACTGGAGTCAGAACTCAACAACTCTGTCATTAACCTTTTAGTTGCTGGAAGGAGATCTCGGATGTGAAACAGAGCAAAACTCTCACCCCACCCCACTTTGAGAACTCTGTGCTTATGTTGAAGGAGTACTTTCATTTTGGGGTTCTTGTGGTGGCAGTGGCTATGAATGAACAAATCTAGAGTGTCAAAAAAACCAAAACACGTTAGAAGATCATCAGTTATTAAAAAATAATTACAGGTGTTTATTTGTACCTGAAAGTTTTAAATTGGATTCACTGACAAAGGTTAGCCTGTGACAAATCTAGTGGAAAAAAACCCCAAACACATAGCGGAGTGCCCCAGGGATTTGTCTTGGGGCCAGTGCTTTTCAACTTGTTCATAAATGACCTGGAGAAAGGGACAAACAGTGAGGTGGCCAAGTTTGCGGATGACACAAAACTTTTCCGGGTGGTGAAGACCAGAAGGGATTGTGAAGAGCTCCAGAAGATCTCTCCATGTTGAGGGAATGGGCGGCAAAATGGCAGATGCGTTTCAATGTAGACAAGTGTAAAGTGATGCACATTGGGGCAAAAAAACAAAACTTCACATATAGGCTTATGGGTTCTGAGCTGTCTGTAACAGCATCTTGGCGTGATGGTGGACAATTCAATGAAGGTATCGACCCAGTGTGCGGCAGCAATTAAGAAGGCCAGTTCCGTGCTTGGGGTAATTAAAAAAGGGGTTGAGAATAAAACAGCCAATATTATCATGGCTTTGTACAAATCGATGGTAAGGCCGCACCTGGAATATTGTGTGCAGTTCTGGTCGCCGCACCTCAAAAAGGACATAGTGGAGCTGGAAAAGGTGCAGAAGAGAGCGACAAAAATGATTACGGGGCTGGGGCACCTCCCTTATGAAGAAAGACTGCAGCGTTTGGGGCTCTTCAGTCTGGAAAAAAGGCGCCTGAAGGGGGACAGGATTGAGACATACAAAATTATGCACGGAAGGGATAGAGTCGATAGAGGGATGTTCTTTTCCCTCTCTCAGCGCACTAGAACCAGGGGGCATCCGCTAAAACTGAGGGGTGGGAGAGTTAAAACAGATAAAAGGAAGTACTTTTTGTGATGGCATCTGGTCTAGATGCCTTTAAGAGGGGTTTGGATGGATTTCTGGAAGAAAGTCCATCGTGGGCTATAGGCCATGATGGATTGTGCAACCTCCTTACATTAGTAGTAGGCTACTTCAGAGTACCGGGTGCAAGGGAGTGGCAACAAGATGCAAGTGTCTTGTGTCTCGTGCCTCCCTGGGGCACCTGGTGGGCCGCTGTGAGATACAGGAAGCTGGACTAGATGGGCCTTTCGCCTGATCCAGCAGGGCTCTTCTTATGTTCTTATGCCTTTCGTATGGTCCAGCTCTCACAGCCATACATGACTACTGGGAAAACCATAGCTTTGACTATGCAAACCTTTGTTGGCAGAGTGATGTCTCGGCTTTTTATTAAGTTGTATAGGTTCGCCATAGCTTTCCTCCCAAGAAGTAAACGTCTTTTAATTTCATGGCTGCAGTCACCATCTGCTGTGACCTTGGAGCCCAGGAAAATAAAGTCTGTCACTGCTTCCTTTTCTTCCCCTTCTATTTGCCAGGAAGTGATCGGAGTGGTTGCCATGATCTTAGTTTTTTTAATGTTGAGCTTCAAGCCCATTTTTGCACTTTCCTCTTTCACCCTCATCAGAAGGGTCTTTAGGTCTTCCTCACTTTCTGCCATTAGAGTGGTGTCATCTGCATATCTGAGGTTGTTGATATTTCTCCCAGCAGTCTTAATTCCAGCTTGTGAGTCATCCAGCCCCACCTTTCTCATGATGTACTCTGCATATAAGTTAAATAAGCAGGGTGACAGTATACAGCCTTGTCGTACTCCTTTCCCAATTTTAAACCAATCAGTTGTTCCACGTCCAGTTCTAACTGTTGCTTCCTGGCCCGCATACAGGTTTCTCAGAAGACAGATCAGGTGGTCTGGTACTCCCATCTCTTCAAGGACTTGCCACAGTTTGTTGTGATCCACACAATCAAAGGCTTTAGCATAGTCAATGAAGCAGAAGTAGATGTTTTTCTGGAACTCTCTTGCTTTCTCCATGATCCAGCAAATGTTGGCAATCTGATCTCTAGTTCCTCTGCCTCTTTGGAAACCAGCTTGTACATCTGGTAGTTCTCGATTCACATACTGCTGAAGCCTAGCTTGTAGGATTTTGAGCATTACCTTGCTAGCATGTGAAATGAGTGCAATGGTGCGGAAGTTTGAACAATCTTTGCCATTGCCCTTCTTTGGGATTGGAATGTAAACTGATCTTTTCCAGTTTGTGGCCACTGCTGGGTTTTCCAAATTTGCTGGCATATGGAGTGCAGCACTTTGACAGCATCATCTTTTAAGATTTTGAATAACTCAGCTGGAATGCTGTCACCTCCATGCTTTGTTGTTAGTGATACTTCCTAAAGCCCACTTGACTTCACACTCCAGGATGTCAGGTTTGAGCTCAGTGACCGCACCATTGTGGTTATCAGGAACATTTAGATCGGCCTTATATAGTTCCTCTGTGTATTCTTGCCACCTCTTCTTAATCTCATCTGCTTCTGTTAGGTCCTTGCCGTTCTTGTCCTTTATTGTGCCTATCTTTGCATGGAATTGTC
The DNA here is from genome assembly GCA_029204185.1 of Lerista edwardsae. Lineage (NCBI taxonomy): Eukaryota > Metazoa > Chordata > Lepidosauria > Squamata > Scincidae > Lerista > Lerista edwardsae. The sequence goes on along the minus strand of JAJKFI010000128.1, from coordinate 2,363,139 downwards.
CTTTGACATCTCCAATTTTCTTGAAAAGATCTCTAGTCTTTCCCATTCTGTTGTTTTGCTCTACTTCTTTGCATTGCTCATTTAGGAAGGCCTTCCTATCTCTCCTTGCTGTTCTCTGGAAATCTGCATTCAGTTGGGTATATCTTTCCCTTTCTCCCTTGCTTTTGGCTTCCCTTCTTTCCTCTGCTATTTGTAAAGCCTCGTCAGACAGCCACTTTGCCTTCTTGCATTTCTTTCTCTTTGGGATGGTTTTAGTTGTTGCTTCCTGTACAATGTTACAGACCTCCGTCCAAAGTTCTTCAGGCACCCTGTCTACCAAATCTAAGCCCCTAAATCTATTTGTCACCTCCACTGTATATTCGTATGGGATCTGATTTAGATCATACGTGGAGGGCCTAGTGGTTTTCCCTACTTTTTTCAGTTTAAGCCTGAATTTTGCAATAAGTCAGTAGTTAACTCCCAGATAATCTTGGATTGCAAATCAAATCTATTGGACTCTGCGAAGATCCCGGCTGACCCGGGGTACTTTCGATGTTAAGCTTTAGAATTAAAGGAAAATGATCACTAATTGTGATCTCATTGACCATAAAATCAGTGATGTAGCCCTTAAAAGAGGGGGATATCAGAAAATAGTTGATGACTATATCAGAAAATTGTCAATTACCTAGAGGCATAGGTAAACTCGCCTGAATTAGTGAAATTGGTTAACCCATTGAGCCAAATCTTATTAGTATTTACACAGAATCTGGCAAATGCAGGCCAGCATTCTTATATTGCTTATCCTTCGAGTGCCTACCCAAGGTAAAGCAGTCAAGTAAGGAAGAATCAGGATCCAAATCAATAGCTTTACTTAATATTGATTCGGAGTCCCCAACCCTAGAGTTGAAATCACCTGCCAGTGAGCAGTCAAGGTGCTCCAGAATAGGGAAAGCTCAGAGTCGGTCAGGTCATACGAAGATAAACATTAGTTAAATTTAGAGTGATGTCATTTAGTATCAGCTTTACTACCTGAAAATTGTTGTTAGTAGCTCTAGTATCAATTCTAAATTTATAGAGACCAGGATAGCTAAGCCTGCTGGCAATAGTCCCTTAGGGCTAACTCTAAATGCAGGCAGTTTGTAGGTTTTAAAACCCTGAACAGAGGGAGAGATCAGAGACCAAGTTTCTTGTAAAAGTATGACATCGAAGCTACCCAAATAATCAAGGAAGGATCTATTGTTAATCTTGCTTTTGTTGTTCAGTCACTAACTCGTGTCCGACTCTTTGGACCACAGCACACCAGGCCTCCCTGTCCTCCACTAGCTTCCGGAGTTCGCCCAATTTCATGCTCATTGTAAACTGATCTTTTCCAGTCTTGTGGCCACTGCTGGGTTTTCCAAATTTGCTGGCATATGGAGTGCAGCACTTTGACAGCATCATCTTTTAAGATTTTGAGTAGCTCAGCTAGAATGCTGTCACTTCCACTAGCCTTATTGTTAGTGATGCTTTCTAAAGCCCACTTGACTTCACACTCCAGGATGTCAGGTTCAAGCTCAGTGACCACACCATTGGGGTTATCAAATGATACCCTGAATAATCTTGCTTGCCAGCCAGCAATGTTCCAGAAGAGGATTTTTAGGGAAGTTCCCAAAGAATGGTCCCAAAGAATCATATAACTGTGATTCAGTCAACAGTATGGTCTGGAAGTAGGTCTTCTACAGGCTGTAGTGAGGAGGTTCCGACTGGACATCAGGAAGAATTTCTTGACAATAAGGGCGGTTCGACAGTGGAATAGTCTGCCAAAGGAGGTGGTGGATTCTCCCTCACTGGAGACCTTCAAGCAGAGGCTTGACAGGCACCTGCTGGAAATGCTCTAGGAGGATTTCCTGCTACAGGTCAACCCGACCTAGAAGGTCCCTTCCAACTCTATGAAGTTTTCCCACTGGATGGCATTTCTAAACTAGCACTTGGCTCATGATTAGAATTTAGTTTTAGAGGCCCAGCTGGCCATATAACCCCCTCAGCCCTTGAAGGGTGGGTCTGATAGTTATTCCTTGAGAGGTTGGGTAACACCAAGGATTCCGGAGCCTCGGTCCCCACCCATAAGAGAGAATCAGAGGGGCCAGGGGAATCATGGAGAGACCTGAGATAAGCGAAGGTACCTTCTCTATCCCAGTTAGAATAGCAAGATGATCCTTGCTTAGCCTCTCGTCCAGACACTCCAGAGCTGTTGAATCCCTATCTTGTGAGGAATGAGCAACATCACAAGTAGTAGGTCCTCTAGAGCAGGGGTCAGGGAACTTTTTTACCTTTTACCCCAAAATATATTTAGATACGCCAACGTGAACCACCCCCCCCCCGCCAGAACAAAAGAAAAAAATTACATATTGGAACCCATTGCTTTTTATTTGATTAATTAATGAGCTTAATTAATGCTATGTAAATATTAAGTTGTAAAGGGCGGAGCAAAACAAAACAAAACGGAGCCAGCCAGCCAGTGATGGAACCAGAATGGGGGTAGTGGACGGTCGCGCTGCCAAGACACAGCCGGGCATGCATATAGATTCATATGCATGCCCGGCTGTGTCTCGGCAGTGCAACCGTCCATTACCCCCAGGAATTTCATTTTTACCCCATTTGGGGTAATTTACCCCTGTTCCCTGACCACTGCTCTAGAGTCTTTGATCTTTTGGGTGATCTGCCCATTACATGGAGCAGGGAGGTTTTCAAAACTTGTCTTGTTTATAAGGAAGCTCCCCAGCTCCAGGTCCATAGCGTTAGATGTATCCCGTCTTGTAAATGTATCGTGTCCTTGAAGGCCAGAGCAGAGAGAAGCATCTTGTGCTGGAGTTAGAGTTAATGGACTCAAGTTTAAAGAAACAGTCAGCTCAACCAGAGAATGTATCAAACCGGCTATTGAGTCCTCAAGGTATTCTACAATTCTGTCAAGATCAAAGCCTGCAGACTCACTCCCAGGACCTTGCTCAAGGAGCTGGCACTGATGGTTTAAATTGAAGGATTGTATGGAGCACAAAAAGGGTCACTACGATTATTGACCTTATTGCCAGGTGAACAGATATTAACATATGAAGAGCTTGGAGGAGACACAGCAAACTGAGGTTATTGTTATATTTTACCGGAAAAAGCAAGGCCCGACCTTGTTGATGAAATACTCATCTTGTGCATATTCTCAGGCCTCCAAGAAATTTGGGCATCCTAGCCAGGAACAGGGGAGTAACTGGAGAGGCAAACAACAGCCTTTCCTTATAGGCTGGAGAAGGGAGGCACTCTATCCACCTGGCCTGGATCTACCTGTAAAATACTGCTCAAAGAGGCAGTAACCAGGGCCTTGCTGCGCCAACAACTTACATTTAGAGGTGTATTAATTACTTCAAGTGCTATTTGGGTTGCTAAAAGGCAAAGGTTAGACAATGTTTGTTCAGCAAATGGATCCTGAAGACCACCCAGAAAGGAGAGAGAGAGAGTTACCACTCTTGCACACAGAATTCCTCTACTTAGAGTTTGATGCTTGTGAGGTTTCAAGGGGAGGGGCTTTGCTTGCAGAGAGAAGGCACTCCCAGGAGGCTGTAGTTGTTCTGAAATCTGCCTAAGGCTTAAGGAAATTGCCTTCACGGTTTTACTGTAAGCAGCAGAATGTTCTTTTAAAAGCCTCACTAAGTGCATATATTCAGGCCTCTGCCCCTCCGAAATTAAACTGGGATTATCCACAAGTCCAAAGTTCTTAGAGGCTCCCCTTGGCAGTTTCTGTAAATCAGCAGCAGCACCATCGCCAGCAGCCCCCCTAATTGTCTCAGAAAGACAGCCCAATACTTCAAACCTGTTATTGGAGGCAGCAGAGAGGGAGTCGCTCGTTGATTTATTCCTGTTCCAGTTGGATAACTGCTCAATCTTCAGCTGCTTGCTGGCCTTGGCGGGGGAGCCGCTGATAACACATTGTCTTTTCTTCCTCATGATTTATAATTCTTAACAATCCGGAGGACATAGAGGCCTAACCAAAGCTAAAAAATCATCAGGAGACAGCGGGAGAGTTCAAATGTGTTGTACATTTAGCACAAAAGCACCATTTGGGGTACTTTCATGCTCTTTGCCCAACTGATTCACAATGCAAATGTAAAACTTTCGCCAGAATGCCCATGTGCAGTCCAATGCCTCTCTTCTGCACTTGAGACTCCAGGACAATTTCAATCTATCAATCAATCAATCAAGTTTATGTATCACTTTTCCACAAAAAGTTCACGAAGTGGTTTACAAGCCAATAATAATAAGTTAAATGGCTCCCTGGCCCAAAGGGTTTACAATCTTATAAGACAGGCAGGAATCCCAGCAGGCGAAGTTTTCCTGCATTCTGAAAAAGAGAAAATTGACTTCCACTTTTCTGCTTGCCATGCACCTCTTAAAAGCACAAGTGGCCAACCATAAATGGATAGATGGACACACACAGAGTTGGCAACTCTTAACTTAGAAGCAGCAATCCTAGATTCCACTCCTTGCTCTGAAAATGCTAAGAGTTACTCACGGAAGGTCTATCCAGGCACGGGGAGCAATGCAATCTTCCTGCAGTTTGTTGTTGCTCAGAATCAACACTGTGAGGTTCAGAGTTTTGTTAAGGACACTCTCAGATACCTCCTCAATACAATTGGAATCCAGGTGCAGCTCCTGCAAGGGGTGGAAAATCAGACATCTGCTGTATCCCAGCCACTCCTGCTTTGATCCCATTTAGCAAGTCTTATGCTGTGAAGGGCCCTCATGGATCAGACCATCAAAGATCCATATAGTCCAGTTCTGTTTCCCACAGGGGCCAACCAGATGCCACTCCCTCTGAGAAATGCAACTCAGAAGTGGAACATGCAGGCTTCTCTTCTGCCAAATTCTTCCTGTGGGGCCTCCCCGAGGGCCCCAATGCCCACACTAGGCTGACTAGTTTCCCCTTTAAGCAGCCAGAGATAGGCAAGAAGGAGGGGGTTCAGTCACCCACTGGGACTCCTCTCTTCCAGCAGCTTTGCTTGGGATCACCGGCTGGTCAGCCTCCTCCAGACTGCCCTCATCACCGGCTTAGCTCCAAACTACCCTAAGTCTAGCACCAACAAACCCCACCAACAAACAGTAGGCAGTCACCTTGCCTAAGCCACAACTGCCTTCTCCACTTGGTGGCTCCAGGGACATGGCAGCCACACAACAGTTACTCCCCACAATAACTTTACCTTACCCAGTCCTTTCAGTCCATCCAACAGTCCTTCAGTCAGTCGGTCCACAGCCCCTCCCTTCCTTCCTTCCTTCCTTCCTTCCTTCCTTCCTTCCTTCCTACACCTGCCCAGTGCTACACCTACCTGGTACTAACTTACTGCAGCTCCTGCCTCCCACTTTATACTGAGGCAGGCCAATTGGTATCTGTTGCTGGGCAGGCTCTAACTCATCAGCCACACCCATCTGCACCTGTGCTAATCACCCTTCCTAGCCAGAGCCCTCATCAGCCTGCAGCTGTGTTCCTGCTGCAAGAGTTCTGGGATTAACCCCGTACTTCCTGGTTTATTTGGACAAGGGGCCACTGCTGATACCATTGCCTATCTCCTCGGGGTATCTCCTGCCTTTTCCAATACAGCTTCTCAACAGCATTCCACCTCGGAGCCTGGAAGTAGCAGAGAGCCATCAAGACTAGCAGCCACTGATAGACTTGTTTATAGAGAATGGATGGCAACTAGCCATGAAAAATTTGGAATTACTGTTATGTTATATGGCACACAGGTCCAACACCTCTCAACACCACTAAAGTAATGTACAATTTCACAGAAAGTAAAATGAGCCAGACTAGACCTTTTAAAGAATTGTTGAAGCACGGGAGAAGCTTCAATTCATTCCCTTCAATGCTTCATAGATGAATGAGCACCCCTGATTTGCCCAGTTCTGCTCCTGGCTCAGGCCAGGGAGTCGGCAAGCCCACTGACTATGGTAGGACCTGTTTTAAGAAAAACCCTTGCTCACCTGCAGGGATGCAGGCAAACCTGGAGGCACGGCCCGAAAGTGGTTCTGATCCAGTCGCAGGTAGATAAGTTTGCTCAGGGGCTTGAAAGTGGTAGGGAGCACATTTCCATCATGCAGTTGGTTCCCCTCAAGCTCCAGGGTGAGCAGATTACAGAGGCCTGTGGAGAGGAAGGGCAAAAAAATTACAGTAGTCCTTCCAGCACTGCGGTAGAACCAACTTATTCAAGGCCTGTGATCTGATGTAAAACAGAGCTCAAAAATGTATTAGGGAACAACAAGAGGAGACTGATCTACACCAGCATGTTTTAATGCTGATCAAAAAGTGTTGCCAGCTTTTTGTGTATTTACCAGTTCTGCTCTTATCCCCTGAACGTCCTCTGTGCCTGCTGCAAATTTAGCAAAGAGTAGGAAATTGCTTACTGAATTTCTCCCTGTCAGAGTGATAAAAAAGGCATGAAAGCAATGGCAGTGAAAACGTTGGCAACCCAACTGTCAAAATGTCCCCAGTTTGCAATGCAGCAACAAAGACAAACCAAGTTCTGCAAATTGCATGTTTGTATACAAATTAGCAGTTTTCACATTTCCTTCCAATTGCCACTAGACCACATGCCACTCCCACATACAGGATAGAAGCAAAAGGCCTCTGTTAATGCACCCAGAGCAGAACTTACTGACAGTAGGTTCCATGTGTGTATTACAACCTCCTGTTGACATGCCATTTAACAGCTGCTTACAAGCTGCTGAAACCAACCCAGCACATCCAATGGAGACAACCCACCCCACCCCACCCCCGCCAATGCTACAGTAACACCACAAACTTCCTGGCTTTCAGTTTGATTAGACTTGATGCTGCTGGAGTGGCAAAATCACATTGTGTCTACTAGCAAATGAATGAAAGCACAGAGGGTATTTTGTGTGTATTGTGTCATGTTTCACTGTTTTAAGCATGACTATGTGATTATTTAGTGATCAGAGATGCATGGATGCTGTTAGCAAAACAAATTCACTTGAAATAACTGTGTATGAAATTATGAGATTGTTCTATTGTCTGCTCTACATCTTGAAAACGTGTCTATTATGCAAGACTGCGGTCCAGGTCTGCATCTGGGAGGTTGTATTTCACCAGTAAAGACCGGGTTAGGGGACGGTTCTTAAAACCTTTACCAGGGAATTGTTTTAAGACACTACTTATCAGCTTCAGCCTCCTCCATATGAAATATGGGGATCATAATAATGATCTCCCCATGTGTAAGTCCCCACTCAACTCTTCAGATAGTGACAGTGGATAACATTATGACCCCCCAACCTGGTACCTCTTGGAACATTGGGTACTACCACTGCCAGAATTAGTGAGAATTCAAGGATTGGCCCTGCCAAGTGGGCCCTTTGATGGGTGTGGGTGCTCAGCCGCTGCCTGATCTGACCAATCCATGAAGTACTCCTGGTCCCATCCCCGCATCTGAATTACAAAGATGTTAATAGTGGACTAACAATGCAATCCTATGCATGTCTACTCAGAAGTAAATCCCATTATATTCAATTGGCTTACTCCCAGGAAAGTATATATAGGATTACAGCCTATATTACAAGGGTTGACATAAACCAGACAGCTTTAGCTTCCTCCTTCTCTGGCCAGCACTATGGGAATAGGCAAGATCAGACAACACTGCAGAGTAGTTGCAAATCCCTACTGACTCCCTGCAACATCTCCCCCTGAGCATAATATCTCTCATGTTCAGATCTGCAATTTGGAGATCACATTGGACAATTTATTTCTTTTCTAGTGTAGGAAGCATTTGTATAATATTTTAAAAAATATAGAAATGAAAAAACCATATTTTTCACAGAATTTGACAGAGGAAGGACCCCCCTATCTTTGCTCCTACATTACACAGTATTGCCAAATTTCAGCTATACTAAAGTCCTGGATTTCTCTATTGTACTCTATGAAGCATCTGTGATTTCTACTCCTGTAGATGGGAGTACCAGACCACCTTATCTGACTTCTGAGAAACCTGTATGTGGGTCAGGAAGCAACAGTTAGAACTAGACATGGAACAACCGACTGGTTTCAAATTAGAAAAGGAGTATGACAAGGCTGTATACTGTCACCCTGCTTATTTAAATTATATGCAGAGTACATCATGAGGAAGGCAGGGCTGGATGATTCTCAAACTGAAATTAAGATTACTAGGAGAAATATCAACAACCTCAGATATGCAGACGATACCACTCTAATGGCAGAAAGCGAGGAAGACCTAAAGAACCTTCTGATGAGGGTGAAGGAGGAAAGTGCCAAAATTGGCTTGAAGCTCAACATTAAAAAAAACTAAGATCATGGCAACCACTCCCATCACTTCCTGGCAAATAGAAAGGGAAGAAATGGAAGCAGTGACAGACTTTATATTCCTAGACTCCAAGATCACCGCAGATGGTGACTGCAGCCATGAAATTAAAAGATGTTTACTTCTTGGGAGGAAAGCTATGGCGAACCTACACAACTTAATAAAAAGCCGAGACATCACCCTGCCAACAAAGGTTCACATAGTCAAAGCTATGGTTTTCCCAGTAGTCATGTATGTCTGTGAGAGCTGGACCATGAGAAAGGCAGAGCTCCAAAGAATAGATGCTTTTGAATTATGGTGTTGGAGAAGACTCTTGAGAGTCCCCTGGACTGCAAGGAGATCCAATCGGGCAATCCTCCAGGAAGTCAAGCCTGATTGCTCCCTGGAAGGACAAATCCTGAAGCTGAAGCTCAAATACTTTGGCCACCTCATGAGAAGAGAAGACTCTTTAGAAAAGACCCTCATGCTGGGAAAGATGGAAGGCAAAAGGAGAAGAGGGCTGCAGAGGATGAGATGGTTAGATAGTGTCACTGAAGCAATGAACATGAAATTGGGCGAACTCCAGAAGGTAGTGGAGGACAGGGAGGCCTGGCTTGCTGTGGTCCATGGGGTCGCGAAGAGTCGGACACGACTTAGTGACTGAACAACAACAAAGTGAGAAAAAAACTATAGTGCCAACAGTAACCAGGAAATATGGTCTCCAGGTAAAAGAATTGTCAGTCCAGCACTTTTTTATATATATCTACAGAGCTCTGATTTCATCTGTTCCGGGACTGGAAAGAGGCACCCCCTTGTTTGGTGATTGCAAACATCTGGTGCTGCCTGGCAATTAAATGCATTTCGTGTAAGGTCATCAATAACAACAGGAGGAACATCACATACCAGCTTCTTTCTTGATCTGCTAGCCACCAATAGATGAGGTTTGCTTTGTTCTGTATAGTTATAATCTGTTGAAACATTGTGGGTCATTTGATTGAAAGGGACCAAGGGACCTTGAAAAGATTATAATTGCCCCCCCCCCCAGAAGGAGCCCTTTTTAAAAAGTTGGGGGTTCCTACCTCGGAAACTGTTCTTCCGCAGCTCTTTTAAATTATTGTCAATCAACTTTAGCTCCTGTAATGAAGAGGGTAAGTCTGGGATTGTACGGAGCTGGTTCCCATCCAGATTCAGACGCTTCAGCTTGGTAAGATTCTGTATGGAGAGAAGAAGGTTTGGGAAAGAAAAATCTGTAGTAGCTGGAGGCCAGCAATATTTCCCCAACAGGGTGTGTACAGTCAGTTCCAGAGTGCCATGACAGAAGCTGCGTGGAGCTTGGCTATGCTTAGCCAGCTTAGATGGAAGCCGAATTGGTTTTCATAACAATTAAGAAATAATTCAGATATTACTGTCTTGCAAATGGACAAGAGTATAGATTCTGCTTTGCGCAGCACTTGCTTTGCATATAGAAGGCTCTGGAGTGGGGGGGGGCACTGGCAATTACAAAGATCTCTCAGGTAGTAGTGGTAAGAAAGCTCCCTCCCTCCCCTTGGATTTTGGAGAGCTCTTGTTCATCAGCTTAGATGGAATCAGCAGACTAGATGGCCCACTGGTTTGAGCCAGAGGCTCAGTCAACTTTTTTGCAAGTTCCATCCCAGGATCTCAGGGACGAGGAAAGGACAAGGAAAGATAAGACAGTGCTGCTCTACTGTAGGCATAAACTATTCAACTTATGCATAGGAGTTTCCTAAAAATTGTGTCTAAAACTGACTTCAGTAGGTTCCTGCTGAAGTTTCTACTGTATTCTAGACTCTGTCCAGTTTATGAAAAATTCTTATTGGCTTATTAGCCATTTTTCAAAGTATCAAAGAATCAACATTCACAGTCTTTGCTACTGCAGCAAGTGGAAGCATTTGCTGGTAGATTCTCTGATATTAATACATGTCTGAAAGTTAGCAGACTCGTTTTATCTTTTGGGAACAGCAGCCAGATCAGGCCCCCTGTAGATCAGGCACTACACCAGTGAGATGGGGAATAATCCTATCCTCATAATTCTGAACCATTGGAGCCCTCAATCCAGCTGCTACTTAACCTGGGAAAAATATCTTGACACCAATGGGAAGGCATTGTTGCCTGGTGCTCTTTTTCATTAGCAAGATAGTCTTGTCTCTCCACTCACCTTGAAAGCTTCTGGGTGCAGGCCTATGGAATCCAATTTGTTTTTGCTGAGATCTAGCCATTCAAGATTGGGCAACCCCAAGAAAATCCCAGCAGGGACCCTTGTGATCTCATTCTCTGGGAAACATATAAGAGAGAAGGTGATGGATGCTGAAGAATTGATTCCCCCCGTAGTTACAGGGAAGAGGACAGAATTAGTTGAAATCCCGCTTTAAGTCTTGTACTGTAATAGCAATGTGAAAGCCTGGTTCAGACATTTGTTTTGATCCTCCAAACCATTTCTCCATTTCCTGGGTTCCACTAAACAGAGTTTATGATGAAGATCAAATCAAGCAAATCATGGTCAGTGTTAACCTGCAGACCAAGCTCTGTCTGTGAAGCAACATGAAACTGTTGTGTGTAGTGGCAAAGTTGGAGAGGGTGGTGATGGGCTCCCAGCCCATCTGCCTGCCACCCTCTCTGGCCTGCGACTCCAATCCTGAGAGCAAGTTAGGAAGTGATTGTGGCAGCCTCCTTCTCCTTCTAGTGCTGCTTAGCTGGAGGAAGAAAATGGTAGAGGAGCTACTAGCTCCAGATCACCTCTCCCCACCCAGCTGGTGCTTACAAAGCAAGGGCAAAAGCAATCTGGAGCCACCACTCCCTTCCCTTCCCTAGAGCTTGGCATGCATCGTCCCTCCTTCACACCACCTCTCTCTTGAATGAACAGGAGTACTTTAGTTTGAAACTGGCATAATGAACACCAAGTTCACTCACCTTTTCCCCCTATTCATGGGGTGAAATTCATTTGCTCTTTCACCCTGCTTGCCCACTCACTTGCTCACCACTTCCCCTTATCTATCAAGTAGATAATTTAATTGGGATAATTAAAACAGGGGTTGAGAATAAAACAGCCAATATTATTATGCCATTGTACAAATAGATGGTAAGGCCACATCTGGAGTATTGCATACAGTTCTGTTCGCCACATCTCAAAAAGGACATAGTGGAGCTGGAAAGGCGCAGAAGACAGCAATGAAAATGATTATGGAGCTGGGGCACCTCCCTTATGAAGAAATACTGCAGTGTTTGGGGCTCTTCAATCTAGAAAAAAGGCACCTAAGGGGGGACTGAGACACAAAATTATGCATGGGAGGGATAGAGTTGATAGAGGGATGTCGATAGAGGCCCTCTCTCACACCACCAGAACCAGGGGACGTCCACTAAGATTGAGTGTTGGGAGAGTTAGAACAGATAAAAGGAAATACTTTTTCTACCCAGCGGGTAATTAATCTGTGGAACTCCTTGCCACAGGAGGTGGTGATGGTTTCTGGCCTAGGTGCCTTTAAAAAGGGATTGGACAGATTTCTGGAGGAAAAGTCCATTGTGGGCTATAGGCCATGATGGGTGGTGCAACCTCCTTACGTTAGGCTACTTCAGAATGCTAGGTGCAAAGGAGTGGCAACAGGATGCAGGCATGTTGTTGTCTCGTGAGCTCCCTGAGGCACCTGGTGGGCCACTGTGTGATACTGGAAGCTGGACTAGATGGGCCTTTGGCCTAATCCAGTAGGGCTCTTATGTTCTTAAGTAAGTGTGCCTGTCTGAGCATAAAGGAGCAACAAAACTGAAAGGGATTCAAGTGTCAAGGAGGCACTGGATGCTCCTGCCCCAAACAATTACATAAAACTACAATTTGAATTGGGTTTGCAAACACTGATTTAGATGGTAGTACCTTTACTAACTATATTTGCTCAACTGGGACATCATGACAGTGTTAGATGAAACCAGGAAATGGAGGGAAGCATGTGAACCCACAGCAGGTTTCCAATCTTCAAAACCATTATTTGCAGGTTCACCAAAGACTGTTTCTTGCTACCAGGTAAGGTCTTGATTGCTTCGTACCTGTCCAGGAGAGAGAGACTAAATTGGACGCAGGAGATCCATGGTTAGTATCTCTTACAGTTTTTTAAAGTTATAAGCAATTGACATCCCTCCTCCCAGTTAGACTGGGGCTTGCAACACTTTCTCCCGTGCCATTTTCCTCAAAAAATGTTCTGAAAGATGGATCACAATTTGTGGTACATAAACATTATCCCAATAAATGGTTTTTTGTGCTGTTTCAGAACATGCAAGACCTGTTGATTTCAAGGGGACAAAATGAATTTGCACATACTGTAAAGTGTGGGAAACAAAACCTCTCACAAATCACCTTCGGCTCTCTTAAATATTATTATCTTTGCCTTCAGCTAAAGACAAAAATTTTTATACTCCTATGTGTTTAACCCTTAGCTTCCTACTTCTATGGATATCATCTGTGTATTTATCTATATTTCTTTAGACTTAATATCATAATCCATAGGTGATTACACAAAATTGGAAATGAGAGTTTTGTTTAGAATTCCTCCATATTTACTGTAAGTGAGATTCCTGAAGATAGGAATGTTACAGGGCCTCAGGACTGTTTGTGAATTACAGCTCTGGCAGGCGTCTATCTGCCACAAAGCCCTGGCTTAAGGCTTAAGCAAAAGAGAGCCCATAATACCAATTCTGATAGCAGATATGGCATTACAGAGAAGAGCAAGCCTGTAGTTGAGGCTAGCAAGGTGTGTACATGGGAAAAACTGAAAAGAGAAGTTGCAGGACTGCATCCAGGGATGATACATATAATATGGATCAAGACACCTTTCCCTACCTCAAGGAAACTCACCTGCCAGATAGAGAGTTTTAAGCCCAGGGTCATTCAATTTTGGTAAGCGTTTCAAGTGGGAATTGCCACAAGCTATAGCATGTTCAGAAATGAGGCATGTTGAGGGCAGAGATGACATGATCAGTGCATCCCTTTCCTTTGGCTGAGCAGGTTGTCGTCTTTGTGTGCCTGTCTCTGCCCAAAATATGTTCTTGTGGGAGGAGCTTTTCTCTTTCACAGCCTCTATTTGGATGGTATTCTTGAAGGGGATACCAGGTTTCCTTGCCTGTGTCTGACCACTGCACCGATGCAGGGTCCCATGCCCGGTGTCTGCCAATGCTTGGCTGAAATATTTGCAAGAACGAGAGTTTTCCCTTGGTAGTGCCCAGCTGGCATTCTTGTGAGGTGTATGCCCCTTGTAGTCTTCTGTCCAGCTAGCATTTCTGTGTGGGGTGCCATACCTCTTCCCTGGTAATGCCCGACTAGCATTCCTATGGGGAATACTGGGCATTTCCTCTGTCAGTGTCTGGCCAGCATTCCTAAGAGAAGGGCTGATCTTTTCCTGTAGCAATGTCCGGCTAGCATTCTTCTGGAAAAGGGTGGGTTCCTTCTTGGCCTCAACCCAGCTGATATTCCTGTGCAGGGTGCTCTGCCCTTTCCATGGAAATACCTGGCTGACATGTCTGTGTGTGACTCGGGGCTTCTTATTTTCCTGTGTCTGGCTTGCATTTCTCTGGAAAACATTTGGCTTTTGCCATAACTGTGCCCAACTTGTATTCATGGAAGGTAAACTGTGCTCTTTCATTGACAGAGCCTGACTGACATTCTTGTGGAGAAAGCTATGTTCCTTTGCTCCCTGTACCCAGGTGTTGTTCCTAGTGAGGATGCTGGGCTTCTTCCACTTTAGGGTAAGACTGACATTTCGGTGAAGGGTGCCGTATTCCTTTCCTGTTAGTGGCCAGATGGAGTTCCTGGGAGTGGGATGTGCCCAGCTGACATTTTTATGGTGAAATCTGGGCTCTTTTCCTTCTTTTATCTGACCAGCATTTTTGTGGGTGGGACTCAAGAGCTCCTGGCTTTCAATTCTGTGTTGAGGGCTTGGTATTTTTTTTATCTGTGTCAGAGTAACATTCCTGTGTGTGATGGCATCATTTTTTCTTGGCTGTGCCCTGTGGCGAGCACCCTGTTCCTTCACCGGTGTTTTCTTACCCAAAATCAAACCTGCAGGGATAGGAAATACACACACACTGAAAGGTAAAGACATTTTGGAACCCATGTGGCACTCCTGCTAGTCAACACCAGCAGAAATCCCAACACTTACTAGTCCCTATTTAATGCAGGGTCAAATCTATAAGGGAAATTCTGTGAGAACTCATGACGCTTGCACAGCTTCCATTCATTCCAAGGTGGCTTGTGCAGGAAAATTTCCCATATGCCCCATCACGCAGCTTCCTACACTGCCACACTTAGACAGCAATCCCTACCTGGAGTTAGGCTGGCATAGCTAGGCCAGCAAACTTGGCTGGCACAAAGGACACCATAAAGTATGTTTCTTTGGACCATTCTCAGAGTCAGCACCAGACATATCTTCAGTATGGGGAAATTGTGGCCTACCTTCTATGGTTGAGTGCTCTGAGCACTCCAAAAAGAACTCTTTAAGATGCAGACTGGCCCAAAATTGTTTATCAAGGAGTATATACAAAGGATTGTTTGCCATGTGATGGCTGTCATCATGAGGTGACTGCAGCCCCATGGGATGTGATCATGCTGGTCATTTGAAGTGTCCTGTAGTATCTTTATTCTATCAAAAGTTATAGCCAAAAAACTAAAAGCCAATAATAAAACTTCTTATGCTAAAATTGCGATTTATTAAAATAACAGTTTTATGGAATGATACCATCATGCTATATACTGTTCAATGTGGAATTTCACCCGGAATCCAATGAAAAAAAATAGAGTATAATATTCCTATTCTAGCAAACGTTATGGCCAAAAACAAAAAACTGAAAATAAAACTTCTTTTGTAAGTATCACAGTTTTTAAAATAGTGGTTTTAAGGTATGCTATCATGCTATATACCATTCAAGACAGAATTTCACCCAGAATTAAATTTTAAAAATGGAGTGTAATATTTTTATTCTATCAAAAGTAATGGCCAATAGCATTGGATGCAGAATTTCACGAGGAATTCAATTAAAAACCGAATGTAATATCTTTATTCTAGCAAAAGTTACGGCCAAAAAACAAAACACCCCGTAAATACAACTGTCTTATGCAGGGGTGTCAAAACACCCAGTCCACAGACATGCATAATGAGTCCATGAATGAGGCCGTGTGTGCGCGCACGCACACACGCTGCAGTGCAATCTCTCAAGGGCTCCAGTTTGAACGTTCTTGATTTTAAGAACGCTCTGCTTTAAAAGCAGTTAAGCACTGCTGGGACTTGAGCTTTCTGAACAATTGAAATACTTTGAGATGGTGAGAATGGCTTGTGGATCTCTTTGTGGGGGAAAAGGAATGTGCCAATTGGCTTCTTCTTTTTTTAAATGACATTTGTTCCTGTTAGGAATATGCTGTTTTGTTGGTTACTGATTTGCTGGGTGATCTGTACTGCTCAAATAATTAAATAAATTACATAAATAAATAAAGTTAGTGGGGGTGACACCACATGTTACCTCACCAGGTCACACCAACCTTAGTAATGTCACTGATGGGAAGTTTGGGTGGTGTTGGTCACTGGCTCAAATGATTTTAAATGGATTCGAAATATTCATGGTGGATTATAGTCAATCAGTGGTTATTAACCATGATGGCTACATTAAACCTCCAGATGCAGGGGCAGTATGTCAGGAGAGCAGGGGAGAATACAGACATTCATAAAAACATAAGAAGAGCCCCACTGGATCAGGCCAAAGGCCCATCTAGTCCAGCTTCCTGTCTCTCACAGTGGCCCACCAGGTGCCTCAGGGAGCCCAGGAGACAAGATGCTTGCATCCACTCCCTTGCACCTGGCATTCTGAAGTAGCCTACTATTACCGTAAGGAGGTTTCACCACACATCATAGCCTATAGCTCATATTGGACTTTTCCTCCAGAAATCTGTCCAATCCCCTTTTAAAGGTACCAGATGCCATCACCACCTCCTGTAGCAAGGAGTTCCATAGCTTAATTACCCGCTGAGTAAAAAAGAATTTCCTTTTATCTAACTCTCCCAACACTCAATTTCAGTGGATATCTTCTGGTTCTGGTATTGTGAGAGAGGGAAAAAGAACATCCCTCTATTGACTCTACCCCTCCCATGCATAATTTTGTTCGTCTTAATCATGTACCCCCTCAGGCGCCTTTTTCCAGGAAGAGCCCCAACACTGCAGTATTTCTTCATAAAGGAGATGCCCCAGCCCTGTAATCATTTTTGTCCTTTTCTGCACCTTTTCCAGCTTCACTATGTCCTTTTTGAGGTGTGGTGACCAGAACTGTATGCAATACTATAGATGTGGCCTTACCATTGATTTGTACAATGGTATAATAATATTGGCAGTTTTATTCTCAACACCTTTTTTAATTACCCCAAGCATGGAATTGGCCTTCTTAACTGCTGCCGCACACTGGGTCAACACCTTCATTGAGTGGTCCACCAGCACCCCAAGATCTCTCTCCTGAGCTGTCACAGACAGCTCAGAACCCATAAGCCTACAGCTGAAGTTTTGGTTTTTTGCCCCAATGTGCATCACTTTACACTTGTCTACATTAAAACGCATCTACCATTTTGCTGCCCATTCCCCCAACTTGGAGAGATCCTTCTGGAGCTCTTCACAGTCCTTCCTGGTTTTCATCACCTGGAAAGGTTTTGTGTCATCTGCAGACCTGGCGGCCACCTCACTGTTTGTCCCTTTCTCCAGGTCATTTATGGACAAGTTGAAAAGCACTGGCTCCAAGACAGATCCCTGGGGCAGTCTGCTTTTAACCTCTTTCCATTGTGAAAATTGCCCATTGACCCCCACTCTCTGTTTCCTGGACCTCAACCAATTCTGAATCCATAAGAGGACCCACCCTCTTATTCCCTGACTGTGAAGTTTCCCCAGCAGCCTTTGGTGGGGGACTATGTCAAATGCGTTCTGAAAATCCAGATATATAATATCATAGAATCATAGAATTTGAAGGAACCTACAAGGTCATCTAGTTCAACCCCCTGCCTTTAGCAGGAAATCCTCCTAGAGCATCTCCAGCAGGTGCCTGTCAAGCCTCTGCTTGAAGGTCTCCAGTGAGGGAGAATCCACCACCTCCCTTGGCAATCTTTTCCACTGTTGAACCACCCTTATCGTCAATAAATTCTTCCTGATGTCCAACTGGAATCTCCTCTCTTGCAGTTTGTACTCATTGGACCTAGTTCTACTGTCAAAGGCAGATGAGAACAGATTTGTCCCTTCTTCCTTAGGACAGCCCTTCAGATATTTGAAGAGGGCTATCACACCTCAGTCTTCTCTTCTCCAAGCTAAACATACCCAGTTCCCTCAACCTTTCCTCATAGGACTTGTTTTCCAGCTCCCTGATCATCTTCGTTGCTCTTCTCTGAACCTGCTGCAGTTTGGCTGCATCTTTCTTGAACGAAGGTGCCCAGAACTGGACACAATACTCCAGGTGAGGTCGCACCAATGCAGAGTAAACTGGAACCACAACTTCTTGCAACTTGGAAGCTATGGTTCTATTAATGTAGGTTAAAATGGCATTGGCTTTCTTTGCAGCTGACTCATGTTCATCTTGTGATCCACTGCAACTCCAAGATCCCTCTCACATGATGTGCTGCCAAGCCAGGTTTCCCCCATTCTATACCTGCATCTTTGGTTATCTTTGCCTAAGTGTAGAACGTTGCATTTTTTCCTGTTGAACTTCATCTTTTCTTTTCAGCCCAGTATTCCATTTTGTCAAGGTCTTCCTGAAGGCTTTTACTGTCTTCTATAGTGTTTGCTACTCCTCCCAATTTGGTGTCATCTGCAAATTTGATGAGGTCCCCTTGTATCCCTTCATCCAAGTCATTGATGAAGATGTTAAAGAGAACTAGGCCCAAGACAGAGCCCTGGGGCACTCCACTTGAAACTGTCTTCCAGGTTGAAGCAAACCCATTGACCATCATTCTTTGTGTACCATTATCCAACCAATCGCGAATCCACCTAACAATGATTTCATTTGGCCCATATTTTTCCAGCTTGCTGATTAAGATGTCATGTGGAACCTTGTCAAATTCTTTACTAAAGTCAAGATAAATCACATCTACAACAATCCCACCATCCATTAAGTGAGTCACCCGATCAAAACAGGAGATGAGATTAGTCTGGGAAGATTGGTTTTTGACAAATCCATGTTGATTTCTGTTAATCACGAAGTTGTTGTCTAGGTGTGTGCAGATTGTATGTTTTATCATTTGTTCCAATATCTTCCCCGGTATTGAAGTTAGACTGACAGGCCTGTAATTTCCCAGGTCTTCCTTCTTCCCCTTTTGAAGATTGGGACCACATTGTAGTCTAGTGGCACCTCCCCTGACCCCCAGGATTTCTCAAAGATGATTGACAGAGGCTCTGCAAGTACATCTGCAAGTTCCTTTAGTATTCCAGGATGCAACTCACCTGGTCCAAATGACTTGAATTCATTCAGGCCAGTTAAGTGGTTTTTGACAAGTTCCCTCAATCTTCATGTCTGTTCTGCCCAGGTGTTCATTACCTCTGTGGGGGTGTACACATTTCCCCCTGCTGGCCAAGGATCCAGCATCCTCATTTGCACAGTCCTCCTTCTGAGAGAAGGCAGACGCAAAGTAGGAGATGAGCAGCTCCACTTTCTCTGAGCTTATGTATTACCTTTCTCCCAAAAAGATAGAAAACTCCAGCAGTTCATGATCACTTTCCCCTAATGTTCCTACTACTTTGACCTCATCAACCAATTCCTCCTTATTAGTTAAGATGGCCAAGGATGGCCCCTCCCCTTGTTCCTTCCTCAACTTTCTGGAAGATGAAGTTATCCTTCAGGCACAACAGGAATTTGTTAGAGCTCCTATCCTTGGCCTAGTTAGTCTCCCAACAGATATCAGGATAGTTAAGGTCTCCCATTATAACTACCTCATATTTTTGTGTAATTTGTTCCAGGAAAGCATCATCCACCTCCTCCCATTGGCCTGGAGGTCTATAGTAGACACCCACCACAATGTTGCATTTGCTGCTGTTCCCCCTAATGTTTACCCAGATACTCTCCACAGAGCTGTCATGACCATTTTGGATTTCTGAGCTGGTGTATATATTCTTGACATACTGTATAATGCAACCCCTCCTCCTCTTTTGCCACATCTGTTCCTCCTAAACAACTGGTAGCCTTCCATTTGCACATTCCAATCATGAGAGTCATCCCGCTAGGTTTCAGTTATTCCTATCAAGTCAAATTTACCATCACTTGCTAGAAGTTCAAGCTCATCTTGTTTGTTTCCCATGCTCCGTGCATTTGTATATATGCAACGTAAGCCCCAGAGGCCAGAATCCAATGTCCCCTCTCCCTCCCCAGCTAGTCTGGGTCTCTCCAAGGACCTACCAGCCACAATGGTTCCCAACTGAGGCACCCACCTGCAGACCACGCCTCTGACTGATGTCTCCAAACACCCCCCCTTAATTTAAAGTTCTCCTAATCAGGCTTGCCATGCTTCCACCGAAAACATTCTTTCCCCTCCTCGTGAGGTGCAACCTATCTCGTGCTAGGAGTCCTTCATCCAAGAAGTGCAGTCCATGGTCCCAGAAGCCAAAGTTCTCCTGATGACACCATCGGTGTAGCCAGTCGTTCACTTGAAGGATTCTTCTCTCCCTCTGGAGTCCTCTGCCTGTTACTGGGAGGACAGAGGAGAATACCCCCTGGCCCCCCAGGTCCTTCACTCTCCTGCCCAGCACCTCAAAGTCTGAAACAATCTGCTCACAGCTTCGTCCCGCAGTATCATTTGTTCCTACATGTATGAGCAAGAAGGGATAGCTGTCTGTAGGTTCAATGAGTTTTGGCAGTCTCTCTATCACATCCCGGATCCTGGTGCCAGGAAGACAGCATACCTCACAAGCAAGTGGGTCAGGGCGGCACACAGCAGCTTCCACACCCCTAAGCAGGGAATCACCACCAACAACAACCCACCTCTGTCTCCTCTTCTTGGGTCGGGATTTCCCCGTGTTGTCTGGCTCTGTCAGACATTGTCTGCGGAAGCATTCCTCAGAAGAGCTAGTATCTGAGAGAGATTGGAATCGGTTGTATATTTCAGTGGTTCTGCATGTCTTTTGGGTTTCCTTCTCCTGTCAGTCATGTACTTCCATGCAGAGTTTTCCTTATGGAGCTTTCATTATTCTCAGTGCTCAAAATGGTGGTCTCCTCCTGTGATCCCCTCTGGAGAAGTTCAGTGTATGTTGTATCCAGGAACTCCTCTGCTGCCTTGATTTGGCGAAGGACAGAAACTTCCTCCTCTAGTCCTCTCACCTTTTCTTCCAACTGTGCAACCAGCTTGCACTTGCTGCATGCAAAGTTCTCAGGGTCTGCAGGCAAGAAAACAAACATAGCTGTGCTATGTTGCATGTCACAACTGCTGTGGCTCCCTCTTCCATTTTCCAGACCCCTTGAGCTGAGGGCTTCCTTGCTGCTGGGGTTCTCAGCTCAGGCACAGATGGCAGTTCTGCTGAAGTCTGGACAGATCTTGGGTGAAATGGTATGACGGCATAGAGGCAGTTCCAGGGCTGCAATCTCCCACATCACTGGTTCTCCCACATCTACATGCCTGTTGACCTTTTCAAAGAATTATAAAAGGTTTGTGAGGCAAGATTTACCCTTACAGAAACCTGACTATCCTTCAGCAACACTTGTTCCTCTATGTGTTTTAGGATTTTATCTTTGATGAGGCTTTCCACCATCTTACCCAGAACAGACGTTAGGCTGACCTGTAGTTTCCAGTGTCCCCCCTCCCTTTTTTAAAGATTGGTGTGACATTGGCTATCCTCCAATCCTCTGGCACAGTGGCTGTTTTAAGGGACAAGTTGCATACTGTAGTTAAGAGGTCAGAACGTCATTCTTTATTTCCTTGATAACTCTTGGGTGGATGCCATCTGGACTGGGTGACTTATTTATATTTAATTTATCAATTTGATCTAAAACATCTTCCTTACTAACCATTATCTTACTTAATTCCTTCGTTAGGAAGGGCAGTTTGGGCTGCGCTATCTGTACAAGGTCTTCTGCTGTGAAGACGGATGCAAATAATTCATTTAATTTCTCGGCAATATCCAAGTCCCCTTTTATCTCCTTGTTCCCTCCCTCAACATCCAGCAGGACAACCGCCTCTCTTCTATTTCTGCTTTCTAACATATTTGCTTTTCTGCTTCTAACATATTTGAAGAAGCTTTTATTATTCCTCTTTATATTGCTGGCCATGCCTTCCTCAAAGTCTTTCTTGGCCTCCCATATCACCTTCTTACATACCTTTTGCCAGAGTTTATGTTCTTTTTCATTCTCCACACTGGGGCAAGACTTCCATTTATGGAAAGAAGCTTCCTTGCTCTTTACAGCCTCTCTCACTTCATTTGTCAGGCATGCAGGCACCCTCCTGGACCTAGTTGAGCCCTTCTTTCTTTGCGGTATACACTTCTGTTGGGCCTCTGCTACTGTTATTTTAAACAGCCTCCACGCAGCCCGGAGAGATTGGACTCTTTTTACTTTCCCTTTCAATTTCTTTCTAACTAGACTTCTCAATTGAGGGAAATCTGCCCTTCAAAAGTCAAGGATTTTTGTGTCAAATTTGCTCGGCACTCTTTCCTGGACATGCATGGCGAAACCAATCGCAGCACAGTCACTGTTCCCCAATGGCTCAGTAACATTGACATCCCTAACTAGGTCCCGAGTCCCACACAATATTAAATCCAGAGTCACCTGTCCTCTGGTGGGCTCCATAACTAGCTGCTCTAAGGCACAGATTCAGCACGTGAAGGAATCAGGTCTCTCTTTCTTGACCAGAGCACCAGTTGACCCAGTCGATAGGAGGATAATTGAAGTCCCCCATGATTACAATCCTGTCTCTCTTGGTCAACGCCCTGATTTGTTTCCTCATTTCAAGGTCCCCTTCAAGTTTTTGATCCGGAGGACAATAGCACACCCTCACTATTACATCACTCTTTTGGCCTGGTAGTTTAACCCACAGTGACTCTACAGTGGAGTCAGGCCCACCCAATTTCTACTCTGCTGGATTTGACATAGATGGCTATCCCACCGCCAATACACCGTTTCCTGTCCCTCCTGTAGAGTTTATATCCTGGGATTGCAGTAGCCCACTGATTCTCTGCACCTATACAGGACTTTTATTTGATCCATTTACCCTGCCTCTCTTTCTACTGGACCAACTGTCACCTACACTCATGTTTGCAGTCCTATTTCCTACTCCGACATTACTCTGTGGTACTCCTCCACCCTCCTCCTCCCACAGGGATGACGAGTTCTGAACCAGATGCCACTCGGCTCCTGTAGGCTCCTGACCCCGGGGGTCAGTTTAAAAACTGCTCTGCTACCTTTTTAATGTTATGCGCCAGCAGCCTGGTTGGTCCCTCTCTGCCTGCCTCTGCTTCTCTTGGTCCGCAATCAAGGCTTCTAGGGAGCAGACCCATTCCCTGAGTCCCTGGAACTCCTTGCACCGAGGACACACCCACAACCTGCCCCAGAGGCATATACTCATACATGTGGCACTCTGGATAGCCCCCACCCAACTGCTGACTGCCTGACTATGTTTGTTTTTAAAGTTCTAAAGTTCTTAAAGAGTCTGGGGCCCTCGCTTCCTCGCCCTGATGCTTAACTCGCCCAGATGCGTAACTCACGTGTCTCACCAGGCACTTTATCACAGATAATGCACTTCATTGCTGGACAGCACTCTCTGCTCGCTTCATCCATTGCTTGTGGGGATATATTCATTGTATTTATTTTCTGGCCATTATTATTAATTTCATGACTATTACCATCTCTTAGGCTCACCTCCCTTACAGGGTAGTTGTGAGGACAAAAGAAGTGGAGGAACCAAGCACTCCATCTTGAGAGAGAAAAGATGGTATAAAATGTGATCAATTAATTATGCCATGGTGGGTGTCAAAAATTTATGGGTCCCGGGTGCAAAATGACCTAGCCATGCCACTCAGTTGTCTCCTTTTGTCTCAAGACACTTTTCTTCAGAATTGAAGGCTATCCACCTTTTGGTGCACCTCCTTTCCTCCCACAACACTCTCCACACTAGCTCCAGACTTGCAGATCTCTGGGAAATAGAACAGGATACCTTTGTTATTTAGTTATGATTTTAACTTTTACTTCCCACCTAACTACTTACCTATACAACCAACAGTTCCCCACATTCTAACACACAGTCTGGAGCAAGGATGTCAAACATAAGGCCTGTGGGCCAGATGCAGCCCCTGGGAGCTGTTCCATACCACCCCTAGCTCTTGCCAGGGGCTGAAGCTGAAGGTTATATACACACATGCACAAACTTACGAACATCTAATACAGGAGCACCAGTGGTGTCATTCAAATGATTTAAAAACAGGAACTCACTTTTGATTGGCACTTGTCGGGAACCCGGAACCAGCCACGGAACCCATTAGGATCTGGAACGCCCATTCTGGTCCATTCCCCCTGAATGACATCACTGAGGAGCACCTCTGAATCTCAGAGGCATTTCTAGGCACAAACCTATGTTCATGCACACTCACTGGACAACACAGCCTGCCAGTTTTAACGGCAGGTCAAGGGCAAAGCAATGGCCCAAGACAGGCTTTTATTGGCCAATATGCCTGCTGAGTGGCCAGGAGTTGATTGGACCAAGTAACAGCCAATGCTGAAAGTGCCTGGGCTCCTCATCTTCTCCAACCACACTGAAAACAATTAAAAGAATTGGCAGCAGCTGGGGCTCTTGGTTTGTGTGCAACTTGTCCTTGCTGTTTCCCCTGGGAACAGCTCTGCAAGGACTCCCAGAGGCTAGGAGACACACAGATGATTTCTAGGCCTTGTACTAGCCATTACAAGAGCTCTTCGTTAGACTCCCATAATAATTGGGAGTCTGCTGAGGCTCTGGGAGGGAGATGATGGAAGGAGGCCTTAGAAGTCAGGGAATGCTATGCAAGAAGGAACAGAACAAGAGGGGTGAGAGAAGAAAATGCTGCCAAGATGCTGGGAGAGCTCAATTATCAGAAGCACTTTTCAGCAGCACTGCTTCTGCTGAGGCATTACTTCACACACCACCTCTCAGCTGCTGAGTTGTGAAGTAAAGCACTGCTGTTGAAAGACTGGCCCACACAATAGTTGGGATCTCCCGTATCTTGAAAATATGAGCAAGATTTGCACATTTTCTCTTCTGTTATTTGCAGCTAATGAGTTCCTGTATGAGAACAAAGTGCTTATTTCTGGCCATCATCTGCTTAATGCCATCACTTCCTGCTCAATTATATCATTTCTGGTCCTCGAGAGTACCATGACAGCTATTTGGCCCACTTCATGAAATGAGTATGACAATCCTGGTCTAGAGTGACCAAGAAACAGAAATTAAGATGGGGTTAATGATATAGAAAGGAGCAGGTTTGTTTCTCAATGGGGTCACCAAGGCCAGGAAGCTAATTTAGCTACTTTGGTAACGGCATCCCTTCCCCCCACGCTTTTCATTGCTTCCATGTGAGTGACTGACTGCCATTCACTTTATGGGCAAATAATAGTAAAGTGTTTCCCTGGGTGAAGATAAAGGACTGATGTGGTGAGGGCAAATTTTGCCCTCCAGTCTTAAAATGGGGTGACTGTCAGGCACCAGGGGTTTCCACAGGGGTGGGAATTTGGCCCCATGGTGAGACTCCGTCCCCAAGACTTGAACTGGGCACCAGTGCTAGCAGGCGCCTTTTGCACCACCTGAAATTCTCGAGTCATTTTGACTCAAGTCATGAATCTTGTGAAGCAGGTGCCACAGGTCAGGCATGAGAGGGAACAAACAAAGGGGACTGGGCATGGCAGGAGGGAGGTGCGATGGACAGCATGAGGGGACAGAAGCAGCAAGCGGGAGCAGCTGGTAGGGGGGCTTACGTTAAGAGCAGTACAACCCAACCCTTTGCAGCTCTACTCAAAAGTTATCCCATTGTGCTTCTTCCTAGGAAATAAAGAAGCCCCGAGCCTGTGGAAGCCATGAGGTTGGAGGAAGGTATGATTGCTAAGAACCATGGTTTTCCTGTCTCCTCCTCCTCCCTGGGCTTCTCCAGCCAATCCCAAGGTAAGAACCCCTTGGGCTCCTTCTTCTGCCCTCCCTTGTCCAAAGAAAAAAATCAGACTTCCCATCCTTCATCCAATGATCATCCATTCCTTCACACATGTACAAGACAGCCCACTCCACCAACCTTTCCCCTCCTGCTTGATGCAAAACATTAATCCTTTCCTTTCTCCTGGCTGGAACTGCCGGCTTTCAGATAGCTCCACACCACAAAAAAAGTAAGCAAGCACACCCAGACTTGTGGGTTTTCAGACTTGGGTTTTTCAGATCTATTCTCAAGTCAGTGCTCAATGTGAGACTTGAGTCTACATGAGTCAGCAAAAAACACATGTTTTTATGACTTGGCCTTGAATCCTGAGATTTAAGGTCCCATCCCGGGGTATCAATCAGGTAATCAGGTAATGCTGGAAATATCTTTGGTGATGAGATACCGCTGGGCAGCCCAATCCTAACTTGTGCTGGTGCTGCTGGGCCAAGTGGCTCATGCCGTATCCAGCACAGGTAAGGAGCAGGCTGGAATCTCTGGCTCAAGTCTGAGCTTAGTGTTCAAATCCTATAGGGTGTTCAGGTTCAGGAGGGAGGATAGGCTATGATGGAGGCCTCCTCCACAAATTCTCAACCCTTCTGGGGCTGATCTGCTCCTACCCTGCCCCAAAACGCCCCTTCCACCCTCCGTTCCACCCTCCCCAAGCCCCTGTGATGCTTGGTGCTTTTCTTACCTCTGCTGGTGGCAACTCCTTTCCATCAGCTCTGCCTGAATTAGAAGTAGTAGCAAATGTGCTTTATGGCACATTTGTGAGACTCTGCACCAGTGCCTAATTTGATATAATCACTATTTTGTGATAGTTTGCATATCCTTCTCCCCACCCACTCCATCTCCCCACTGCCTTCATCTTTACCCCAACCCCTTTCCAAAGCCCCTCCCTTAGAAGGTTCCCCCACCCACCTCAACCTTCCCTTACACTCACCTTCTGCCACACCCTTTCCCAGGATGAGCTCACTTGTTGGCTGCTTTCGGCGTTTCCCTAAATGGGCTTGTGCCTTTTGGGCAGGAGACTGTGGGGAACTGAAGCCTTCAGTGAGACTCTCAGGGTTCTTTCTAGCAGCCTGGCTAGATGCAGCCCACAGGGCCAAAGCAAAGAAAGTGAGGAGAAGCAGCTTCATCATTTTGCTACTTTCCATGCTGCAAATCTGCTGTTCTCCAGGCAGTGATTCCCACTTGTCACATATTCCTGTACAGTGTGAGACTTATATTCTCCATCCCCACAGCCCTGACTTGATGTGGAAGAAGAGGGAGGGGGGTGCAGAACTTTGACTGGAGCAAATGCTATGGCAGTACGTAAGGGCCTCTGGCAATTAATTCCAGTTGGGGATCCGGCCCACCTAATACAGGGGAGTTTGTTTATTAGCATCTGGCCAGTCTCCAGTCTCCTCACACTAATGAATGCTGTCTCTGTATGTGAACACAAACAGCTACTGTCCAGAAAACCTGAGCTAGTCCCAGAACGTTGTCAACCCCTCCCTTCATAGAGAAGTTTGTGACTACTGAAAGTAGAATCAGTCTGATGGAGTGGCATGGATTTTTACAGATTGAAGCTCTAGCAGAGCCCCTATTAAAGCACTGCATGATATCAGGAATGTGGACAGCTTGAGAAAATTCTTGTGAATGAGATCCCCTTCCTCCCCACAGCACATAATGATCAGAATTGCTGTTATATATCTCAAAGGCATTGCTTTCACATTGTGATCCAAAGATTCCTTGGAAGCTTATTAGGGGTTACTCAATTAGAAGATCAGTAATGGCAGTAATGGTGATGTGGTGGTGCTGCAGGTTAAACCGCTGCTGCTGAGCTTGCTGACCGGTAGGTTGGCAGTTCAAGACCACGCGATGGAGTGAGCTCGCGTCACTTGTCCCAGCTCCAGCCAACCTAGCAGTTCAAAAGCACATAAAAATGTGAGTACATCAATAGGGACCACTTTGGTGGGAAGGGAACGGCGTTCCGTGTGCCACAGCCTATAGTCATGCCGGCCACATGTCCACGGAAGCTTGTCCTCGGACAAAACGCCAGCTCTACAGGCTTAGAAACGGAGATGAGCACCGCCCCCTACAGTCGGTCACGACTAGACCATTCGGTCGTGGGGAAGCCTTAACCTTTTTTAATGGCAGATAAGCTCCTTGAAAGGCAGCTTAGTCACCACTATCCATTGTCCCTTACAATGTGTAGCCGGCGGGGGTGGGGGAGGTGTTTGTGTTCTGGTGGGGATTCTCAGGTAATGAGCAACAATCGTGAAGCTCAGCAGGCCTGGCCAGTGCTTCTGCCCCTCACAAACTGAGAGTGCAATCCTAAATTGAGGCTGGTGGGTCTGCGCTATATCCAGCGCAGCTTTGGAGAGCTGAGGACTCTCCCCAGGGCAAGGTCATGTTCGCGCCCTTGCCACAGGGCAGACTCCAGCCTCCCCTATGGATTCCTCGGATCTGTGCCTGCTATTTAGAAGGGGCAGAGCTGAGGAAGCCGTGCAGTCCAAATCAGGGCTGTGTGGCCTGGGGATGGAGGCTTGGAAGGCAAGTGGACAGGTAAGTGGGCACCCCCATCAATCTGGTGCTTGAGGCGATAATTAGGTCTCATGGATGGGCTGCCCTCATGCTTAGGGGTTCCTCAGCAGTTGGTGCAGAAAGTGTATCCAGTTGATAGGAAAGAATTATAAAAACACATCTTTGATTAAGGCAACAAAAGAGGATCTTAGTTATACTGAGATATTTTAGAGATATTTACAGCAAACTGTATGCTGACAATGCTAAACTTTCAATGGGGCAGGAAGCCTAGTACAGAGCAAACTGGAAACAAAGTATCCATCAAGCACCTCTTTTGCCACCCAAAAATCAGAACTGGAGAAAGGCAAAATATTTTCTCCCTCAGCTTGGGTCCTGCATGGATTCTAACTTTGGTAGTTTGTGTGACTGGTCCTGTATCCTACGAGATTGCCCTCTCTGAGGGTAGGATTGTCCACAGGCACGTGGACCAAATGTGCCATCACATGGTAGAGCAAGCTCTAGCAAGGCAGTTCCTGGACTCCAATGTCCAGCAGCCGGACTTGCCTCAGCCGGAAGGAGAGGCTGCTCCTGATCAGGCGCATCTCAATCCGGAGGCCCTTCCGGACATACAGGGGCCATGGGAAGCCAGCACAGTTGCTGGGTGTCCCCTTGCTAGAGAGGTGCCAAGTCCAGAGGCAGCAAGGGAACCAGAGCCCCTGGCACAGTTGTCTCGCCGTGCCTCGCTGTTCCACGCGGGACCGGGCAAGGCCTCGCTACTTGGAGGACTACATCCCTTGAATATTAGCTGTACTTGGGGGGGGGGGAAGGGTGTTATGTATCCAAGAGGATAGCAAGGGTTAAGTCTGAGCAAGAGGGCTGGAGCTAATGACCCTCCAATCAGGAGACCGGAGCTAGATGAATCCTGAAGAGGGATTTGGGCCTGTGCCCTTGTTCTGTTCAGTTTCTTATCTGTTGCTGTTACAATAAAATGCTTAAACTGCACCTGCCTTGTCTGAGTTGAATCTGCAAAAAACCCAGTATATTAGTCACAACCCACCATTCGAAGAGCGCTGACACTGTGGAATTAGAAAAAGTACAAAAGAGAGCAACCAAAACTGTTCGTCTCAGCGGCCCCAGAAACCACGGATCCAAAACCAATTTCGGCCAGTTTTGACCATTTTCACGTGGGGCCCCCTGTGTACCCCCACCCCTGGGGGCGGTAGGGGGCCCTGACCACTGCAGTGTTTGTCACGAGGCCACCAGGCATCCACATGCCGAGTTTGGTGCCACTCGGTCCAGGCGTTCCAGCGGGGCATGTTGGACATTTTGTTTTGCACCCCTTCTGGCCCCCCACGCTGAGGGGGGGCTAAACCCGGACTCCAATGGAGTCGGGAGCATCGTCACTCGTCTCGGCAACCCCAGAAATGATGGATACCATGCTAATTTCGGCCATTTTTGACTATTTTCACGTGGGGCCCCCTGTGCACCCCCACCCCTGGGGGCGCTAGGGGGGCCCAACCCCTGCAGTGTTTGTGGCGTTCAGTGTTTGTCATCGGTGCAGGCGTTCCAGCAGGGCATGGCGGACGTTTTGTTTCACACCCCTTCTCGCCCCCTACGCCGAGGGGGGGGCCGAACCAGGACTCCACCGGCATCGGGCGCGCGTCTTCATTCGTCTCGGCGACCCTGGAAACTACAGATTCGACGCCAATTTCTGCTGTTTTTGAGCATTTTCATGTGGGCCCCCCGACCCCCCCCCGGGGGTCCTAGGGGGGTCTGACCCCACCAGTGTTTGTCACCAGACTGCAAGGGACACGCATGCCAAATTTGGTGTCAATCGGTCCAGGCGTTCCAGGAGGGCATGGTGAACGGTGAGTTTTGCGCCCCTTCTTGCCTCCCCCATGCCGAGGGGGGGCCCGAACCCAGAGTCCAACAGCGTCGGGGGCGTTGCCGTTCGTCTCGGCGCCCCCGGAAATGACGGATTTGACACCGATGTTGGCCGTTTGAGATCATGTTTACGTTTCACCCCCCCCCGTACCCCCACCCCTAGGGGTCCTAGGGGGGTCCCCAGTGTTTGTCACCAGGCCGCAAGGTGTATGTGTGCCAAGTTTCGTGTCGATCGGTCCAGGCGTTGCGGAGCCTATGCGGAACATACGTACACACAAACGTTCTCTTATATATATATAGATTACTCAACTATTTGTTATTAACAATTTACTAGAAAACCCCTGTGCATAAACCTTAGTTTGGTAACAAAACCCAACACAATTTCTCTGATTTCTAGTCCATCTGGGCCTAGGACTGTTCAGCCCCCTGAAGGTAATGCAGACCCAGTCACTTACACACTTCTGCTGCAAAAATGGAAACAGTTCTCTCTTATGACCATCCAATCTTAAGGTCTACTGGGCTTTCCTCTTAAAGAGGCAGTACACAACACCAGCCCAGGATTGGACTACTTGAGTTCAGAAGTGGGCAAACAGCATCTGGTGCTAAGGCTGGGAAATACTTTGCTGCCAGGAGGTGGATATAGTGAGGGTAGCAAACAGAGCTACAGACACCAAGGCAAGGAATCAAAGTTTCATTTGAGCCAAGCTTCCTTTTGGCTTAGCCCTAGAGCTTGTTATCAAAGCAAAATCTCAATTGAACATATCAAGTAGTACTGTAATTTAAAAAGAAAGAGCAATACAGGGTTGGTGCCAGGCATCAGCCAGGTCAAGCACTGGCCAAGGGATCACTCCCATGATAAGGAGCCAGGCAGCTTACCCCTGTACCCTCAATACTGGAGGCAAGGAGAGCACCCAATATGGCATCGGGGGCTAGGTGGGAGATGCCATGGGTAGCCAAGTACAGGGCTTTGATCCCGGGCCCCCAGCAACCTGGTACTGAAGCCAGGTATCTGTTAATGTCTGCAAATCAAGCTTCTGTTTAAGATGCAAGAGCAAGGGGTGTACACACCTGGCAATCTTACACCTAAAAGGATGTTGCTTTAGGACTCTTCATTTGACCACACACTAGCTGATCTGCATCTTGGAGCTTATGCATGTCTACTCAAAAGTAAGCACCATTATTGTCAATGGTGCTTAGTCCCAGGTAAGTGTGAATAAGACTGCAGCTTAAGACACACACGCGCACACTTCTGAGCTATAGAAGCAATTATTGGCTACATAATTTGGCTAGTCTCATCCAAGAAGGTTAGATAACAGGAGATGACATGACATCATTTTCCTGAAGCCATGGGTCAACTAATATGGCTGACTCAGATCATTCCCGCCAAGGAGGAGGATTGCCGCAAATTCACGAATAAAAATCTCCCTGCACGTGTGTAAAAGTTAATCTCAACGTCTTTAATCATGCCTGCATGTTCTGCATACGGGTGTGCGAATCGCTGTACGAAAAATGGGATTTAATTTCCACGGAAAGATTCATGTATTCACATTACATCGGTTCAATAAAACTACCGTTAACTGAAACAGTGAGTGCATTATTTTTGAAGCTGTGTAATTTCTTGTTGTTCCTAGCAATCTTATTCACCATTTTCTGACACCCACAGTTAATGGTCTAGAAGGTAAAAAAAAAAAAATTCCCCCCTCCTTTTTCCTCCCTGCCTGTTTACACTTTTTTCCCCACCTTCCATTTTCTACTGTAATATTCTCGAAATTCTGAACATTAACAGAATTTGTTTTTGGGGGGGGGGAGTGTAGAAGTTTAAAAAATACTCTTAATAGTATAGAAGTAAAAAAGAATTACTCTCATATTGACAACAACCTATGTTATGAAGAGATTTTAATGTAATTTCCCTATATGTTTATCTAATTTTTGCCCACCCTCCCCTTTTTTTTCTTTCTTTCCCGTTCACACTTTATTTTTGCTTGTGTAGATTTAAATAAAGTCTGTCAAAATAGTGCAATCTGAGTTTAAATAGACAGCATTTCGTCCGGTATGTTCAGTAATATAATTATGTGGAATTTAACCTTGTAAGTGCATATTAAATCATAATACGGTTACCAATAATGTTTCTACACGATCATACGTTTTTATTTTCGTAGGTTTTTATTTCAGGAGTAAACTATTCAGTCCTAAACAGTACGAGCAAAGCAATCTGAAATGCTTGGAATAAGGATTGTTTTGAGTCAACTAACATGGCTGCTAAGCCCACCCCCTGGCTTCATTTGGCTCCTATTAATTCTTAAGGCATGTCCTCTCCTGTTATCTAACCTTCTTGGTCTCATCTCACATGCTCCAGGCCAAGTTCTTGTAGACTAGAGCAGCCTGTTAGTCGTAGGCCCAGAGATGCAAAGATCTGTGAAGTGAGGGAAATGCTTCAATTATATGAGCTATTAGAGAGAAGAGGTGTTTGGGTACAGAGGCATCTCTCTAGATGCCAAGCTGCTGCCACCTATGGCAACCAGCAATTTTTTTTTTCCTGCAGGGATCCTCCTCCCATGGCCTTCATGGAACAAACAAGGAGTTTGAGTGGCACTGTGCATGCACGCGCACACCATACCCCCCCTTAATAATTTCTGCCATTCCTTCGTTATCCAGATGCCTTTGAGTCACAGGTGACCCTGCCAAGCAGACAGTCTAGACTGAGAGTCATTCCCAAGCTATTCAGCTTTTCATTTCCTCTCCACTGCAATTGGGGGAAACTCTCCCCCTCCCCTCCAACCAGGTCAACTCTGTTTGTTATTCTTTCACTCTACAAAGGCACAGCCTGGGTTGAGCCTACATTTTATGGGTTGCCCAGCAACAAGAGCTCAGCTGGTAGCATCTGAAATGGAGATGGCCAAATTACCCAGCAAAGTTGCCTATTAGAAAGCAGGGAAGCTTAAAAATGCAAGCACATAGTCAGAAGAGAAGTCCCAAAGTAAGATAGATTTAGGGGTGAAGTTGCCAAATTTTTAACAGATTCTGTTTCCCATGCCTTTAAGAAAGCTGGCTCTGCATAAAGCAGTGAGTAATGAACAGAAGCAAGCACCATTACCTGCTAATCTTCAGGCCATGAAAAGTATCACCTGCTAATTTTTGCAGAACATGCTCTGCAAAGCCAGACACTTTTCCTGGGTCATTTAGCAAATCTATGTAAGGAATGAATGAAGGAAATGGATGTTGGAGTGGTGATGGTGGCATTAAAGAAAGGAGCTGGGCGGGTGGGAGAGAGAGAGCTGGGTAAATTTTTATGCATTGTAATGTTTATATTATTGTCAGTAATGCATAGCAAAGCATGGCTTAATGAGACTTTTCAACCTTTGTTGTTGTAAGTACTGCTTTTCCAAGTACTACCTTTTGCATCTCACCTACTGAGACCAGAGATGGCAGCAATGCACAGGAGCGGATGGCTTGCCCCACAGTTATCCATGCAGCAAGGGAGAGGAGTCTTTAGTAGCTTCTACCTACTGATCTCTCCTTCACTCTGCACCTCCTTTCCCAAACTGTGCTTTTTAGAAGGGCCAGAGAGCTGCAAAGCCACAGCTTGATCACCTCTGCTTTCAAAGGGGTTAGGTCAGGCAGGGCAATGCCACAAAGTCACCATGCAGTGGGGCCAAGTGTCACTTCCCATGCTGTGCAATACTGCTTGTTGAAAAGCACTGCTGTAGAAAGTGCAAAAAGACATAGGTCCTTCTTCCACTCCAAAGCCTTCCAATTTAGAATGGCAATTTTAGACTTTTACCAGGAAGTAAGTTCCAATGAAGTAGCAAGTCTTTCTTCTGAGTTAAACTTGCTCAGCACTGGACTGAAGATGACAGGGCAAAAACAAATACCACAAACTCTGAAAAAGTTAGACTTTGCAGAAGAGAAAGCAAAAGCATATTCATAATGCAAATAAACACTTTGTCCAAGATAAGTTTTACATTTAATTGCTGTTAGAAACTGATTGAAGGAAGACCACTTTAAGCTTTATCTGCAAAAACACTCTGACCATTAAGAAGCTCTTTTACTGATGAAATTGAGTTTTGAGAAGAAGGACATTACCTGGCACCAGGACCCTTTAAGAGATCTTGTGCATAATTACATTCAGTAAAGGCAGGGCTTAATTTTCCTATTTCAGCTACAAAGTTAAAGAAGGTACACCTGAGGAATTACCATGTCCATCAGACTATATTTCTTGAAGCTGCATAGTCTGATGCAACAAGAGCTAAGGCTGTGTATATGCAACTAATGGGTTTAGAACAGCGTTTCTAAACTTTTTAGCACTAAGTCCCACTTTTTAGAATGACAATTTGTCCAGGACCCACCAGAAGTGATGTTATGGCCGGACGTGCAGTCATTGTGACTCCAGAGCCTACTGCTTTCCTAAAAATGTAGCACTAAGTTGGGTTATTTCTCAGCCATTAAATAGCAAAGTGAATCAGAGGAAAAGTCCCATTTACAACCTTGGCACAAGGAAAACTACCACAGAGCCCTCCCCCTTTCCAACATCCCATCTTCCCATATTTTCAATATGGTTGCTCCAGGTTTTCTTGACCCACTGGTGCATCCCAACCCACAGTTTGGGAACCATTGCTTTAGAATATATAACACATATAAGACAAGAAAAGTTATATGTAAGTTATATATGGATTTCTGTTATATGTGCATAACGGAAACCTGGTGGAATGCTGAGAACCAGTGGGATACTGCAATCCCAGGCTATAAACTCTATAGGAGGGACAGGGAAGGACATGTTGGCAGTGGGGTGGCAAAAGAAGGGTTATAATGTCAAAGAAGGGTTAAAATCCAGCAGAGTAGAAATTGAAGGTGGGCCTAACTCCTAAGATTATAGAGTCACTGTGGGTTAAACTACCAGGCCAAAAGAGTGATGTAATAGTGGGGGTGTGCTATCGTCTTCCAGATCAAAAACTTGAAGGGGACCTTGTGCTAACAAATCAGGAACAAATCAGGGGGTGACCAAAAAAAGGCAGGGTTGTAATCATGGGGACCAATTATCCTCATATCAACTGGGTCAACTGATGCGCTGGTCAAGAAAGAGAGACCCGATTCCTTGACGTGCTGAATGACTGTGCCTTAGAGCAGCTAGTCATGGAGCCCACCAGAGGACAGGTGACTCTGGATTTAATAGTGTGTGGTACTCAGGACCTAGTTAGGGCTGTCAATGTTACTGAGCTGTTGGGGAACATTGATCATGTTGTGGTTTGTTTCGCCATGCATGTCCAGGAAAGAGTGCCGAGCATATTTGACACAAAACCCTTGACTTCTGAAGGGCAGATTTCCCTCAATTGGGGAGGCTAGTTAGAAAGAAATTGAAAAGGAAGTGTCACGGGGCGCCCGGCCCCCTCGTGGGGCGCCCCGACAATGGGGAGACGCGCCCCGGTCCGGCTAGGACAGCCCCTGGACAGCCCCTGGGGAAAAGGCTGGGCCACAGCTTACCTTCAATGGCCGGGCCGAGGCCTTCCCCGGGAGTCCAATGATAGCCGGGTGCAGACAGGGCTCCCCAGCGGCGGCCGGGAGTGCAATGGCCGCCGCGCAGCAAAGCTGGAGCATGTATTGGAAAAGGCAGGAGATACCCTGAGGAGATAGTGAATGGTATCATCAATGGCCCCTTGTCCCAGATAAGCCAGGGATTATAGGGTTAACCCCTAAGGTCTTTGCAAGCCTCAGGAACACAGCTGTAGGCTGATGAGGCCCCTGGCTAGGAAGGGAGGCCAGCACAGGTGCAGATGAGTATGGCTGATGGTAAAGCCTGCCCATTGATTGGCTGGCCTCAGTATAAAGTGGGAGGCAGGAGCAGAGGGAAAGTAGCTGGATAGGTGCTGGAGGATGGTACCTTGGGCAGGTGCTGGAGGAGGGCACCAGGTAGGTGCTGGACCAATGGAGTGCTGGCTGGACTGCCTGCCTGAAGGATGGACTGAGGAACTGGCTGAAGGATAGATGAGGTAAGGTTGTTTTGGGAGACTATTGTTGGGAATTGTTGTATGTCTGCCATGCCCCTGGAGCCACCAAGTAGAGGAGGCAGTTATGGCTTAGGCAAGGTGACTGCCTATTGTTTGTTGGTGGGGTTTGTTGGTGCTAGACTTAGTTTGGAGCTAAACCACTGATGAGGGCAGTCTGGAGGAGGCTGTCCAGCCGGTGATCCCAAACAAAACTGCTGGATGAGAGGAGGCCCAGTGGGTGAATGAACCCCCTCCCTCTGGCCTATCTCTGAGGCCGCTCTGGAGGGGGAAACTAGCTGGACCCCAAGAAGGGCAGGGCAACCCCCCCCCCCCACTTACCTTGACCGGGGCGCTGGCCCACGACGAAGACGAATCAGTGTAAAGGAAGAACAAGTCGGGGCTCCCTTGTGAAGTCAACAAGGGCGCCTGTACCCACGGGCTGCTGGTGCCAGAACCCACCCTGATGAATGTAAAAGGGATCACCAAAATAAACAGGCTGAACCGCACCTTGCAATTTCTTCTCACCGAGCGATCCCGGACCGATACCAATGTAAAGTGAGTACTTCCCCCCCCCCTTGGCCTTGGACGATGTCACAAGAAGGTAAAAAGAGTCCAGGCTGTGGAGGCTGTTTAAAATAACAGTAGTTGAGGCCCAGCAGAAGTGTATACTGCAAAGGAAGACGGGATCGACTAGGTCCAGGGAGCGGGGGCAAAAGAAAAAATAAGAAAATGATACGAGAGGCCAAGAAAGACTTTGAGGAATGCATGGCCAGCAACATAAAGGGAAATAATATAAGCTTCTTCAAATATATTTAGAGTAGGAAACCTGCCAGAGAGGTTGGCCTGCTGGACAGTGAGGGAGGGAAAGAGGAGATAAAAGGGGACTTGGAGCTTGCCGAGGAATTAAATGAGTTCTTTGCACTGGCCTTCACAGTAGAAGACCTCAGGCAGATACTGCTACCCAAAAAGCCCCTCCTAAATAAGGAATTGTCAGATAGAGGTTAATAAGATGTTTTAGATCAAATCAATAAATTAAATATCAATAATTCACCAGGCCCAGATGGCATTCACCCAAGAGTTATTAAGGAACTAAAAGAACAAAATTGCTGACTTCTTAATTTGCCAACCTCTTAAGCATGTAATGTGTCCCTTAAAATTGCCACTGTAATTGCCACAGAAGATTAGAGGGTATTAACCCGGTATGTATCCACCTTCGGGGTATTAACCCGGTATGTATCCACCTTCAACCCAGTATGTATCCACCTTCGCTGGAGACCCACTCGCCTACTCCAGTATGTATCCACCTTACATCCTACTTTATTAATGCATGTATCCACCTGGTTCTAACATTGATTCTCTTTCTTTACATCCTACTTTATTAATGCACTGAAACACACATACATCACCCA
Source organism: Lerista edwardsae (assembly GCA_029204185.1). NCBI lineage: Eukaryota > Metazoa > Chordata > Lepidosauria > Squamata > Scincidae > Lerista > Lerista edwardsae. The sequence goes on along the minus strand of JAJKFI010000128.1, from coordinate 2,325,913 downwards.
CTTCTCTCTCTCTCTCTCTTTCTTTACAACCTACGGTATTAACCCAGTATGTATCCACCTTCGCTGGAGAGGCACTCTGTTAACCCGGTACGTATCCAGCTTCGGTTAGGGTGTATGTTTGTTACATCTGGAGTATTGCGTACAGTTCTGGTCACCCCGTCACTTATGAGGAAACCTCCCTTATGAGGAAAGGCTCCAACATTTGGGGCTCTTTAAAAAAAATTGCCTGAGTGGGCATGATTGAGACATACAAAATTATACATAGGCAGGATAGAGTCGATAGAGGTATGTAATGTTCTTTTCCCTTTCTCACAACACCCAGAACCAGGGGACATCCACTAAAATTGAGTGTTGGGAGAATTGGAATGGAAATATGCTTTTACCCAGCGGGTACTTAATCTGTGGAACTTCTTGCCATAGGAGGTGGTGATAGCATCTGGCCTAGGTGCCTTTAAAAGGGGACTGGACAGATTTCTGGAGGAAAAGTCCATCGTGGGCTATAAGCCATGATGGGTGGTGCAACTCCTTACATTAGAAGTAGGTTACTTCAGAATGCCAGGTGCAAGGGAGTGCCAACATCTTGTTGTCTTGTGTGCATCCCTGAGGCATCTGGTGGGTCACTGTGAGATATAGGAAGCTGGACTAGATGGGCCTTTGGCCTGATCCAGCAGGGCTCTTCTTATGTTCTTATAAATAATTATCTGCCCTTATTCATAGCCAAATTTCTTTCGATGCAACTCTATCACCTGCTGCAGAAAGACTATCACCCTTTCAACATTCCCCACGGAGGAGTCAACATGTAAGCGATTTTAGCAGAGTCAGGCAAAAAAAAACAAAAAACCTACCATCTGTTCTCATCATAGGGTCCAGGTATCTTAAGTGTATCTTGGCATACAGAGGGCAATACAGAAAGATATGGGTGATGGTCTCAGTACTACCTGATCCGCAAGGACAACATCTGTATGCATAAGGGATCTTTTGAAATTTACTACAGAACATTGAATGGCAGAACATTAAATTGTGCTACTGAAAAATCCCTGCATTCCTGAGGACAATACAGAAACTGTAGATATGGGACAACATGGCCATACATGACCAAGGCCATCTAATCAAGCTTATAGGGGAACAAACTTTCTGCACTGTATAGATTTTGCTTTTCAATATCTATAAGCCTGCCTTTAATGTGTTGAAATGCATATCGTTGAGTAAACATATCCAAAGACTCTAAGGCAACCAAAGTCCAACCCGGGCCTTCAAAAGCTCCGTTTTGCACTCTAAAGCGCAAATCAGGGCTTCTTCTGGCTTCAGGGAGCCCCCCCCCCGGGGAGGTCAGGCCTTCCCAACACTGCAGAAAGCCCCACCACCCAGGTATGTTTGAAAGTCCCTGGGTGCCTGCAGTGCCGCTATTGTTTTGGTGTAGTCAAATTCCCTGGGTGCCTGCAGTGCCGCTATTGTTTTGGCGGGGCCAGCTTCGAGTGGGCGGGGCCAGCTCAACTTCGTACCACGTAGTGGTGGGTAGTGGGTGCATGACATCACTGGCAATGGGGAGACCAGGAAGGATTGAAATAAGCCTTCCACTCCCTCTAAACAGAAAAGCAAGCTTGTTTCTAACATCCTGACCAGGCACAAGGCTTCATCTCCTTGATTGTGTTTTTCAGCCTTGGGAAGATGTTTACAACAGGTTATTGTTGCCTGCATGTATAGTATCAAAGCCAAAGCCTGTACAGGGCTTGCAGATTAACAACATGAAGCTTTGCACTGTGATGAACTGCCTGCCATATGACAAGCAAACAGGACTAGGATGGATGCTGAAACAAGAAACTGACAAGCTTGGGGCGCCCCTTCCTGGGGACTAATATTAACTGCACAATGCAACTTCCAGATAGCTGTTGGTTGTTTCTGTCTCAGTAAACTAATACAGGGGTATGAAACGCAAGGCCTGTGGTCTGCATGTGCCCCCCCCCAAGCTCTTTATCTATCCACCATTATAATTGGGCTTTCCCAGAGCCATGCTTTCAGCAGTGTCACTTCTGCCAACGCTCTGGGAGGGAGACATTGAAGGAGGCCTCAGAAAGCAAGAAACAATATGGGGGAAGGGCCAGGCCAAGAGGAAGAAGAGAGAGAGAGATGCTGCCAAGCTGCTAGGAGAGCCCAATTACCATGCAGGCTACCCTCTCAGTAGCACTGTTTCTGCTGAGGTGCCACTTCTCAGAGCCAGCTCTCAGCTGCTGGGCTGTAAAGTGATCCCTCCGCAGAAGCAGTGCTTCTCAGCAGAAGTAGAAAGCATGGCTCACATAACAATTGGGCTCTCTCATATATTGAAAATATGATCAAGATTTGCATATTTTTCTGTCATTTGCAGCTAATGAATTTCTATGTGAGAACAAAGTGCTTATTTCTGGTCATCATCTGTTTGATGACATCATTTCCTGCTTAATGATGTCACTTTCTGCTCTCAGCAGGCACCTTGAATGCTATTCAGGGCTCAATCCTTACCAACTTTCCAGCACTGACATAGCTGTGCCAATGGGGCATGCCCCTGGGAGAATGCGCAGTAAAATGGCAGATACATTTCAATGTAAATAAGTGCAAAGTAAGGCATATTGGGGCAAAAAAAAAAATCAAAACTTCACATATAGGTTAATGGGTTCTGAGCTGTCTGTGATATAATAGACCAGGAGAGAGATCTTGGGGTGCTGGTGGACAGCTTGATGAAAATGTCAACCCAGCATGCAGCAGCAGCAGCAGCAGAGAAGAAGTCCAATTCCATGCTAGTATAAGGGAATTAAAAAGGGGATTGAGAATAAAACAGCCAATATTGTATTGCCATTGTACAAGGCGATGGTAAGGCCACACCTGGAGTACTGAGTACAGTTTTGATCTGAATGTAGTAGGGCAAACTACATCAAGGGCAAACTTGGTAAACTGCCCTCCAGTCAGCAGTATCATCCTGGCGGAACGGCCCGGTATGCCGTTCTGCTTGTTCCGCGGACGGGCCTGGGCCGCGCTGCCTCTCCCAAGGAGGGGTGCACTGTTTCTGGGCCCGCCTGCCCTCCCTTGCGTCTGAATCGCTCTGAAATGGAGCGATTCCAGGCGCAGGGAGGCGTGGCTGGCCTCCACCATAGGGGCGGAGGGCTGCCAATCATCCGGGCGTTTCCGGTTCCTGGCGCGCCTGGATGACATCACTGCCCCCACTACACCTCTCTGACCCCCCAAGAAACTGAGCCCTGCCATGAAAAGCAGAGCATGCAGCTTGGACAAACACAAAACAATGGCATGGGCAAACCAGCTAAAAAGCCCAGACTGCAGAAAAACTGCAAACAACTGTGTCAGGCAAGCTCTGTTTGGGTCAAGGGAAACAGATGAAAAGACTTAGTGCTTCTTAAAGGGGAACTGCACAGTTTATGGAGGGAAATTCCATAGGCTTGAATGAGTGGAAGTTGTAGGTTGTGAAGACAGAGAAAGAAGAATTGAGGAACGTGCAAGAGGGGAGTCCTTGGACCCAAAGTCATATTTTGCCTTTGTTTTGTTTTGAACAGAGCGCTTGGTGGAAGGTGGGGGAAGTAGGAAATATGGTTTGCAGTAGAGTGTGTAGGGAAGGCATTCCTGAGACCAAAGTAAAATGGTTGCCCATTGTGGGCAATGCAGAAGGAAAATGGAAGTCAATGGTCTGAGGAAGTGTCCTGGGAAGGATCTGCAAGAACAAAGAAGACATGCCAGATTCAATCCTGTCTGTGATTGACTCCCATCAACTGTAAATAATGCACCTTTTGTGGCCTGAACCTTGTGTGTGAAGCCTAACAATTTTGTTCTTTAGTAGGAATTGTAGAGCCTCCAGGAGCAGCAACAGTCTATCTGGGAGCCAAAACCTAACCCAGATTTTGTCTCTCCTGATCTGGAGAAAGGAACATCCTCCTGCTGAGCATGTACAGAGTGCAAATACCAAAAACTATACTGGGACCTTTCTATGCCTCAGCAACTGTGATTTTGTTTTGGTTTCAGTCCATCCTGTCTCAGCTGCAACTGGGAGCCCTGAATGGGTAAAAGCCTCACTACGCCCACAAGAGGAAGAATGTTTGTGTGTTTGTGTGTTTGTTTGGTTGTTTTGTGTTGTCTGCAAGGCCCATGTAAGGGGTGCTTTTCATGTTTGTTCCATGTGTGGTATGAGTACGTGCGCTGTCTGTTTTGTCTGTCCCTGCCTGTGTTGTTTTGGGTGGAATCCAGATGTGTGCATGTGGGGGGGGGGAACTCCCATGTCCAGATTTCTTTTCTGCTTGTTTGACTGTTGTTGTGTTTTTGCTTGTTTTCTCTTTCTCGTCATTTTTAAGGCCTGATATTGTTGCAACATCAAAGTCCAGCTGACATTCTTTTTGTTGACTTCCAACTTTTGGGAAGGTTTGCTTTGGGAAGGTCTGGCTTCCCCAGAGGTGGAGGAAGGGTGTAGCCTGGGGTGGCGCGAGCCATGGGCGCCGGCAGCGGCAAGCAGCGAGGCACCATTGCGCACCAGAAGCCGCACGCCTTTTGGCCTGCCCGCCCTCCCCTGCCTCCGTTTCACTCCAAAATGGAGCTATTCCGGGCACAGGGAGACGTGGCTGGGCGACGTGCTGGGGGCATGGTTTCGTCGCCCTGCTGTGGGCGCGCTCGGGGCTCCATTCGTCTCTGAGCTTCCCAAAGATTTGGCTTATCTTTCACAGGAGAAGACTGCACAGTGGGGAACAAAACCTCAGTTGGGCAGGTCTCTCTCTTTGCTTAAAGAGATAGAGGCACTAGAGAGTCTCTCTCTTTGCAGGGTGATTTCCCCTGACAACATCATCATCTTAAAAAAGGACATAATGGAATTAGAAAAAGTACAGAAGAGAGTGACCAAAATGTTTAGTAATCATTTTGAGTAATCTTATGAGAAAAGATTACAGCGTTCGGGGCTCTTCAGTCTAGAAAGAAAGCACCTGAGGGGGGACATAAGAAGAGCCCTGCTGGATCAGGCCAAAGGGCCATCTAGTCCAGCTTCCTGTATCTCACAGCGGCCCACCAGGTGCCCCAGGGAGGCACGGGACAACAAGATGCTTGGATCCTGTTGCCACTCCCTTGCACCCAGTACTCTGGGTGCAAGAACTCTCTTGAGCTGTCAGACAGCTCAGAACCCATAAGCCTACAGCTGAAGTTTTGGTTTTTTGCCCCAATGTGCATCACTTTACACTTGTTTACGTTGAAACGCATCTGCCATTTTGCTGACCATTCCCCCAACTTGGAGAGATCCTTCTGAAGCTCTTCACAATCCCTTCTTGTGAAAAGTTTTGTGTCATCTGCAAACTTGGCCACCTCACTGCTTACCCCTGTCTCCAGGTCATTTATGAACAAGTTGAAAAGCACGGGCCCCAAGACAGATCCTTTGGGCACTCTACTTTTCATCTTTCTCCATTGTGAAAATTGCCCATTGACCCCCACACTCTGTTTCCTGGCCCTCAACCAATTCTGAATCCATAAGAGGACCTGCCCTCTTATTCCCTGACTGTGAAGTTTCTTCAGCAGCCTTTAGTGGGGGACTGTGTCAAACGCCTTCTGAAAATCCAGGTGTATGATATCCACAGGTTCACCCATATCCACGTGCCTGTTGACCTTTTCAAAGAATTCCAAAAGGTTTGTGAGGCAAGACGTACCCTTACAGAAGCCATGCTGACTTTCCTTCAGCAGTACTTGTTCCTCTACGTGTTTTAGGATTTTATCTTTGATGAGGCTTTCCACCATCTTATCCAGAACAGGCTGACCGGCCTGTAGTTTCCAGAGTCCCCCCTTCTCCCTTTTTTAAAGATTGGTGCGACATTGGCTATCCTCCAATCCTCTGGCACCGTGGCTGTTAGAAGGGACAAGTTGCATACTCTAGTTAAGAGGTCAACAACTTCCTTCTTCCGTTTCTTAATAACTCTTGGGTGTATACCATCTGGGCCTGGTGACTTATTTATATGTAGTTTATCAATTTGATCTAAAACATCTTATTAACCATTATCTGATTTAATTCCTTAGTTAGAAAGGGCTGTTTGGACTGCGGTATCTGCCCAAGTTCTTCTGCTGTGAAGATGGACGCGAAGAATTCATTTAATTTCTCTGCGATCTCCAAGTCCCCTTTTATCTCCTCTTTCCCTCCCTCACCATCCAGCGGGCCAACCGCCTCTCTGGCAGGTTTCCTGCTTCTAATATTATTCCCCTTTATGTTGCTAGCCATGCATTCCTCAAACTCTTTCTTGGCCTCCCGTATCACCTTCTTACTTGTCTTTTGCCAGAGTTTGTGTTCTTTTTTATTCTCCTCATTGGGGCAAGACTTCCATTTACGGAAAGAAGATTCCTTGCTCTTTACAGCTTCTCTAACTTTGTTCGTCAGCCATGCAGGCACCCTCCTGGACCTTGTCGAGCCCTTCTTTCTTTGCGGTATACACTTCCGCTGGGCCTCTACTACTGTTATTTTAAACAGCCTCCACGGGGCCTGGAGAGACTGGACTCTTTTTACCTTCCCTTTCAATTTCTTTCTAACTAGCCTCCTCGTCTGAAGGAAATCTGCCCTTCGAAAGTCAAGATTTGTTCTGCACCTTTTCCTGGACATTCATGGCAAAAACAATCGCAGCATGGTCACTGTTCCCCAATGGCTCAGTAACATTGCTCAATAACTAGGTCCCGAGTCCCACACAATATTAAATCCAGAGTCACCTGTCCTCTGGTGGGTTCCATGACTATCTGCTCTAAGGCACAGTCATTCAGCATGTCAAGGAATCAGGTCTCTCTTTCTTGACCAGAGCAGCAGTTGACCCAGTCGATATGAGGATAATTGAAGTCTCCCATGATTACAATCCTGTCTCTCTTGGTCAACGCCCTGATTTGTTTCCTCATTTCAAGGTCACATTCAAGTTTTTGATCTGGAGGATGATAGCTCACCCCCACTATTATATCGCTCTTATGGCCTGGTAGTTTAACCCATAATGACTCTATGGTGGAGTCCGGCCCACCTTCAGTTTCTACTCTGCTGGATTCTATCCCTTCTTTGATATAGATGGCCACCCCACCGCCAACACGCCCTTCCCTGTCCCTCCTATAGAGTTTATAGCCTGGGATTGCAGTATCCCACTGGCTCTCTGCATTCCACCAGGTTTCCCTTATGCCTACTATATCAATGTTTTCCCTAGCCACCAAACATTCCCTAGTTCCCCCATCTTTGCTCAAAGACTTCGGGCATTTGCATAATAATACCTATATACGGGGTTCCCTAAGGAGGGACTCTTTTTTGATTCCTTTTCCCCACCTCTCTTTCTACTGGACAAACTGTCAGTTACACTCACATTTGAAGCTATTTCCTACTTCTCCATTACTCTGTGGTATTCCTCCAACTTCCTCTTCCTGTAGGGATGAGGAGTTCCGAACCGGACGCCACTCGGCTCCTGTCAGCTTCCCCCAGGGATCAGTTTAAAAGCTGCTCTGCCACCTTTTTAATGTTAAGTGCCAGCAGCCTGGTTCCATTCTGGTTCAAGTGAAGCCCATCCCTCTTGTACAGGCCTGGCTTATCCCAGAATGTCCCCCAGTGCCTAACAAATCTAAACCTCTCCTCCCGACACCACCATCTCAACCATGCATTGAGACCCCTGAGCTCCGCCTGCCTAGCTGGCCCTGCGCGTGGAACAGGTAGCACTTCTGAGAACGCTACCTTGGGGGTCCTGGCCTTCAGCATCCTGCCTCGCCACCTAAATTTGGCTTCCAGGACCTCCCAGCTACGTTTCCCCACATCGTTGGTGCCAACATGCACCACAACTGCTACCTCCTCCCCAGCACTCCTTACCAGCCTATCTAAATGAGATGTGATGTCCACAACCTTCGCACCAGGCAGGCAAGTCACCGTGCGGTCCTCACATCCGTCACAGACCCCCCTCTCTATATTCCTAACTATAGAATCGCCCACTACAAGGAGACCATGACCCACCTCCACTGAGGAGCATCTTTAGTGCGACTGGATGCGGGCTCATCACTGGAAGAAGGGGTCCCCCCCTGGGGGATTGATTCCCTCTGTTCCAGGCTGACGTCCTCCATCCCTGAGACTCCTTTCCCCAGCAGCTGAGGAGCTGCCCATCTGAGGGTGGGTGAAGCCTGCAAGTCCCCGGATGTCTCACCATGGACCCTCGCTGCCTGCCTGTGCTTCTCCAGGTCCGCAACCAAGGCCTCTAGGGAGAGGATGCATTCCCTGAGTCCCTGGAGCTCCTTGAACCGAGGACACACCCACGACTTATGCCCCAGAGGCATATAGTCATACATGTGGCACACTGTGCAAAACACTGGATAGTCCCCGCCCAAGTGCTGGCTATCTGGCTCCATCTCTGTGTTTTAGGAATGAGCTGCCCTGCTTCTCAGAGACAGGGCAGGGTCTGGAGCCTGGCTTCCTCGCCCTGCTGCGTAACGCGCTTGTTTATCTGGCACTTGGTCGCAGATGAGGCACTTCGTCGCAGGACAGCACTTGCTGCTCGTGATTGAGACATACAAATTGACATGATTGAGACATACAAAATTATGCAGGGGGTGGATAGAGTAGATAGAGGGAATCTAATTTCCTACTCACACAATACCAGAACCAGGGGACATCCTCTAAAGCTGAGTGGTAGGAGACAAACAAAAGGAAATATATCTTTATGCAGCATGTAATTAGTCTGTGGAACTCTTTGCCACAAGATGTGGCATCTGGCCTGGATGCCTATAAAAGCGGATTGGACATATTTATGGAGGAAAACGCTATCACAGGTTACAAGCTATGACGGGTATGTCCAGTCTGAAATTAGCTCTTTGCTCATGAAGAGGGCTGGGTAGCAATTTTTTTCTGTCATCCAATTGGCCATGGATGGCAGATTTTTTGCCTATCCCAGACTGGGGAGGGAGGGACGGAAGAGTGTTCAGTAGGTTTTATGATTTACATTTGTGTTCAATAAAGTTAAACCCCAACCTCATTCTAGTGTCTTCCTTGGGGATGGTGCATGGGAGTGGCAGCGTGATACAAGTATTTGGATGTCTTGTTTGCTCCCTGAGGCACCTGATGGGCCACTGTGAGATATAGGAAGCTGGACTAGATGGACTCTTGGCCTGATCCAGCAAAGCTTTTCTTATGTTCTAACCTGTGGTAGTGCAAGTTGCACAGTTTTGGGGGTTCAGTTGTGTTTCAGTATCCATTGAGGTTTCATTCTGGGACTTCCCGCTGATACCAAAAATTGTGTTAAATAAGAGCAGCTAAAACAAAACACAAGTCAGTCGATTAGAACTGCTATTTTCAGCTTGCTCCAAAAAAAAAAAAAAAGGCACATTTTTTTCCTCTTCTCCAGAGATCAATAGGGTCCTTATCTGCAGTGGCCATGTTTGACTGTTGAGTCAAACAGTGTATAAAAAAATCAGTGTATAAAAAGGTTGGACCTGGACCTGTTTGGCAACAATTTAGTACTTGATCCATTAAGTACTGTATAAGCTCTTCTGATTCAAGGGAAGACTCTGAGCGTCTGAAGTACCTTTTCTCTGTGACTGCTCCCTTACTGCAGGATGCTACATTGGCACAACTACATTGAGGCTGGAAAGTTGGATAGGATTGGGCCTATCCAATAATTGGGCCTATCCAACCTGGGAATAACTGCTACTATACTGAATCCAATGGACCTGCCTTCTAAGTAGGATTGCGCTGTAAAACGTGTCCTGTATTAAATTATACAAATTTCTGTATACAAATATTTGTATACAAATTTCAGACTGCATACAAACACGAGGTAGGAGCTGAATGTTTTAAGGCTTTCAGGGTAGGTGGCGTTCTTGCATGGAAAGTACTAGCGTATCCAGAAGAATGGTTGCCTGATCCTTCTTCTTAGTATGCCAGTTTTCTACGTGCAAGGTTTCTTCTGCCAAGCGAGAGAAAATTTCTGTAGTCCACTCAAGGAGGTGAATCTAACCTTCTTGAGTCCACTTCTATAGAAACTTCAGTTCCTGACATGGAGTTATAATCAGTGGTGTTATTCAGGGGGTTCTCCCAGGTTCTATAGAACCGGTTGTTAAACGGCCGGGCCCTGCCCACTTGCTTACCTCAGCTGGCTTTGGGGTTTTTTTTGCTCCGGCTATGACGTCATAGAACCGGTTGTTAATTTATTTGAATACCACCACTGGTTATAATATAGAACAGGAGACAACATCTCTTAAGATGAGATAGCAGCCAAGTGAATCCAGGGGGCGGGCTTAGCAGCCATGTTGGGACGTCCAAAACAATCCGTATTCCAAGCATTTCAGATTGGTTTGCTCGTTTGTTTAGGACTGAATAAAAATAAAAACTTACGAAAATAACAACATGTGATCGTGTAGAAACATCATTGGTAACCTTATTATGAGTTAATATGCGATTCCAAGATTTAATTCCGCGTAATTATATTACTGAACATACCGGACGAAATGCCACTTGCTGTCTATTCAAACTCGGATTGCACTGTTTTGACAGACTTATTTTTTGAAATCTACACAAGCAGGAATAAAGTGTGAACAGGAAGGAAAGAAAAAAGGGGAGGGTGGGCAAAAATTAGATAAATATGTAGGAAAATTACATTAAAATCTCTCAATGTATAACACAAGCAGTTGTCAATATGAGAGTAATTATTTTTTAATTCTAAGCTATTGAGCGTACTTTTTTAAACTTCTACACTCACCCCCCCCATAAAACAAATTCTGTTAATGTTCAGAAGTTCGAAAATATTACCGTACAAAACGGAAGGCGGGAAAAAAAAGTGTAAACGGGATTTAATGTGAATACATGAATCTTTCCGTGGAAATTAAATCCCATTTTTCGTACAGCGATTCGCACACCCGTATGCAGAACACGCAGGCATACTTAAAGACGTTGAAATTAACTTTTACACGCGTGCAGGGAGATTTTTATTCGTGAATTCGCGGCAACCCTCCTCCTTCGCGGCAATGATTTGAGTCAGCCATATTTGTCTGTCCTCGGCTTCAAGATACTGACGTCATGTTGGCTCCTGTTCTATATTATAACCAAATCTAACCTTCTTGATTATAACTCCATGGTTCCTGAGTACGATCCCCGCCTTCTTCCGTTTTAGAGGCGTGGTCTATACTTTTTTTCCCTATTGGCTCCGACGCTACTGTCAGCGACCAATAGAAGCAGAAGAATGGCGGGGCTTATGCCGAGGCGGGAAGATGGCGGCTGTTGCTTTTGCAGCGGTTAAAGTGTACGAGCGGCTGAAGGTACTGTATTTAGTGAGGTCGGTGAGAGCGCGGCTGAGAGTTCATCTGTTGGAATAAAGGTGGAAGAACAGTGCTGGGGAGCCCTCCCTACAATGCTGTGCAGGGCTGGTCGCGCTGTGGGACAGCCTCTGGGGAGGAATCGGGGCTGCGGGGGTTTTGTATGTGGGCGGAGCTTTCATAATGCGAAATAATGAATAGACCCCATCAAAAGAAGCCAACGCCGGGGCCAACGGTGCAGGTAAGGCATGATAGCCAAATGGAACCTCCACGTTCAGTATCTCTGAGTACGGATACTGGGGATGGAAGAACAGGGGGCGGCTGTTGCTTTCGTTCCCTGCTTATGTTTGCGGTCCCTCGCAAACATCTAGTGGCCCGTTGCGGGAAGCAGGTTACTTGCTAGATAGACTCGTGCGTTCCAGTAGTAAGATAGGAAATAAAACCCACCCTTATCTGTAAGCGTGTTTAGGCTTGCAGCATTAACAGTCTGATTCAACATACTTCTTATGTTCTTGCACCTATTACGACTAATTAAGCTCTGCTCTTGTAGTGCTTTTAGAGTGTTCTTTTTGTGTTCTTGAAGGTCTTTTTAAAAAATTAACATACAAAAAAGGTGTACAAGCTAAAAATGCTACATAAATGAATAATGACCAAAGGGGAGGGGGGAGATATGCAGCCTATCAAGCATAAGAATTATAAACTTGCACATTTTGCAAACTATAGCAGCCATTTTCAATCAGTGTCCTGCATGTTGGTGTGCTGTGAATGATCTGCAGGTGTTCCATGGGAATTTGGGTGAGGGTCATTTCTTAGTAGAGCCCTTGGGGGTTGTGAGCCGTTCACCAGCAGTGCTGTGTGCCTTGTCAAAGGTCAAAACATTGATTATGTTCCTTGACAATTTTAGCATCTTGTCAGTGTGCCATGATATGAAAAAGGTTATAAATAGCTGAACTAGAAAATGTTAGCAAAGAAATATTTTCTAGCTCTTGAAGGTCAGTGTGAGATGTCCATGTGTTTCAGTTATGGTCGTGTGTCTAAGGCTGCAGTTCAGATCAATATTAATAGAAGAATATTAGCCCCATATTTCAGAACGTCTCTTGTGTGAAGATCTCTTTTTAAGCTATGTTTTTTTGACTGCTAGTATTGCCAATTCCATGGTCGAGTAGTCTGATGTGACCCACCACATCAAACAATCTAGAAATCATACAAGCTCTGAATCTAATCCATCTATCCCATGGTATGTCTGAACACAATGGAAGTAGAATTTGATCAAAGATACTTTGATGCAGAATTAAATTGAGCCTTCTCTTTTCACAATCCACTGGGAAAGTTTTCTATATGTCTCTGGGCATAAATCATAGGTCTGTCCTCAGTGCAAGGAGCTCCAGGCACTCAGAGAACATGTTTGCAGACCTGGAGAAGCAGAGGCAGGCTGAGAGGGACCACAGTGAGACTTCCAGGGACTTGTAGGCGTGTCCCTTCCTCAGATGGGTGGCTCCTGAGCTGCCAGGGTCGGAGGTTCAGGGCTGGAGGATGTCATTCTGGAAAAGATGGGAAAATCCTCTAGGGGAGACCCTTTCAGGTGATGGGGATTGTATCCAGTCGCACTAAGAATACTCCTCAGGGAGAGATAAGGGGCTGGGGGCTCCTTGTAGTGGGTGATTCTATAGTCAGGAACATAATGGGGGTTGTACTGGATGTGAGGACCACATGGTGACTTACCTGCCTGGTATGAAGGTAGTGGACATCACATCTCCTCTAGATAGGCTGGTAGAGAATGCTGGGGAGAAGGTAGCCGTTGTGGTGCATGTTAGCACCACCAATGTAGGGAAGTGTAGGTGGGAGGTCCTGGAAGCCAAATTTGGGCTGCTAGGGAGGAAGCTGAAAGTCAGGACCACAAAGGTTGTGTTCTCCAAAGTGTTGCGTTCTCCAAACTGACGCCTAACATTAAAAAAGTAGCGGAGCAACTTTTAAATTGACACTTGGGGGAAAGCTGACAGGAACCGAGTGGCATCCTGTTTGGAATTCCTGTTTCTTATGAATGAGGGTGAAGAAGTTAGACAACAGCAAAGTAGGAATGGAAGCATGAGGGGACATGACAACCAATCTAGTAGAACAGAAGGCAGGAATAATGAGGCCGTTCTTGGGGGATCCCATATACAGGTGCTTTTATGCAAACGCTTGAAGTAAAGTGTCCGAGTCAAGATGGGAGAACTGGAATGTTTGGTGGCTAGGGAAAACATTGATATTGTGGGCATAACGGAAACATGGTGGAGACCGGATTCCTTGATGTGCTAAATGACTGTGCCTTAGAGCAGCTAGTTATGGAGCCCACCAGGGGATAGGTGACTCTGGATTTAATATTGTGTGGTACTTGGGACCTGGTCAGGGATATCAGTGTTACTGAACCATTGGGAAACAGTGACCATGCTGTGATCTGTTTTGCCATACGTGTCGGGAGGAGTGTCAAACAAATCTGACATGATAATCCTTGATTTCTCTCAGTTGAGGAGGCTAGTTAGAAAGAAATTGAAAGGGAAAGTAAAAAGTCCAAACCTCCAAAGTGTATGGAGGTTATTTAAAACAATGGTAGTAGATGCCCATTGTGAGGGTATACTGCAAAGAAGGAAAGGCTCGACTAGTTCTAGTAGGGGGCCTCCATGGCTGAAGTAAAATTAGAGAAGCTATAAAAGGCAAGAAAACTTCCTTCTGTAATTGGAAGTTTTGCCTTAGTGAGGAGAATAAAAAGGAACACAAACTCTAGCAAAAGGAATGTAAGAAGGTAATATGGAGGCCAAGAAAGATTTTGGGGAACACATGGCCAGCAACATAAAGGAGAATAATAAAAGCTTTTTTAAATATGTCAGAAGCAGGAAAGCTGCTAGAAAGGATGCTGGCCTGCTGGACAGTGAGGGAAGAAAAGGTGAGATAAAAGGGGACTTGGAGATTGCGGAGAAATTAAATGAGTTATTTGAATCTGTCTTCATGGCAGAAGGCCTTGGGCAGATGCCACTGCCCAAATGGCCTCTCCTGAGTAAGGAATTAAGAGATAGATATTAAAAGAGGTTGAAAGAGGTTAAGTGAGTCACTGGGCTGAGATGGCATTCATCACTTATGGAAAAACTTCCTTTATGAGGAAATGCTCCAGCATTTGGGGCTTTTTAGTCTAGACAAAAGTTGCCTGAGTGAGGACATGATTCAGAAGTACAAAATTATACTTGGCATGGATAGAGGATATTCTTTTCCTACTCTCCCAACACTCAATTTTAGTAGATGTTCCGTGGTTCTGGTGTTGTGAGAGTAAGAACAGATAAAAGGAAATACATTTTTACCCAGTGTGTAAATTAATCGGTGGAACTCCTTGCCACTCGAGGTGGTGATAGTGTCACAGATAGCCTAATTCATGGGGGTGGTGGAAACTTTCTGATATAACTTTAAGAATAAAAATGTATCTGAGAGAGGTTTTGGGAGGGGGCTGGTGATTCCATACCTTCTGCCCCCCCCCTTAGGTCATCTAAGCTCTCTTGCAAGTGCTGCCTCTGTCCCAAGTTAGAGGGATGGTGGTGTGAGGGTGAGCCTTATCTGGAGTGGCACCACAATTACAAAATTCTCTGCCAGGGGAATTAAGAACTAACTCCTCCCTTGTGGCTTTTTGGTGAGATCTCAAAACATATTTGTTTTGTCAGGTGTTTGGGTGATGGGTTGATATCTGCCCCCTGTGTATCTATCTATAGTGTTTTGTTTTACTTCTTTATACTGGTCAAAATAGCTGACTCTCAAAATAGCTGTTTTTATGGTTATTATTATTTTATATCATACGATTATTGGTTGTTGGAATTTTGTAAGCTGCCTTGGTAATTTGCTTCAGCATGGGAAAATCAGGCTATATATAGTTTTTTGAATAAATAATAATGATTGCTGTCTTTAGTAAGGTTGGTAATAAAGGTCTTAAACAGTACTATTGTGGTGTTCAAGGCAGGGGGATTGTGGAGGAATGCATAGAGTAAGTGACGATCCTTAGCAATCTCAATTTCTCACTCTTCTACAGAACCTGGGCTGCTCTGCATTGGAGAGTGTCTACTTGTCGGAGGCTAAGGAGATAGAGACGTTGCTATGTACTCCCTCTCCCCATCGCTTGGATATATTGGAATGGATTTGTGTCAGGTAATTGCTTCCACAGTTAGAGCCTTTTGTTCTTGATGTTTGTCTGTTCTTAAATTGATAGGATTAGTTTCCCTCAGTCATGTTAGAAATTTACATCTTGAACTGTTCGCTGCTTTGTTCTTTGCTCCCAATTCTAAAATGTAATATTTTTCTTCTTTGCATGTATTATTAGGCCTGTTCCATTCCATCCCCTAGGGTAGGTTACATTACTCCTATATTTTGTGTATCGTTCTTTTGAATAAACTACTGCTGTTTCCAGTTCAATTCATAATCTGATGGATTCTCCCCTTGCTGATGAGGCTGCCAGAGATGGATTTTCAGTGGCAGAGCCCCACACAGCAATTGTGGCATTTAAAAACTGCTTTCTGTCACTAACTGTGCATGCTGGTACCCACCAGGAGTGTTTTGTCCTGATATGGAAGTTTGCCATGTGATTAGGTCAAGCTGTAAAAGGAATCTCCACACAGAAGTAGTGCACAGTAGCTTCTATGAGGGGGCAGTCATGTTTGAATTGACGCTCACTGATGGAAGCTCCAACAAATGCTTAAACCTATTTAGGAGTTCTTTGTGTCCTCTGTCAGTATGAAGATCTGGTTGGAGTTCTGTTCCCTGAATAATCCTTGTTCCTCAGTCCAGTTTTTGTAGGCCACCTAGGCTGTTTGGTAGGGAATAATGATGCAGGCAAGAACATAGGACTGAGGAGAGTCTTTGCCAACAAAAATTACTATTTCCATACTATTATGCCCCTTCTCATTCACTGACTTGCCCTGGCCATCTGACTGTGATAATGCCTAAATATAGGATTTATTTATGACACTTTGTTTTGAATACTACATGCTTTAGATTAGGGGGTCTCTAAACTTTTCAATATGAGGGCCACACTGTATAGTTTACATTTTTGTGAGCTGAAAAAAAAGTCAGTTTTATAAATGAATGAATAAATTTTACTTGAATCTTTTTTGTAATCAACATGATATGATTCAGAACAAAGGGGAAATGTGATAGTTACAAAGAAACAATGCTGTGCTTGAACTGAGAAATGATATATAATGAGTAAAAATGTCGAACAAAAAGTGCTCTGATAAAATGCTTTGACAAAAAAGTTGCTTTGGCCTGGATAAAATCTTGTGGTGGGCTAGATTTGGCTCCTGGACCGTAGTTTGGAGACCCCTGCTTTCAATAAATTATTCATTACTGCTATTGGGACTCTGCTGTATTGGGAATCTGCTGTGTAGTATGTTGCAATTTTTGCTTTCCCACATCTAGTCAGGTACTTCTCCAACTTTCCCAGTAGTTAGAGCAAATTATGTCTCATAGAAATAGAATTGTCAGGACCAACTCTAGCAGTATTGTTGAAACCAGATTTGGAGCAAATCTGCCTCCATTCTGCAGGTCCTTTAAAGTGGCAGCAAGACTGATTTCCCTGTTTTTTTCCTCATTTTCCGTTGCAGCGTGTATCCACCTTTCCAAGAACAGTTTTCATCTCTCAAGGAATCTCAGTCAGATTTGAAAATAAAAGGTATTTATTGTATGTGGGTTTGAAAAGACATATGTCATCCTTGTTGTTCAGGGAAGATTGTTGGGAGCAACATACTTGTTGTGTGCGTGTGTGGGAATGAAAACCAAGGGCTTGTGCATTATGGAAAACCATGGTAAAGTGGCAAACATGGCAAAGTGTCTGTGCCAAGAGACAACCAAGAGATTAACATTAACCCACTCATCTGTAATATCCCTGTAAATGGTGTTGCAGTTTCACATCTCACAGTCCAGAACTGGTTGAAACTGGCATTCCGTCTCTCCGTCTCAGGATCAGATAGAACACCT
>JAJKFI010000128.1:2263455-2303678 GCA_029204185.1 Lerista edwardsae | reverse complement strand
GTCTCCAAGCCCCCAACTCTGCTATTATTCACACAAATACACAACAAATGGGTGCCAGGCAGACCATTTTTGGTGCAGGTTTTGCTCGAACCATGATGCTTTACATAAATGAATGGCTGTCATTTATTCCTCTCAGGGAAAACTGTAGGGATACGCTTACCGCACAATCCTATGTATGTATTCTTGAAGAAAGTGCCATATTATAGTCTAGCTTATCAAGTTACAAGGTGTAGATTTTCATCCCAGATAACTTTGATGCATAGCATGTGACTCAGATGATGTCTGTCTGTTGCATTGCATAAACTTTATTAAACTGTTTCTCTTATTAGGAGACGTTCCTCTTATTAAATTGTTTTTCTTATTATGAGCAACTTTTCTATGTCGTGTGTTCTCATTTCTAAATTTTTTTGAAGCTAGGAATCTTATTTCATCCAAGTCTTATCTTTTTCAGTTGAAGACTGTTCCCTATTTTCTCAGTACAAATAGTAGAGAATGATTGATCACTCTTTCCTGTTTCCGCCAATGTTAAAAATATTTGAAAACTTCCCACCTTTCCCCAGCTCTTCTCATGAGTTACTGAATTCAGCCTTTCCTGATGGGCCTTGGCTGTCTTAATTGCTTTGCCTTTCCGGTTTTCTCTTGAACTCTCAATTTATCTGTATTAGAGCAAGAGGCCCAGAATGGAACACATTGTCTAAGCTGGTGCCCTGAAGGAAATGTGTGTCATTTAAAGAAGTATGTTAACAGTGCAAAAGAATTATACAGTATAAGACTTGAAATGAGCATGTGAAACTGCCTCATACTGATCCGAACTATTTGTTCTCTAGTCTATCATCTCCTTAGACCTGTGTTTCCCAACCTGGTGGTTGCAACCTCCTAGGACAGGCATGTGTGTTTTGGTTTGTGATGTCTCTCACCCCCTGGAGAGTAGTGACCTGACTGGGGACCCATAGGTGGTTTTTCAGCACTTTGGGTTTTGCTGCTGCTGCCGCCACCAAGCATAGTTTTTTACTTACATGCGGCAGCAAAACCCAGAAATGCCGTACTAAGGGCACCTATGGGTCCCCAATCAGGTAGCCCCCAAAAAAGGGAAGGGTGTAGCCATCCCAAAACACGTTGGAAACCACTGCCTTAGACACTGGCATGCTGTAGTTATACACAGGTCCCCTGACATTTGGCAACAAGACCAGCAATGCAACACAACAAGTAGCAATAGCTGGCTGGGTTTGGCAGGCAGACCTCTAGTGCAGGAGTGTCAAAGATTAGGCTCACAGGTCAGATGCACCCACTGGAAGCAATGTCTCTGGTTCCCATTATAATTGGGCTCTCCCAGCATAATCATAAGGGTCTCTCAAATCTTAAAATTATGAAAAAGATTTGCACATGTTCTGTCATTTGCAGGTAATGAGTTTCTATGTGAGAACAAAGTGCCTATTTTTGGTCATCATCTGCTTAATAATGTCAGTGATATCACTTCCAGTCCTCAGCAGGCGCCATGAATGTTATTCAGCCCACTACATGAAATGAGTGATATCCCTGCATTTGACACCCCGTGTGTGATTTTTCCACATTCAAAAAAGCCCTCCCGCCTGGCTTTGGGTCGATGGAGGACTTTCTCAATTGTGCAAAAAGCCCATGCTAGCTGACCCAAGCTTTCTACTGCTGTTTGTTATGTTGCATTACTGGCCTCGCTGCCAGACGGTGGAGGTCTGGGGGTCCTGCAGGTACTACCAGACACCACCTCAAGTACCACCAGTGCAAGTACAACTGGTTGAGAAGCACTGCTCTAGACAAAAAACCTTCAGTGTTTCTCCTTAACTATTGGGGATGGGCAACAAGAATAGAACACACTAACAGAGACTGCTCCAAGCAATCCTCTAATAGATTATTTGGGTAAGCGACGATGTCCCTAGCGCCGCTTCCCCACTCCCTGCACTGCCCATATGCCCCCCCCTCCCAGCATCCACGAATGTTCCGTTTTTGAGCCGTACAGATATGCAGGCGGGCAGGCTGAACTCTGCTCATACTGCTTGCTGGTGCCAATTGCAGACACAGCCCCATGCCACAGAGGCAATCCTCCTCTGCAGCACCCCCCCTCCTGCTCCACTGGCTCAGTGCTGGGGACATTGGCTACTGGCTGTAGCCCTGGGCGCTAGGGAAGCATAGGATTGGCCTCTAAGTCTTCTGGAGAATGTTTCCTTCCAGCTCTCAAAGATGTAACTAAAGGGCAACTTCACTATTCTCTGTTCCAGTACTGTCCTTTGGTAATATGGTGTTAGTTAAAGGGGGAAAGAAAAGAGCATGTGCTGCTTTTGTTAGAAGACAGTTTGGTTTCTAAATACCTTCTCAGTAGAGGCTCCCTGCGTGCCTCAGAACTCCAGCATCTGCTCCACTTTGGCTCCTTCTGGAGCAAACCATGATGAAGTCATTGTGCAGATATGGAAGCATATAACACAGGGCATAATCCTAACCAACATGCCAGTACCAGGGTAAGGGAACAAACATTCCCTTACCTTGAGGAGGCCTCCGTGACTGTTACTCTACTGGAGGATGTAACGCATGTCAGGGTTGTCATCTGTCCAAACCTGGAATTTGCAGACCTGGAGCAAGCAAGGCCTGAGCTAGCAGGCAATCCCATGCAGGTATGAGTACAAAATGCTGAGTCACAGCATGCAGGTGAAAGCAATCACCAGTTAGGCTAATCAGAGAGTTCTGATTGGCGCATAGCAGCTCTTAACCAGACCAATTCCAAAGTTCAGTGTGGGTCATAATGGGAGTGTGGTGTCGGTCATGAGGAGTGTGTATTATCTGTTTTGCTGTGTATCCTGTGCTGTACAGAAGACGTTTGCTGTGCTGCTGCTGTAAATATTCCTTGTAAATACAGAGTTGGTGGAAAACGCCAGCATCTGTGTTTCTTCGTCGGTGTCCTTGAGCTGCAATCTGCTTCTCTGCTTGGATAGCTCACAACTGTCCGTGACAGCACGTGCCCCATTGGCACTGCTATGTCAGTGCTGGAAAGTTGGTTAGGATTGTGCCCTTAATGTCTTTGAAAAGCTGTCTTAAGATGAGAAAAACAGTGAGAGATTTGGGAATTACAGCACAAAGAGCGCAATTCTAAACTGGAGTTAGGCTGGCATAAGCTAAGCCAGCAAAGTTTGGCTGGCACAAGGGCCACCGTAAAGTGCATTTGGACCACTCTTGGAGTCAGGGAGGATGGTGCACGTCTGTGTGCTGGCCTCTCTGAGAGTGTCTCTGAGAATGGTTCAAACGTATAATAGTTTATGATGCCCCTTGTGCCAGCCAAACTTTGGTGCCTTAGCTTATGCTGGCCTAACTCAGTTTAGGATTGTGCCCAAATTAATTCGAATCCTGTCAACATGGTAGGGTATATACCCTTATATTCTCATATTATGGCGTGTGAAGTGCCAAATAGGTAAGTCCAGGGGTTAGAAGGATTTCAGATGTCAGGGCAGCAGAAGGTTGGTACTGGAGCAGAGGGTCTTGAAATGTGTGTTGGTGGACTAGCTTCTGTTGAAATTTAGGGTGTTAGCCTGCTGGTTCAGTTTTAGCTCCTTTGTCACTTTGCTCAATGACTAATAATTTGTGCAATTCCATAACCTTAATTAAGTGGCCCAAATGGTCTGATTTTTAAAGCATACCGTTGTAGAGTAGTATGATCCATGGAGAACATGTTTGGGTGGCAGTGCAACTCTGACAAATGGACAAAGACTTTTGGTCAAGAGTATGGATGTGTGCCCTGGAATGTCCAACAGCCTTGGACAGAGACAGCCCTGGTTGCCTTGGCACCTGCATCCGCAACTGGAGTGCTTCCCTGCTGGTCCTGGACCTCTTAGCGGCTTTCGACACCATTGCCCATGGTGTCCTCCTAAACAGGTTGGCTGAGTTGGGGCTTGGAGGCCATCTTTTGCAATGGTTGCATTCCTTTTTGCTAACCAGGGTCAGAAGATGGTGCTGAGAGCCTCAGCCATAATGTTGAACAGGCAGCCATCTTGTCCCCCGTGCTCTTTTAACATCTACATGAAACTGCTAGGAGAAGTCACCTAACAATTTGGAGCTGGTTGTCATCAATACGTTGATGATATCCATCTCTCCTGTCTACCAAACACCAAGGAGGTTACTGAAGTCCTGGAGTGCTGACTTGCTCATTTCAGACATGGAGGAGGGATAATAAGCTGACAGTAAACCTGGACAAAATAGAGATCCTCCAGACTCAGAAAACCATGACTTGGGTATTAGATTGGTGCCTCACGCCGGACGTCACCTGAAGAAGGAAGTCTGCAGCCTGAGGGTCCTGGTGGATTCACAGCTGCTCCTGGGTGGCCAGGTGGCAGCTGTGGCCCAGGAGGCCTTTGCTGAGCTTTGGCTAGTGCATCAGCTGAGGCCATATTGGACTCAGTTGGATCCAGTTAAAGTGTTCAAACAAAGAATTTTAAATTATTACAAAGAATTTATACCCCACCTTTCCCATGGCAAAGCAAATGCTCAAGGCCCAATACCCTTTTCCTACTATATCTTAGTTTATCTACTAATGCAGAGGGATGGGGAAGCAACTTGGAACCCCCTGGTTTTTTCCCAATTTGTGTCCCTGAAATTTATTTACCTGAATGCCTACAATCCTATGCAGTCCTGTGTTCATTTGTATGCACAGGGAACAATCCTGTGTTCCCTCCCAACCCTGTCTGGAAGCAGCTTGGAAGCTCCTGAGATTTATTTGCCAGAGGGTGCAATCCTAACCAATTAATTTTCGAGCACTGACATAGTGGTGCCAATGGGGCATGTTGGGGGGGCAGTCACAGAGGCCTCCTTAAGGTAATGTTTGTAAGGTAATCAATGCTTTAAAATTGATTGCAATATTAATTTGGAATAAAAACACAACACTACTTTCAGCCCTTTTTTTTAGACTGCCTCTACTGATAGAGAATCAGACTACGAAGGATATTTAGAGCCACTTTAAACATCTCTTATGTTATAGCAACAAGAAGGGCACTTTGTGGCTCACAAACTTGTTTTAGTATTCTGTGTTAAATGAAAACGCACCTTTATAATTTTACTTCTCTTCAATAAATAGGTAAACTGTATAGTTCATAGGTACCAAGTACTGGTAGGTCATTTGTCAGGATCTGGTGTTGGGAAAAATCAGACAAAATTATCTGATTGAAAGAATTGCATATACCCATAAGTTTTACCCTCGACTTATCCATGGGTTATAGTAAATTCTATGGTTTTGGGCTTAAAACTTGACTAATCCACAAGTATATGTGGTAATTCTTTTTGGCAGACTTAAGCCTCAGGATGGAGTATTTCTGAACCTGACTGGCATGGCCTGTATAGCTAAAACTATTTGTGGTAACTGTCCTGACAGAAATAACAAACCTGGGGTGTGACCTGATGCTTTGTCGAGCCAATGACCTGGATCTCATCAAGGTAGGCACTTGGGAAATTCTACAAAATGAGATTCTGAACTTTCCTTAGTCTTATTCTGTTGCTGAGTGACCCACTGGGGGTGGGTGGGTGGGTGAGTGGTTTCTCCCTAACATTTAATCTTCCTTTTAATTTCAATCTTGTGCTGAGGCTTGATCTGCTTACAGTAAATATGCACAGCTGTTTCCCTTTTTCCCCCAAACGTTCAAAATGATCAGGTTTCCCTTTAATCTTCTTTGTTGGGCTAACATACTCGCTCTGCTTAGCTTTGCTTTCTAGCAGTTTAAATGTCCAAACTTTTCTTTGAAAAAAGTGTCAGTATGTTTTCCCACTCCCTGCACACTGAAGTACCTCTGGCTATTTATTTGCCTAAATATCTTCAATCCCGTGTTCATTTGTGTGCATGGTTTTTCCCTGTCTGGAAACTACTTGGAAGCTCTGTCTGGAAACAACTTATTGCTAAAGACAAACATCTGGGGAAGTCTGTTGCCCTGCACATGGGATTCTCAAAGGAATGTGGCTTGGCTAGATGGGTCTATCAGGGAGATGAAGGCAGTCCCATGGCTGGCAATGTGAACCAAGACAAAAAGGCAACCTGGGTCGGTTTCCAGCTAGTCTCGTGGCCCTGACCTTCTGGGCTGATGACCCCACCTGGGACTGCTATGTTGCCAGAGGCATAACAACCAGTCCTAGTAAATTGAGGATAGCGGATGTCTGCCTGGAAGCCAAATCAGCTGTGCTGTGTTTCTGCTGGAGGGAATCCTGCGTGATGGAACCCCATCCTGTCTCAGCTAGCAAAGGAGGGCCAAATTCCCACCCCCAATGAAATGGTTGGCCTTGGGGCTATTGTTGGAGGTGAACAGTTAGCCTGGGATGCCGCCTCACAACCGACCCTAACTTACCACAGCAGAAGTGGAGGAGAGCCTGCCTTGGAAGCTGGCCTGGGATGATGAGAGCTGTCCAGATCCCCGCCAAATGAGCCTTATCGGCAGCAGCCTGACCAACCCTAGATCTTCTGTACCTGGAGCTGTATTGGGACCGGGTGGGGTGGGGGTGGGGTTAAAGGATGACAAGGACTGGCGTCAGTGCCAGGGATCTGGACTGATTCAAGTGCCTGCTATCTGGTGCTATAACTTGGGAAGTTGTTCCCTGGTGGAGGAGGGACATTCCTGATGAATGGGATTCCCTCCATCACTCAAATCGGTAGTCAGGCCAGCAAAAAAGGCGGGCACTTCCACCTGTGTGCAGGAACCGGTTCTCCAGATCGTTCCTGCCTCGTGCAAGGTCGGAAGCAGTGGTCAGCTTCTCCTCAGTGATTGCGATCCGAAAATCTTCAGCGATCCGTCGTCTCCTCAGGCGATGGGATTTTCTTCAGCAACCTCACTGTGTGTTGGGTCGCGTCGGGTATTATTTTTGGCACGTTGCAGCTACCGGCGGCTAGAATTTCAGTCGCGTCTGGTTCCGCTCTATTTTTAGCTGCGCCTGATCCGTGCCTCTGGTCTGAGGTGGCAGCAGGCTATGGAGTGTGGCAGCCTCCGTTTTTGGCCCTGCGAGGCGCTACTGCAGTGTCAGGGGGCCAGGCAGTTCTAGTGAGGTTCTCTAGTCTGCCCGACATTCTCGGGCAGCCATTTTGTCTCCTCTGAGGAGGCGGGCGCCATTTTGTCTGTCTAAAAAAAAAAGCGGGAAAATGTCTTCCGACGCTTCTTTCGAGTCTAGCCCAAAAGGTTCGCCATCACTGTCCTAGGGAGAAAGCGTGGCATTGCCTTGATGTTAGAAGGGCCTTAAGGTTTTATACCGAAAGATCTAAGTCTCTTCGTTAAAATGGATTCCTTGTTTGTGGCTTATCGGGGCGGACTATGGGTAGAAGAGTTTCCCCAGTCGTGTGACTGGGAAGATGTCAGTGCTGCTGCTGGGAGTGAGTGAGTGAGTGGGTTAAGATCTTGCATTGTTATAGCATATGAGGCTAAAGGGAAGTCGCCTCCTGTAGGAATTCTGGT
This sequence comes from Lerista edwardsae, assembly GCA_029204185.1. Taxonomy (NCBI): domain Eukaryota; kingdom Metazoa; phylum Chordata; class Lepidosauria; order Squamata; family Scincidae; genus Lerista; species Lerista edwardsae. The sequence continues at coordinate 2,296,239 of JAJKFI010000128.1, read as the reverse complement.
GCATTCAGTTAGGAGCGCAGCCACTTCTGCAGCTTTTGATGGGGTAGCTTCCTTAGCGGAAATCTGTAGAGCTGCTACGTGGTCATCCCCACACGTTTATCAGACATTATAAGATTGATGTGACAGTCTCAGCTGAGGCCTCTCTGGGATGCAGAGTTCTGCAGAGGGTTGTGGGACCTGAGCATTCTTGATGGATCAACCCACCCTAGGGATATTGCTCGGTTAGATCCCATTCATCAGGAATGTCCCTCCTCCATCAGGGAAAACAGGAGGTTTCTTACCTTTTGTAACACTTGTTCCTGGTGGAGGCAGGGATATTCCGCCCTCCTCTGTTTTTAGACTTCTTTTATGTTTTTGATCCATCAGGGTTTACTCATGTCCAACAATCTTTGTCAGTTTTATGTAGGTGTGAATGTCTAGGATAGGGTTACCCTTCCTGTGTTCTTTCTTGTGTTCAGGTGTAGCTGTTTTTTGGGCATACTGTTCCTTCAACATACGTTGAAGTGTTTAGTCGCTGTGGAGCTTTTTTCACGTAGTATTGGATCAGGAACCTGGAGTTTCAGCTTGGCAAGAGTGTCTGGAGAACCAGTTCCTGTGCGCAGGTGGAAGTTGGCCTGCCTACCAATTTGAGTGACGGGGGAATAACCCATTCATCAGGAATGTCCCTTTCTCCACCAGGAACAAGAGTTACCAAAAGTAAGAAAACTCCTGTTTTTAATAAACCCGTTTGTGTTCCGCACTCTTGCCTCTTGTAGTTGAAACAGTGCTCAACCCCTGGTATGTTCATCCCAAACTCTTTTGATGCCCCTTTCCCTTGTGGGATGGAGTGGCAGCAGCCATTGACAAAATCCTTGGCCCAGTGCTGCAGGCCTTCTCTTACATTCTCCTCCTCCTCCTCCTCCTCCTTTTATAGTGCCTATATTGAATCAGTACTAGGAAAAGGGCATTGGGGTGCCATTTAGCAATGTTACCATTGCTTCTTGTCTTTTGGAAATGGTGCTCCTAATATCGCCACTGAAAATGATTGTGGCTTGTTGTGCCACATCACTGTGAGTCAAGGAAGGTCATTCTCTTCTTTCTCCTTGGTTAATTTGATAACTTGTGATATGTCAACAGGGAAAGGCCTGTGCTGAGAAGCAGCTTAGCTTCATGGAACAGTTACTGGCAGCGATTCCACCTCAGGGCAACATCACGCTGTCGGACTCCATAACTGACTCAAGCAGTTTTTCCAGGTAAGGGTTTTATTCAAGCACAAATTACATTGGCATGTCTATTGCCCAAAAGTTGGATGTTGTATGACCTATAGGATTGTAACTTTCGTGCTGTGTACTTGCTTTATTGTCCCTCATGCTCACCAGGATTTGCAGCTGGTACAGCAGCTGGTCTTGTTGATAGTGGGCTAGAGTTCAGTGCTTGTTAACTCAGATTCTGACACTTGGCTTAAGTTAACATGCTGCACTTGTATTCTGACAAATTGCTGTACTTCTGATTACAAATTGGTTCTCTATGTTCTGTGGTTCAAAATTCAGGTGCGTAGTTTTTCTTTATATCTTTGTAATGCATTTTGTTTGGTTACAGTACCATGACCAATTTCTATAACTTGATTTGTCAGGCTAGCACTTGGTCCTCATCAGTTACCACTGACACAGTAGGATTGCTTCTAAAGAATTACCTAACATACTCAAGTATAAGTCAATCTCATGGATAAGTCGAGGGCAAGTTCTAAGCCCAAAATAATAGAATTTGCTATCGCTCATGCATGTCGAAGGTGAAATTTAGGGGCAGGTATGAAATTTTTGAAAATGACTTACCAGTAATTGTTCTGAGGTGTTCAAGTGGTGCTGGGCCGAAGCATGTAGCAGCATTGGTCCAAGCATGCCAAGGCAGGTGGAGGTAAGCCACTCCCATGCTGGCCAAATTTGGCCAGCATGGGGGCTATGCTGGGTGGGTGGGAGGGAGGGAGGAACAGTGCGGTCCTGTGGGCTGCCCAGAGAGGAGGGTAGTGCCTGGATCTGACATTTATGCTGAATCCTAACATCCCACCCTGGGCCAAACCACCCCGATCTGGGCTGCTGTGGGCTCCTCGGGTGCACCTGCTAAACAGCAGGCATAGATCCGAGGAGCCCCATCAGCGTGGGCTTACTGCAAGGCAAAGGGGCAAACATCCCCTTTCCCCACGGTGTGCTGCAGCTGCCTCTAACTTGGTTAGGATGCAGCACAGGCCAGCTGGCCTGCCTGCTCCTGCCCAAGTTGGGATTGGGCTGTTAATTATATTCTTCAGGAAGCTTGTTCCTTAGTGGCACTTCTCAGATGGTGTTACTTCAGGGAATGATGCTGATATAGCCTTAGCTCCTCCAAAAGCATCTTATCAGCAATTGGCCTTAAAGAAATGGTTCCTCTTAACTGCTCTTCCCCAACATTTTTTCCAACTGCTTTTTCCCCACTGCTTTTCCCAACCACTTAGAATATCTCCTTGCTTCTCTGAACCCTTTCCTGTTTCCTGGGTGTGTAACATCAATGCTGTTCCCCACTGCCCCTTGTGCCATAGTGGATAATGCAGGACGAACCCGATTTCTTCACCCCAAAAGCACATAGATCCCACCACCAGATCTTGCCTGAGCCTTTCCTCCCTCTATAGCAGTGTTATTCAAACTGCGGGACCCACTTGGTGGGTTGCAACCTGATGTCAGGTGGGTCGCAGAAAGCTGGGAGCAGCCATCTTGAAATATGCAGACTTTACTCTTGTTCTATTCCTTTTATGAGTGTTAACAGTTGAATTTTCAAGTGAGCGTTTTTTTAAAATTTGTTTTTAGTTCAGTGCTTTTACATCATATTTTGTCCTAACCTTGTTTTCTATCAGGGATGTTTCATGGTTATGCAATTGCTGCAGTCCAAGAATGCCAATTTGCATTTCAGGAGTGTCATTTTATTATGATACAATGACAGCACTTCCTGCTTGATGACATCACTTCCTGCCATAACATCACTTCCAGGTTAATGACATGACTTCCAGTGGGTCCCGACATGAGTTCCATTTTAAAAAGTGGATCCCGGTCTAAAAAGTTTGAATACTACTGCTCTATAGCAGTGGATTGCTGAAGTTGGGGCAAAGTAAAGCATCCCTCACAGTGCCTTTTCCCTTGAGACCCAACTGCTCCCCTCCTTCACAAATTTCCTCCCCAAAACACTCTCTCAACCATCCCGAACCACATTTACTAGTATAGGGGAAGAAGTACAAATGGACAAGAACAACAATGATGGGGTTGTTGGCCCTTAGTTGTGTGGACACACAGCTCAAAACAAATCTCCTTGGAGCTTGGCAACCTGGAAGTCAGCAGTGACTTACGAAGTCATTGCTGAGTATCTCAGGCACTGCCATATAGCTATGTAGCTAAGGGCTTGTTATGCCACTGGTCTGCCCTGCCCCCTTGCCTCAGTGGGGAGAGGGATTGCAAATGAATCGACCATACACAGTAGATAGGCATGGTGAGAAACCAGATGAAGGCACTAGATGAGAATGCAACAAGGTTTATGCAATGAGACAAGTCTGGCTACTCTCCCTGTTACTTCACAGGTTGGGCTTGGGTACTAAAAAGTGCAGAACTGAAGGAAGGCATAACTGGCCAGATTCAACCCCCACCAGATTGGGGCAGAGCCCACTCACACAGTCCTTAGATTGTCCTGCTCCGTCTTTCTCCAGCTGATCATCCACGTTTCTCTTCCAGGCGAAACAGAATGTGTGGGTTGTCCTACTGCAAGGAGCATCAACAGTTGTGGGCCAAGCAGCCCTCTCGCCATCACCAAAGGTGGTGGGGTCCATTTGATGGAGGAGGCAGCTGGGGAGTCATAGCAGGGTTCTCGGGGGTCCATTTGCTTCCTCCTTTCAACTGGCACGGGAACACTTGCCACCTCCTCTTCAGGTTGGCTACTTATAACCAGTGGCATTCCTTGGGGGGTTGGTGCCCTCCCTCCAGAGGTGTGTCCCCCCCGCTTGCAGGTGCCCCTGCACATCCACTGTGACCACTTTTGGCCTCTGGAAGGCCTTCTGAGGACCAGGGAAGCTAATGTGGAAGCAAAAAAAAACAACTTTTTTAAAGTGGAGGGGGAGGAGGGTGGCCCCTGGAAGATCTTCTGAGGGCCAGGGAAGCTGCACGCAGCTTCCCCCAACCTCAGCAGGCCTTCTGAGGTCTTCTGGAATCGAAAAACAGTCACTTCTGGTTTTTGGCTGAAAACTGGAAGTTACTATTTTCAACTTCTGGAAACTCTCAGAGGCCATGTGCATCTTCCCTGGCCCTCAGAAGATCCCTCTTCTTGGGGCCACCTTCCTCCCCTACACTTAAAAAAAAAAAGTTTTAAGTGGAGGAGGGCGGCTCCCAGAGTGGAGTGGTGATGTGGGTGCAACCAAGGGCAAGAGGGAATTTGTCCCCCTGACACCCCCCCCCAGGTATGTCAGTGCTTATAACTATCTCCTGCCTTTTTACCTCATTGGTGACAGCTGGAGGCAACCAGCTATTTTCCAACTGTTGCTTACCACCTGGTTCCGCAACTGGTGCTTGCAGTACCTCTGTCAGCCATCCACAGGGTTCCGTACACAGCAGTGTGAAAAGTAAGGGGAACACTGGTTGCTAGACATAACACTTTGTGGTTGCTGCCAATCCAACCACTCTCCTGATTCATGAACTTAGAAGAAACTGCTCACAGCCCTCTGGACTATTCTCTGCAACCATTTTCTAGAACTCTGCAACTAGAAACCCAGTTGCCCCTGAAGAACTGACTTGAAACTGATTCCTGTACACTTCCTAAGACCTCATTTTTCTTTTTGTTTCCCTGTAGCTTGTGGTTTCCCAACATCCTCTTCTTTCTCTTCCAGCACAGAAGAATCTTTCCAGGAGTTAGCTAGGAAGAATGAAGAATTTGTCAAACAGATTTTCTGCAGCCGTAACCTGCAGGCAGTGTTGAACCCAGAGTGTCATCCCTGGAGCTCAGACATCAAGCCCCTCCTGTTGAGTGAAGGAGCCATCCAGAAAAGGTCATCTCCTCTGTTCCCCCATCCTCACACTAGTTCCTGTATGCCAAGGAATCCTTGGGCTGAATTCTTTTTAGAACCAGAGTATAGCAAGAGATGTCTGAGGCTCAGCCCAAGCCAGAAAACAAACAGCAGGGAGAACTTGACTAATGGGAAGCTGAGCTGGGGGGTGGAAACTCCAAATTTCATTGCTGCCGATCCCTCTATACCCCACCCTCACGTCTTTCCAAATCTGACTGAATCCAAGTGTCCTGATACCTAGCCTCCTTTTCAATATCTATAAAGGGCCCATCTGTCAACAACATCCCACGAGAAAATGCTGCAGGAGCTATTGAAGAAGCTTGAGGAAATGACAGCAACTCTGCAGGATCTAAGAGAAGAGGTGAGCTCTTTGCAGACCAATTTATCAGGCAAAAGTGAGTATTTTGCAATCTGTGCCATAAGTGGGTAAGGAAGGTGTTGCTGTTCCCTAACTCCATGTATTTGCTCTTTCTTTTGAAACTTATTTTATCGTGCCAGCTCTTTATCTATAGCACCCTGAATTCTGGGTGTGTGTTGGTTCATCATAGGATGTTTGGTGAGCAGATGGACCTGATTCTGAGAGACTGGGTGGCCCCTCTCAGTTCTGTGAATCTATGATTTGCACTTTCCTATGAGAATCTACCTGAGTATGCATATTGAAAAATGGGCATTAAGATGAGGCTAGCAATTTCTTTTATGCACCTTCCCTTCTTGCATCTCTTTACCCCAACGTTTTTTTTCCTTCTGTCCATCCCCGAGGATATTTGTCTCCTGCCCAGTCCATGCATTTTGAGGTCTTTATCTCCTTCTCTTCTTCAATCTTAATGTCTTTATCCCATTGCTGTGACCCTGTGAGTACCACACCCAACTTTTATCTATTTAATAAGAACATAAGAAGAGCCCTGCTGGATCAGGCCAGAGGCCCATCTAGTCCAGTTTCCCGTATCTCACCGTGGCCCACCAGGTGCTTCAGTGAGCACACGAGCTAACAAGATGCTTGCATCCTATTGCCACTCCTTTGCACCTGGAATTATGAAGTAACCTACTACTAAGGTAAGGAGGTTGCACCACCCATCATGGCCTATAGTCCTGTCAGGGTCCCGTCCCTGCCGTGGGACCCGGCCTTGCCACCCACTAACCTGGAACTGGGGGGGCAGACATCCCCGAAGGCGAGGGTCCTCCGGCGAGCAGGCCTCTCCTGCGGCACCCCCGCCTGGGCCGGAGGCTGCACAGAGGAGCTTCAAGACGGAGTGGCCTCCACTGACCCCCGACCCTCTGGCGTGCAGGGGGGGAGAAGGGTGAGGGCGAAACAACAGGTCACAGGCGCCACCGGGCTTGCTGATGGCTGCTGAGTCTCCGACTCCGCCAGGAGAGGCAGGGAGCGGCGGGAGGCCATCCAAGAGGAGAAGGGAGATCCTGAACCCATCCTGAAGTGTAATCCAGAAATCGTCAGACAAGGCAGGGGTGGCCAGAGCAATGTTGGTGTCTTTGGTGGCAAATCCAAATGGTCCTCTCTTCTCTAAAACAGGGCACAATCTGTTGGAAAGTTTTCCTAGACGTCCCCATTCTACTTGTTTCAGAGGGTCATGCACAGAATTACTTCCTGCTGGATTGTGCCTTCAGGGTCTGAATTCCATTTTGCCCCCCTTAATGGCACCCCAAATCTACAGATTGGTAGCATCTTTGTGGTAGTGCCTCTTTTGCCTGTAGGAGCGGAGTCTGGAAATGGGGATACTTTCCTTTTGCTTGAGTTCCCAATTCCCACTGAGAGCACAATGTTTTTAAGCTCAGCCAAGTTCTACGCCTTCTGGTTCTCACCATCATGTACACCCTCCACCATATACTAATGCACCTGAGTAAGAGACGTGAAGCCAGACTTAGCAAGTGATGCATCAATGCTAACTGCTCATCCCCTGCTGTGTTTGGGGGGCTACCCAGTCACCAGCAAGGAATGTATTCATGCAAGAGCAGAAGTGATAGAAAGTGACTGTGCACATTCCTGCAACTACCAGCATAACCATATTTGCAACCTCTCTCCATTGTGAAAATTGCCCATTGATCCCCACTCTCCTGCCTGTCAACCAGTTCTTAATCCATGAGAGGACCTGCCCTCATCCCTTGACTACGAAGTTTCCTCAGCAGCCTTTGGTGGTTTTATCTCTTCAAATAGCTGAAGGGCTGTCATCTTCTTACATTTCTTTTGCCAGAGTTTATGTTCTTTTTTTTTTTTATTCTCCTCATTTGGGCAAGACTTCCATGTCCCTACTTGCTGGCCCATTACACTCTCTTGGGTTTCTGGTTTCCTTATAAGTTTGTCAACTTTTTTTGGCAGACATTGTTGCTTTTCTAAATATGTTTGATGTGCTGAAATGTAACAGCTCCAGCTATTTTTGAAATCTGCAGTATGGACCATCTTGGCAGTTGATCCTTGGAATTTACAGACTTGCAGATAGGGGCAGAAAGATGAGAAGGATTGGTATAGTAGCTGATGATGTCGCAACTGTGCTGTTTTGTGGTATGAACGAACAGGCTAATGAGCCTGTTTCTGCTGTTCCGGAGATGCAGCGTTTTGTGGATTCTCCAGTCAAAGATTTCAACTTCCGAAAACAAAATAGGGATTCCCAGCTCTGCAGTAAAGCACATCTTTTTGCATGCAAGAGGTTCCAGATTCCCTGGCATCTCCAGTTTTAAAAGATCTATTAGTAGGTAGTGAGAGCTGCTTAGCGAGCTGCTGCCAGTGAACAGTAAACAATGCAGACCTAGATATAGACCAGTGGTCTGATTCAATAGACTATTCCCTTCGCGCGCGCTCTCTTTCTCTTTCCCCTTTGCTAATGGCATGTCTCCCAACTTCATTTATGAAACAGTTTAGTGCTTAAATCCTGAAGGAAAGAATAGGGGGCTCTTACAAGCCCTGCTCTCCATGTTTGCTAAATCAGGGCCCTCTGTAGTCTTCAAAAATGGCATTGCCTGAAGGTACACGATGTTGCTACTGCCCTACTGAACCCACCCTAGGAGTTCACCCAGTATCATTCTTAATAATTAGTTTCCCCATAATATCCTGAATGTAGCCTAAACCTGTCTCTTTCAGTATTCCTTCCTGCGTGGGGACCCAGCTGGTGCAGATTCATTACCGGACAGTACCACAGTTCTGCAGACCCTCAAACTGGTGGTCTCTGACTTCAGCCAACTGCTTATGACGTTTGAGCAGGTGTACGAGAATGAACTGCAGAAATATTGTGGGCGCCCTGCTCCTAAGCTGAACTGTTGTGGTCTTCTCTTCCAAACGGTGCATCACAGCCTGGTGCTATGCCTGCAGGTGAGACCTGGGGTGTAGGGTGGGGATAAAAGGGTGTGTGGGGGGAGGGAGTTAACTACCAGAAGCCACCTGGGATTTCTTACCATAGTAAATTAGGCATGTCCTTAAATTCGCAGTTGGCTCTAAGTTTGGGGGAAAAGAGAAGCTGGAAGAGTGAACCACCTCCATGGGATCCAGGCCCCAAAATGGCCCTAAACCAGGGTGGCTATGTAATTTTTACTAGTTCATGGGTTCACATCCAAGGTAAACTCGTTTAAACATGACATTCTACTGGCACTTTAAAGACAAACAGTTAAACTTTTATGGACAAAATCCCACTTCTTCAGATGCGTGAAGTATACATGGTGACCACACAGTCTCAATACATGAGATTGTCTGGATTTGGGCTGCATAGGGACTTTGTGGCGATCCTGGCCACTTGAATTCTACAGATTAGTGATTCCTTTTGACATACTGTTATCTTTTGGCCTCGCTATTTACATCCCCTCTTATACCTGTGCTTCGTATGTATCAGTATTCCAACTTCCTGCCTCTGAAGAGGGCTCCAAAAAAACTTATGCAACAGTAGGTTTGCAGGTCTTGCAGCAAATACCAGCACACATGGCTAACCCTCTGGAATTGGATGTAAGATTATTTTATTTATTTATTTATTTATTTGATTTATACCCCGCCTTTCCGCCACAAAGGCCCTCAAGGCGGCATTTACAAGGTTAAAACACAATAAAAAACAATTAAAAACAGTATTAAAAGACAATAAAAAAAATATTAAAAATACAACATACAAACAAATTAATCCCTAGGATCATAAAATATATAAAAAGAATGCAAAAAAGCCAGCCAGCCTGTCAGCAACTAAAAGCCTGCTGAAATAAAAAGGTCTTCAGCCCCCGCCGAAATACCGCCAAAGAGGGAGCAGTTCTTAACTCCAAGGGGAGGGTATTCCAAAGTTGGGGTGCCACCGCCGAGAAGGCTCTCCTACTGGCCGCCACCCCTCTCACCTCTCCTGGTGGCGGCACCGTCAAAAGAGCCCCCCCCAGATGACCTCAGAGTACGGGTCGGATTATATGGGAGGAGGCGGTCCCTCAAATACCCTCAGCCCGAGCCGTAAAGGGCTTTAAAGGTCAACACCAGCACTTTGAATCTGGCCCGGAACAGAACCGGCAGCCAGTGTAGTCGCCGAAGCAGTGGCTCGACAGAGTCAAACCGACGTGCCCCGGCAACCACCCGAGCCGCCGCGTTCTGTACTAGTTGTAATTTCCGAACTGTCTTCAAAGGCAGCCCCACATAGAGCGCATTGCAATAGTCTAATCTAGATGTCACTAGGGCATGGGTCACTGTGGCCAGGTCTGCGCAGCTCAGGTACGGTCGCAGCTGGCGGATCAGCCAAAGCTGAGCAAAGGCTCCCCTGGCCACCGCCGACACCTGAGACTCCAGGTGCAGCTGTGAATCCAGGAGAACCCCCAAGCTGCAGACCTGCTCCTTCAGAGGGAGTGCAACCCCATTCAGAGCAGGGCGATAGTCCAATACCCGAGCTGTGGATTTCCGGACCAAGAGCACCTCTGTCTTATCCGGATTTAATTTCAGCTTGTTCGCCCTCATCCAGCCCCCAACTGCCTCCAGACAACGATTCAGGACCTCAACTGCCTCCTCAGAATCAGGGGGAAAGGAGAGATAAAGTTGGGTGTCATCAGCATATTGATGGCACCCCACCCCAAACCCCCGGATGACCTCTCCCAGCGGCTTCATGTAGATGTTAAATAGCATGGGGGATAGGATAGACCCTTGCAGCCCCCCAAACTTAAGAGGTCGGGGTGCCGAACAAGTGTCCCCCAGCACCACCTTCTGGGATCTGTCAGCCAGGAAGGAGTGGAACCACTGCAAAACAGTGCCTCCAAGCCCCAACCCAGCCAGCCGACCCAGAAGGACACCATGGTCGATGGTGTCGAAGGCCGCTGAGAGGTCCAGCAGGACCAACAGGGACGCACTCCCCCTGTCCATTCCTCGGCGTAGGTCATCCACCAAGGCAACCAAGGCAGTCTCCGTCCCGAACCCCGGCCTGAAGCCAGATTGGAATGGGTCCAGATAATCCGTTTCCTCCAGAACCCTCTGCAGCTGGGACGCCACCACCCGCTCAATCACCTTGCCCAGAAATGGGATATTTGAGACTGGCCGAAAGTTATTTAGATTAGTGGGATCCAAGGAGGGTTTTTTCAGGAGGGGGCGAACTATCGCCCGCTTCAAGGCAGGCGGCAGCACCCCCTCCCTCAGAGATGAATTCACCACCCTCCCCGTCCACTTGGCCAGCCCTTCCCGGGCAGCTCTAATTAGCCATGCTGGGCAAGGGTCGAGCGGGCAAGCAGCAGGTCTCACACTGCAGAGAATCCTGTCCACATCTTCAGGTTCTACAAGCTGAAAAGAATCCCAAATTGTAGGATAGACAGGTTCCCTAGGGACATCACTAGAAATGCCCACAGCGGCGTCCAAGTTGTGCCGAATCTGATCGACCTTCTCTGCAAAATGTTTTGCAAATTCGTCACAGCGAGCATCCGTGTGATCCTCCCCTCCAATAGGGGGGGCAGATGTAGAAGGCTACGGACCACACGAAAAAGCTCAGCCGGACGGTTCTCCGCAGAAGCGATGGTGGCAGAGAAGTGAGCTCTCTTAGCTGCCACCACCGCCCTAGAATATGATCTTAACTGGGCTCTAGCCCGGGTACGGTCAGATTCGGCACGAGTCTTTCGCCACTGACGCTCTAGACGCCTACCCTGCCGCTTTATCATTCGCAGCTCCTCAGAAAACCAAGGAGCCGCTCTGATTCTGCGATTGGGCAGGGGACGCTCGGGAGCGATCTCATCCAGGGCCCTGGCCATCTCCGTATTCCAGAGATCGACCAGGGCGCCGGGTGGATCCCCAACTCTGGCAACAGGAAAATCCCCCAGAGCCCTCAGGAATCCATTCGGACCCATCAGCCTCCGAGGGCGGATCATAGAATGCGATCCCCCGCCATTGCAGAGGTAGGAGGCTGCAACAAGCCTAAATCCCACCAGAAAGTGATCTGTCCATGACAAAGGAGTGATCTTGATCTCCTCCACCTCCAGATCGCCATCAACCTGCCCAGCAGTAAACACCAGGTCCAGCGTGTGTCCCGCATCATGTGTTGGGGTAGATATTCTTTGAGACAGACCCATGGTTGCCATGGAGGCCATGAAGTCCTGAGCTGCAGCTGTTCCCGGGGCCTCGGCATGGACATTGAAGTCCCCCAACACCAGAAGGCGGGGGGACTCCAACACCACGCTCGAGACCAACTCCGTCAGCTCAGGCAGGGAGACTGCTGGGCAGCAAGGCGGGCGGTACACCAACAGAATCCCTAATCTGTCTCGCCCCTCCAACACAACGTGAAGACACTCAAACCCGGTGGACGGCTGAACAGAGTATCTGGTGAGACGGATGGAATCCCGATAGACCATTGCAACCCCACCTCCCCGCCCCTGAAGTCGTGGCTGCTGCAGTACCTGGAAACCTGGTGGACAAATCTGGGAAAGATTAACCCCGCCCAGCACATCCAACCAGGTCTCCGTGATACATACCAGGTCGGCCTTCTCCTCCAGGATTAGATCCTGGATTAGAGAGGTCTTATTATTAACCGACCTGGCATTCAGAAGCAGCAGCTTCAGACTTAGGGGACTGTTGCCAGAAGACCCAGGGGTCAGAGGGATGAGGGAAGGGCCAGAAAGAGGGACAGTCTGTCTACGACAGACCCTCCTTCTCCTGTAACGTCCGGCCCAACCCCCACCGCCATACCTTCCATGACCCGTAACTCTGCTGATGGTGGCCCCCCTCCCCTCCCCTGAGCTCCCTCGTGGTGTTAAGCACATATTCCGGCAGGGACGACCTTCAGCCAAACTACAACAGCATATACAATCTAAAAACACAGACGCTCACACACACGCACAACTACCTCCACTGCAGCAACCCCTACCCCCCTCACACAGAGGTTTGGGTTGCTGCAGATCTCTGCCTCCCTCTCACAGAGGCCCTCTAAAAACTATCCCTCCCTGCCCCCCTCTCATCGAGGCAGGAAGTACTCTCACCCCTCCTGGCCTGACTCTCACTCAGGACAGGAGCCCACACATTCAGACTCTCACTCACTCAATTAAAAGGCTGGTAGTAGGCTTGCTGACAGGCTGCTAAGCTCCCGGAGTACGAAAAACCGGAGCGTGGCTGGCCACTGAAGATCCACGGGAGAAACAGGCAGGGTGACTGATGTTAGCAGCTGGGCTCCAGCTCCGTTCCACCGGCAAAGAGCCACGGGCAAACATCTTAAGATGTTCCAACTTGCCTGGAGGGAAAAAGCCAAATGCTGCCGTGAGATGCAAGCCCAGCTCAGCACAGGTGTCCCAAATTCAGGCTTCTCTCCACCAAAGATTATCTTTCTTGGAATAGATCTTCCCCCATTCCTAATCTCCCCCTCCCCCCATACCAGAATCTGAAGCAGAAAGGTACTGGATGAGCACACTGGGTTAATGGGATAACTTTGACTTCCATGTGTTCCTTCAACCAACCAAGGAGCTGCAAGGCCTGGCCCAGGTTACTGAAACCTCTGAGTGTATCATGAAGATGGTGAAATGGCGCCATGGAGAGAAGGTAGCTTGGAGTGGCAGCACCCAAGAAACATTGCGTAAGTATCACACTTAAGGAGGGCTGCTGAATGCACCTCTTGTGTCATCTGGAGTGGACACTTGTCTCTAGAGTTTCCCTCTCCCACAACAGGAATGTTTGTCAGCTCTTCTTCCCTCTGTTCTAATTGCTAAATTCCCTACTCTAAAGAAGAAATCACGGTTTGGGGAAGTGACATGACTGGGATGCACATTAGCTCTTGCTTCTTCTGACTTGGCTTAACTCTGGGGAAGATCCCAGCTTTCTGTCTTCAGAGGTGGGGGAGAATGCAATTAAGGGACACATTGGGTGCTAAACTGGGTTGTGGCTCTCATGAGAGTTGAAGTAGCTGCTTCTCCAGTGGGCCATGTCAGGGTCATTGTTGTAGTTTGGGAATCTCCTCTTGGGTAGGCAGGTCAGATGTCAATCTTTCTGAGGGGAGGGGCTCCTGACTCATCCCCAGTCTGGCCTTGCCTCACTGGCAGGTTTTTTTGCTGAGCTCCCATGGAGCTCAAAACAGAGAAGAAGTTGGTGATCTTCAGCGAGGCTCTGAGCACAGCACAAACCAGCAAGCCTCTGAGTCCTATAATATAGATAGCGCAAGGAGCCTCATAGCTCCCTATTTGCGCCTGAGCAGCAGCGGCAAGCAGCAGCACGAGCGAGGGCTTCCAGGGCTGCACGCCCATGCGGTGGCCATCTTCTCTATGGCACAAAGCGCCCAATCATAAAAGTGTCTCAGCTTCTCCTTCTCGTAAGGGATGGAGGTAGACTGCTTCCTGAAGTGTCAGCTCCCCCCTTTCATAAGGGCTGGAGGTAGACATCTTCCTGACAGAGCGGATCATCGCTGCTCTTCACGCTCTGTGATTCTCCCCTGCACTTTGGGCTGAGAGACGGGCTGCATCCCTGGTGGGAAATCATCGCCTGCAGGGTGAGTCTTTACATTCTGGGTCCAGAGAGCAAGATGGCGAGCCCAGATAGAGGTACCACCAGCGTAGCTTCCCCCCAGGATTTTCCTCCAGTGCAGCCTCTGTTAATTGACTGGAATGAGGCTGAGGTACGAATGCTGCGTTTAATTAAAGCTAAAGCTATGAGGGGCAATCTACGCCTGCCCAGCACAAGCACTAGTGAAAGAGGGTGGCGTGGAGGAGGATGGACAGTCTTTAGCTAAACACTGTAGGGCTGAAACTTTGCCTTCACCAGATCATTTCTTACCCCATGGGCTGTTTGATTCTGTGTCTGTTGGGACTGGTATGGACAATATACTAGCTAATCTGTCTCTTGAAGAAGGGGAAATTTCTGATGAGGAACAGGAGAAGGAGGCTCAGAAGTCCACCTTTTTCCTGCAGACATGTTTCATAAAATGGCTGCCAAGGTGATTAGAACACTGGAGTTGGATCAGCCTGCACAGCAGCAATTGGCTTCTCAGAGAAAATGGGGGGGGGCGGTCTTCCAGCAGAGCCTGACTCCACACAGGGGTTCCTGGTACCATTGCCCCTTCAGCAACTGGTTGATAGGAATGGGCGCACCCAGCTAGAACCAGGGATGCCCACACTGGAGATGGGTGAGCCACATACATACGGCACTGCTCCCAAACTCCCCACACACTGGGTTGGAGATGGCAAGCTGAAGGGTTAGTGAAAGTGCCCGTCGTCGGCACCCTGACCTCCCCCTTTGCTGAGGGTTGCAGATGGTGAACGCTCTGCCAGCCCCCCCCACCACCACCACCAGTAGCAGCCTCCGAAAGGGGACAGACACAGGCACTGCTCACAGCTTCCCCCCCCCTTGCTGGGCTGGAGCAGTTGAGCTGAGGGGCTATAAAGAGCACCAACGAGGGACAATTTCCTCAGTGGTGCCACAGTCCCTCTTTGCAGCAGCAACAAACTTGGGTGAGTCAGGCTACAAGCCTTCTTGCTTTTAATTTGGGGCATTCTGTCAGATATGAAAAATCATCAGGAGGATTCAGGTTTGATGGGAATCGCCAGTGCAGCCAGCTGACCTTCTCTTCAGCTGAAGGGACAGATAGCTGCGAGATCAGGACAAGAAGCCACAAACATTTGGCGCTGCTCCCAACCTCCCTCCCTGTCCCCAGGTTTCCCTCACAGGCCCCTCAGCCTGTTGTGCCTTAACATGGCTTCTGCTGTACAGTAGTGGAGTTGCCATGGTAACGGCTTCGCAAGGGGGCTTTTTGTGGTAAGGGGAATTGGCTCCTGCAATCAGAAAATTCAGGCCCCTTCAGCCTCAAGCAAGGAGTTATTGGGGGAGGTGCCTTCTAATGCAGATATTCACCTCAAAAGGCTGTTCCCTGTCGAGTTTTTTTCCCCAGGCGGTTGTCCAGGCAATTAGGTCTCTCATTCTCATCACAGATTGAGGCAGCTTCATCTTCTACAACTCTAACAGGGCCAGGGCCTAGTGTCTTTTTCCTCAAGCCAGCCGAGGTCCATTTCCTGAGGCTTTTAAATCCATTATGGAAGCGGAGTAACACTGATGCAGAAGAAGCACACATCTAGACTGCTCAGTAAGCTGTTTCATTCTTTCCACACACACTGCAACTCTGAAGGTCCTGATGGTGGGTGCTCCAGTTGCTGCCTTATCCTTGTACAGGGTCATTCCCTCCAGGGATGGGGGGAGGCACAGAGACCTGTAGGATAAGAGGATTGATGTGGGCCTTAAGAAGGCACTTGAAACATCTTATGCTCTTAGGCCTCGGCAGGTAACAAGTCAGGTGCCACTTCAGTCTTTACCTGCATGTGCCCATTCTTCCTGCCTATCAGAAGTTCCTCAGGTTTTGCTTCCAGGACTCTCACTACCAAAGTCGGGCACTTTTCTTTGGACTCGCATCTGCCTTGAGGGTATTCACAAAGATATTGGTAGTTCTGATGGCGCATCTTTGCCTTCAGGGAGTAAGGGTTTTTGCCTTCCTGGATGATATCTTGCTGAGGGCCAGGTCTCTGGAACAGATGCAAATGACTATGGTCTGTGCCAGCATGGGTTCCTGATCAACATTCAAAAGAGTCACCTAGTTCCCTCTCAAACCATAGAGCTTCTGGAACCACTGATAGACACCCAGCTTCACAGTGTGTATCTCAGGCGAGGAGGGACAGGATCTCAGAGCTGGCAACACAGGTCCTTCTGTTCAGTCTTGACAACACTGACTCTGCTAGGGATGTTGACATCATGTCAGGACATAATTCCTTGGTCCCGTTTTAGGTGCAGAGCTTTTCAACATCTTCTGCTCCTTTTAGGAGGTGATCTGCAAGAATCAGAACAGATTGGTCTCTATAGACTTCCTCACGCACAGGGATCTGTGCTGGTGAACTCAGGTGCACAGACTGAGTCAGGGCTTGCCCATTCAAGTGTCGGACAGGGTGATGGTGTTCACTGATGCCAGTCTGAAAGGATGGGGAGTCCATCTGGGAAGCAGCGTGGTTCAGGGCCAATGGTCTACAACAGAGTCAGTTCAGAGCAGAAATTGGCTGCAGCTCAGAACTGTGTTTCTTGCCCTTCGTTCTTTCCAGGATCAACTGGAAAGAAGGAATGTGTTGGTATATACAGACAACATGTCTGCAAGGGCATATTTGAACAAACTGGGTGGGTGACCTGGTCAGCATCTTTGCAAAAGATAGCATGAGCTCTGTTTTTTGTTGATGGGAAAGAATCTGACTTCTCTGAGGGCCGTACGTGTCCCGGGAGTAAGCAAGGTCAGAGCCGATTGGCTAAGCTGACAGGAGATCAGTCAGGAAGGGTCTCCCCCTTCCATCTGCTCCCCAGAGTCATTCGCAAAATCACAGGAGAGGGCGGAGGTAGTGCTGATTGCACCACACTGTCCCAGACACCCTTGGTTCTCGGATCTTCTGAACCTATCGGTGGGTCCAGATCTTCTCAGTCAAGGTCCCATTTTCTATCTGAATTCGTAGTTGCTGCATCTGCATGCCTGGCGGCTGAGCAGCAGGACTTGTCCAAATTAGGATACTCAGAGGCTGTGTTTAATACCCTTCTCTCCAACTGACGTGCTTCCATCAACAGAGTATATAATACCACTTGGCGCGTCTTTGTTGTTTGGTGTGAGAGGCACCAAGTCAACCCAAAAAAGCCTAGGGTTGCACAGTTTCTAGGGTTTCTACAATCAGGGTTGGATAGAGGTCTTAGTACAGCAACTCTCAAGAGAGGTATGTGATGGCTTCCATTTTGGGGTTCCCGAGGGGAAGGTTGTTGTCCTCCCTTCCTCATATTAAAAAAAAAAATTCCTTAAGGGAGTGGCATTGATCAATCCCCTTCCGTTACTAGAGTCTCCTCTTTGAACTTGTCGCTGGTTCTGTGTGCACTCGCCAAAACACCCTTTGAGCCCATGGCAACTTCACACCTAAAGTTTCTCAGTCTGAAAACAGCCTTTTAGTGGGATTTACGTCAGCTAGTTTCTAAGCTTGTTGATGGCAAAGAACTCTGCATCTTTTCTGAGGATAGGGTCACCATGCGTTTAGACCCTGCTTTTCTGCCTAAGGTGAACTCCATGTTTCATAGTACGGAGGATGTGATTCTGGCATCCTTTTGCTCCAACCCAATACATCCTAGGGAAAAGGAGTGGTACACCTTAGACGTCAGTAGAGCAGTTAGTTCTTACATTACCAGGATAGCTCCTTTTCAGAAGTCTGAGGTTCTGTTTGTGTCTTATAAAACTCCTTCATTAGGGGCCAAGGTCACCCCTTCTGCCATTTCCAGGTGGTTGAGGGAGGTTGTAGCCCAGGCATATAGGACTAAAGGGATGGAGCCGCCCCTGAGATAGTGGCTCATTCCTTGCGAGAGCAGCCGCTTTCAAGCTTTTCCATCCTTTGATGCTGTGTGTCGAGTTGCCGCTTGGAGTACTCCACACACCTTCACAAAGCATTATACGGTGGATTCGTACGCTGCCAGGGACATGGCCTTCGCTAGGCGCATCCTGCAGAGTGTGGTAGCGGGTGCTTCAGGTTCCTCCCTACCTCAGTGGGCACTGCTTGGGTATATCCCAAACTACAACAATTACCCTGACACGGCCCACTGGAGAACGGGAAGATTTTACTTACTGTGAATTCCCTTCTCAGTGGGTCCGTGTCAGGGTCCTTGTTCCCACCCGAGGTCTCTGAAGCATCTGTTCATAGGAAGCTGGTATTTGTTGAAGTTACAGGAGGATGCAATCTTGTTATTGGATTGTAATGTTCTCCTTACGTTTGGGACCCATGCTGTCAACCTTTGGGTATATTTGGGGCTGCATATTTTCTTGTTGTATAGTTCTGTTAGACTTTTCAGATCACCTGAGCAATGATGAAACGGCGTTTAGCAAAGCCGTGCGATAGCTGATATGGGGAGGGAACGTTAAGGCTTTTGCAGTCTGGGGATGAGTCAGGAGCCCCTCCCCTCGGAAAGATTGACATCTGACCTGCCTACCTGAGAGAAGGAGCTTCCCAAACTACAACAATGACCCTGACAGGGACCCACTGAGAAGGGGAATTCATAGTAAGTAAAATCTTCCCGTTCTTTTGTTTCCTTGCACCACAAAACAGTGGGAATAGGTTGCCTTTTCTGAGTCTGGAACAGAACTCCTGGTACCTTTAGCCAGCTATGGCAGCTAACGTATTACTTTTTCAGCTTCAAAGCTTGAAGAGCTGCTACAGAAATATGAGATCATCCATGCTGCGCTCCAGGGACTGCCAGTGACCCTGAGTTCTAGTGGGCTGCAATTGTAGGTGATTTTGGGAAGGGACAAAATACTCCATCTGGCTGTGGAAGTATAAGAAGGCATTGGATCCAGCTGAGGGCTTGAAAAACATTTTGTATTCCCAAAAGCTTGTATATATTTTGTTTTTGGTGAAGAGTTAAAAATAAAGAATAACTTCTTTGTGCTTTCCATATTTCAGTGGGTGGGGGTGGGGGTGGGAATATCTCCTGGACTTTTTCATCTGTCTAGCCTGACATCCATGGGTAGCCCTGTGGCTTGTGGTTTCCTAGGAGAACTTCTTCACTTTTGTTTAGCTCCTACTATCTATGTGAGTTTTATTTATGTTCATGCACATGTCTAGCAGAATCTTATTCTTTGAAAAAGGCTTCTACTTCTGTCTGATTCAAAGCACCCTTTCTAGTCATTTGCTTGTGCCTGTGACAGAATATTTGTTGAAAAGTATATAGATATTCTCAGTCCACCTTGCTCAGTAATGTTGACACTGCATGGCAGTGATTCACCAAGACTTCAAATAAGTTTTTATTCTTTACCTTATCTGGACATACAAGCAGTGATGTGTAGTGAGGTCCAGGCCCAGGGAAACACAGGCACATGAATACACACACTTGCACACTCTGTCTCACCTCCTCTGGAAATACTATAAAAAAATTTTTTTTTAAAAAAACTTGCCTTTTTTTCTCCCACTCCAGAGCCATGGGAAGCAAGGATTTAAGACACACACCCTTCCTTTGCCAGCGCTGCCTGCTGCCTCCCATGGTGCAGTGTACAGCAGTAAGCTAAGCTTGTACAGGCTCCCTGCTGATTTTCTTTCTATGTATGGGGAGAGATTTGTAGCAGCACTGCCTACTACCTCCCCAGAGCTTGCTTATGCAGATGTCCTGCTTTTTTTAATTGGAAGCCAACCATGATTACAGCCTAGCCTGCTGCTTTCTGCCTCCCCAGCTATTGCTGATACAGGCACCTTGTTGTCTTTTTTTTTTTTTTTATTGGAATCTAGCTGCCCTGCCTTTTTTATTGGAAGTCGGCCATGATTTGCAACCTAACTCACTGCAAGCTGCCTTCTGTATTGTAATGTATGTTTCTGTACTGCTTTAACTCACTGTCTGTGCTAAAGCAGAGCAGAAAAGCAAGGTACTTTTTTAAAAAAAATTGTTGGGTCTGTGGACTTTTTACAGTTGAGCCTAATTATCCATGGCTTTGACTCAACATGGGTCTCCTGGACCCGTATTGAGCCAGATTAGGCTCAACCTGAAGCATCTGAAATTGACCAAAGTTGTGCTGCAGTGCCTACAGAGGATCTTCTGAGGCCCACCTCAGAATGGCTGTTTTGGCCAAAAAAAAGAAAAGAAAAAGAAAAAGCTTCCCCAGGCCACGTAATGCCTGAATAAGGCATTAAGAATGTCAAGTAGAGCCTTTTTATCCAGGAGGGTTCCCTTCCAGTATCCATTTGATCTGAGATAAGACCCCTTCACTTTGCCCTGCAGCCAGGGCAAAAATGCCAGTAAAAAATGCAGCCAGTTAAAAAATGCAAAACAGAAGTGCCCTGCAGGGAGGGGGAGGGGGTTCCAGGGCAGGAGAGGAGGTCTTATTCAGAGCTAGTTGATAGTAATCTGTTCTAAGCCCTTGGAGAATGCTTGCTGCTGTGTTGCAAGGGTAAGAAGGCTTTGCTTTAAAGGATTGCTAATGGAAAGAATGAGTTTGGTAAAACAGTTACTTCTCTTATTTATTTATTTATTTATTTATTTATTTATTTATTTATTTATTTATTTATTTATTTATTTTCTACCCTGCCTTTCCTCTGCCAAGACAGATGCCCAAAGCAGCTTACAATTATTGGAGGGGGGGAAACAAAAAGTATAGCACATAAAAATAAGAAAACTGTCCGGGCCTGCTCCCAGCCCTGGCCTTATCTGGGAGTGTCGTCTGCCTCCGGGAGCCTGAGGGGGGGACGTTCAAAAGTACTCAGCAGCAGGTCCTTGCAGCTGTGCCACAAAGAGTGGTGGGGGAAGAGGGAGGACAACGCGCGGCGGTCCCCCTGCAGCCCCAGACACGTCTAGAGGGAGCGCATCATCAGGCTGTGTCCCAGTTGCCGGGGAACGGGCCAAGCATGGTCTCACCCGAGGGCTTGGAGCTGGGGCATGGTTCCTCCCCACTCCCCAAGGGCGATCGGAGGGTACCCTCCAATCACCACCGGGCACCCTCCATGGTGTGAGACAGGCAGGATGCCCTCAAGTTGAGCCTGCCCCCAAGGAGCATGGGCGAGTCCAGGAATGACCGGCTGCCTCTCCCCCCCCCCCCAGGAGATGGAAGGGGCTGTCCTGGGGGGGAGGTGAAGGGCGTGGGGTGGCAAGGAGACCCTGGGATTTAAGGCTGGGAGCTGCCTGTGATGAGGCAGTCTGGACGTGGCAGGGTTAGAGGGCGTCATAAGAACATAAGAAGAGCCCTGCTGGATCAGGCCAAAGGCCCATCTAGTCCAGTTTCCTGTATCTCACAGCGGCCCACCAGGTGCCCCAGGGAGGTGCCCCGTCTTGCTGCTTCTCCCTGCCTGAGTGCCTTGCCTTTGCTGGAAGAAGAGACCCAGGTGGCACAACACCCCCCTTCCCCCAGACTCTCACTAAGGCTAAGCTGTGCCTGCGGGCCTGTCCCGGGCTACACCCATCCTGCCTTGCTGGGCCCCACCGCTGCAGCCAGCCCAGGGGAGATGTGACAAAGAATGAAATAGGCAATAAAAATATAAAAAGAATTTTAAATACAGGTTATGCTGCAGAGGTACAAAAGAGACATCAACATCAAATGCTAGACGAAACAGAAAAGTCTTGAGCCCCTGCCGAAATGCCATGAGGGAGGAGAAAGATCTTAGATCCCCCGGTAGGGACTGCCATAATCATGGTGCCACTACTGAGAAGGCCACCAACCCCCTAACTTGGGAGAAAGACGGCACTTGTAGGAAGGACCCCTCAGATTACCTAAGAGGGCGGGCTGGAATGTAAGGGTGAAGGCGATCCCTTAGGTAACCTGGACCTGAACCATGAAGGGCTTTAAAGGTCAAAAACCAGCGCCTTGAATCGGTCCGGAAACAAATGGGTAGCTGTTGAAGCAGTGGTCTGACAGAATCAAACCGCCTAACTCCCATAACTACCCTGGCAGCTGCATTCTGCACTAATTGCAACTTCCGAATCATCTTCAAGGGCAGTCCCACATAGAGTGCATTACTGTAATCCAATCCAATCTTGAAGTCACTAGAGCATGGGCCAGCATGGTCAGGTGTGATCAACTCAAGTATGGCTGCAGTTGATGCACCAGCCGAAGCTGGGCCAACGCACCCCTGGCCAACGCTGCCACCTGGCTCTTCAGGGAGAGCTGCAAGTCCAGGAGTGCACCCAAACTGCGCACCTGCTCTTGCAGGGAAAGTGTAACCCCATTCAGAGTAGGGAGCGTTCTTGGACTACTCTTGGAGGCAGGGAGGATGGCTCATGTCTGTGTGCTGGCCTCTCTGACTTCGAGAGTGGTCCAAACATACTTTATGTTGTCCCTTATGCTGGCCAAACTTTGCTGGCTTAGTTTATGCTGGCCTAACTCAGTTTAGGATTGCACCCTTAGAGCGTGTATAGTGACTTTATCTGAGGAAGCAAGGTGGGGCATTCATTACCACATGGGTATGCCCTTCCCTTGGTAGAGGCAGGGCCAGACTTCAAAGATGTCTCCTCCTCTTCCTGCGGAAAGGCATCCCCATTGCCCCAGTCTGGCTCTGGCAGAGCAGGTCGACGACTTTGGAGCTCCATTGAGCTCAACATCTCTTCCTCTTCTCACTGTTTTTCTCCCCCTGTTCCCTATCTGCTCCCTTTCTACCCATTCTCCCTCCAGAGTGAGTCACAGAGACATTAGACCTGGGAGCAGGGGCAGGGAGAACGATCCGCGGCAGTCTCTTCAGCCCAGCTTTGCCGAGAGCGGGAGGCAAGCAGCCGCGAGGGTGTGCTCGGCGCACAGTCAGTGTCTCCCCACCGACCCACAACAGCCTCACCAGCCCGGCTCTGCCGCGAGTGGGAGGCTTGCCTTTGCGAGGGCGCGCCTGTGCGCCTCTTTTTACAGAGCTTCTTTGTGCACCGCCTCAGAAGCCCCGGGGACAGTCAGCTCTGCTCCACTGAAAATCGACGCAGAGTGCTGTTGCCTCGGCCGCGCCCAGATCAGCAGCAGCGCGAGTGTTGGGCCCAACCAACCTCAATTTTCGTGGAGGACTTGTACCCGGCTGCCATTTTGCCCGCCTGTTTGCTCCGTTCCTGCCTTTTTTACTGGAGGCCTCAGCGCGTCCCAAGGAGCAGGCCGAGGACCAAGAGCTCATGCAGGACAGTAGGGGGGCAAGCGGGATCGGGGCAGAGGAGGGTGCTCGGGAAGTAGATACTTCCAATGGTCCCCAAACCTCCAAAAAGGGCAAGAAGCCCACTAAGCCTCCTATCGAAGGGGTGGTGAGGGAGGCTGTGGAGCAAGCATTCAGGTCCCATGTGGAGGACATCATAATGGCCTGTAAATCATGCTCGGTGCCTCGAACCAAGCCCAATCGGGAGGGGTCGCTGGTGTCGCCTCAGATTCCTTCTCCTCCTCCTCCAGTGATTTCCCCCTTGTCACCTTCCTCGCAGAACCAAGGCAGGGCATAAGGGTAAAACCCGGGGCCACGGGCAGCATCCCCAGAAAAGGAAGCGCCGCCCCGTTCTGGATTTTTCTACCTCCCTGTCTTCTTCCTCAGACTCAGATCACAAGGAGGGGAAACTATTGGGGGACAGGGAGGGCAAGGAGGACTGCAGTCAACCTTTGGATAGGCTTTTTCCGCTGGAGCTATTTCCTAAAATACTAAAGCAGAAACCATGCCTTTTCCAGTGGAGTTTCAAAGAGTGTTGGATTCTGAATGGGCCCGCCCTACAATTCCCAAGCACAAAGCTAAACATTGGAACAAACTGTATTCCCTGCCAGATGACATCTCACAGGCCCTATCTGTCCCCGCAGTGGATTCCCCTGTAGTGGCCCTTTCCTCAGTGGCAGTCATTCCCTCGGAGGGAGAGGGCGGTCCGAAAGATGCTAACCATAAAAGGGTAGAGGCTTTTCTTAAACGGAACATTGAGGCCACTGCCCTAGCTTTAAGAGCAGTATCTGCCAACTCCATCATGGCAAGAGCCGCCAATGTGTGGGCCAATGAAATGTCTGCTTTCCCTAAGCTGTCCAAAAAATCATCTTAAAAAGATTTCATTGGAAGCTGCCTTTGCGGCAGACTCTTCATTCGATGCACTCCAACTCACAGCCCGGGCTATGGCTGCCAATGTTGTCACCCGGTGCAATCTTTGGATGAGGCAGTGAGAAGGTGACGCGTCTTCTTTGTCAAAGGTAGTTAACCTTTTAAAGGTGGAAAGCTGTTTGGCCAGGCCCTTGAACCCTTATTGATTGAAAGCAAGGACAAAAGGAAGGTCTTGCCTTCCTTGAAAAAAGACCCTCCAAAGCATAAAAATCAGTCCTTTCGTTCCCCAGGATTCTACCCCAGGTCTAGAGATTTTGGTTCCCCAATCCAAACCCAGGTGGAACAAAAGTAGGGCCTTTCCTTAAAATAGATCGGCGGCCCACAATCCCTCCACTTCAGCTAGGTCCAATAAGGACCACATAACAGCCTGACGACACCTTTGTGAGCGACTCCGGGCCTATTTGGGGACGTCTTCTGGAGGTCGCAGGTCATTGGGGACATCCACCTCCGACACCTGGGTTCTCCAGACGGTAACTCAGGGTTATACCCTGGAGTTCTTACACCAGCCCCCCGACTGATTCTGGCAAATTCTGCAATCCAAGGATCCCCAGAAGCACCAGGAAAAGTTAAAAGCTCTAGATCACCTGTTGCAAATTCAAGCCATCGAGCCTGTGCCTCTGTCCCAGAGGGGGAGGGGGGTCTATTCAGTGTGGTTCCAAGAAGAACGGGGAGAATACTGGATCTAAAGTGGTAAACCGCTTCCTAAGGAAGCAACATTTCAAAAGGGAGACATGGCGCTCCATAGTGACAGCTCTAGAGTGGGGGGACTTCCTGACCTCAGTGGATCTGACTGAGGCTTATCTTCATGTCCCCATTCTGGACTGCCACCACCACTTCCTCAGATTTACCTATGGACATTGGCACTTCCAACACCGGGTGCTGCAGTTTGGCCACGGGTCTTCACCAAACTTTTGGTGGCCGTGGTGGCTTTCCTTCGCCTCCAGGGCATCTCCCTGTTTCCTTATCTAGACAATGTCCTCATATGGGCCCTGTCGAGGAACCAGGCTATCAGCGACACCAACATCACTCTCCAGTGCCTCAGCGATCATGGGTTTGTGGTGAACAGGGCAAAGGGTTTTCTCACTCCCACCCAGGTCCTGATCCATCTGGGGCTCCAATTGGACACAGTGGCCTTCCAGATTCGCCTGCCCCCGGACAGACAGGAGTCCCTGGTCCAAGTGTTGACGCAGGTTCAAATGGATCACAGGCAGCCCCTGACGAGATTGACCAGGTTACAGGGTCTGATGGTGGCATGCCAGGACATCATAGCCTGGTTCCGCTTCCATCTCCATCCACTCCAAAAAGTACTCCTTCCATCTTCCAAACTCACAGAACGGAAAGCACATTGTCTCCTCAGCCTTACCCTGTCCCTGAGGGAGAATCTGAACTGGTGGTTGGCTCCAGCAAGGCTTTCCCAGGAAGTAAGCCTCGAGCTATCTTCCAGAATAGTTCTAACTGCAGATGCAAGCCTGCTAGGATGGGGGGCTCTTCTAGGGGATGATTGTGCTCAGGGCAGATGGACGGAGGAGGACGCAACCCACAGTATAAACTGGCTGGAGCTTAGCTCTGCTCCACTTCCAACCCAAACTTCATGTTTGGTCCATGTACTAGGTCCATGTCCTAGTACGAACAGACAAAACAACTGCCAAGGCACACATCAATCATCAGGGAGGGACAAGGTCCAGGTCCCTGATGAGAAAAACATCTCTCCTGTTTACGTGGGCTGAAAAGTTTCTGCTGTCCATCAGGGCAGAGCACCTGGCGGGCACCAAAAACATAGCAGCAGATTGAGCAGGCAGCAGCTAACAACACAGAATGGCAGCTCCACCCAGAGGTATTCCTTCAGGTCACTCACAGGCTGGGGCCATTTAACAACCGGTTCTATAGAACCTGGGCGAACGCCCTTAATTTCACTACAGGGCTGGGGGTTCCGCTCATGGACCTCTTTGCCTCCAAGGAGAACAGGCAGCTCCACCGCTTTTTCTCCCAGACATTGTCCAGGGAGGCGGAGGGTCTGGACGCCATTTAGAGCCCCTGACCCCCGGGTCTCCTTTACGCCTTTCCCCCGGTCCAGTTGATTCCCCTGGTCCTCAAGAAGGTTCCGTTACATCAGGCGGAAGTAATCATAATTGCCCCTCATTGGCCCATCCTTTTGTCCACAACCATGCCACCCTAAAGAACAAAAATGGCACTCCCTTGGTGCTAGGAGGGCCCTCCGCCACTATGTAGAACAAATCAAATTACTCAGATCAACTGATTCCCTTTTTATAGGTTTCCGGGGCAAGCGGGTGTCCAGACGGGCGCTGGCCATGTGGTTAAAGGAGGCCATTGGGCTAGCTTACAAGGCTATGGGCAGACAGGCTCCCTCAGGGATCACAACTCATTCACTGCGGGGGGGCCGCAACTTCAGCGGTTTTCAAAGGGACCCGCTCCCTTTCAGAGATTTGCAGAGCGGCGACCTGGTCATCCCCCTGTACATTCACCAGACATTATAAGGTAGATGTGGCAGCTTCGGTGCAGGCATCCTTTGGGAGGAGGGTACTGCAGCGGGTGGCAGTACCTTAGCTGACACCTCTCCTTTCTCTGCCCAATTATCACTGCTATGACATGTCCCATGTGGTAACGAATGCCCCACCTTCCTTCCTCAGAGAAAAAGGAATTCTGAGCCACAGGAGGGATGGTGTCAGGTTGTTCTTACTTGGTTTTTCTGCCTGGGTTGGGGGATTTAGTGTTAAGGATTCCTAAACCACGTTCCGTCATTGTTAATTACCTTTCTTGTTCTAACTGTTCTTTGGTGAGAGGAAACGTTTCAGTTTGTCACAGTTTGGGTGCCTGGTAAGGCACATTCTTCCGAAGGGCTCCAGTGGCCAGCTTTGACCAGACTGGGGCAATGGGGATGCCCTTCCGCAGGAAGAGGAGGAGACATCTTCCAAGTCCAGCCCTGCCTCTACCAAGGGAAGGGCATACCCATGTGGTAACGAATGCCCCATCTTCCTATCCCCAGATTAGGATATTCTCAGGTAAGAATTCCGTTTTCCTTCACCACTGGAAAACAAACTGTACAGCTAACCCTTCTGTTTAGCATGCAGGACCAAATCCAGGTACCACTCCTAATACAAAAGTACTGGTAATGTTCAGTTCCCCAAATGGGACAGCAGAGGGCACCAGGAGACCATGAGAACTACTTTCATGGAAGCTGCACAGCCTGAACTTGCTGCCCTGCACCCCAAACTTTTACCAAGGGTGCAACAATTTGTTTTGAGCCTCCCATAATGCTACCCTACCCACCCCAAAATCTCAGAGGGCTCAGAAATGAATGCAGAAGCACCCCCAATCTATTCATCTCATGAAGATTTTCCCATCCCACCCCCTACAGCTATGGAATGCAGGCCTGGAGCTGAGTCACCTTGGCTCAGTGTAAACACAGCCCCAAAGTGGAGTGGCTGCCTTATAGGGGAGAGATTCCAGTGCCCTCCCTCGCCTTCACCAGTCAGCAAACAGGCTTCAATAGTTCTGGCCGTCTGCCCACCCCACCCCTGTTTTGGTCGCACTATACTCTGATCCTATCCAAGAGTGGAGATTAATCCTGGCTCTCAGCCCTTCTTCAGTTTGCAGTAATCTTGCAGATCAGGCAGTGCTACTCTACTACTGCATAGTGCAGTGATGGTGAACCTTCTGGTTTTGCTGTGTCAAAAATGTCTAACTTGACTGCTGGCATATTACTCCCCCCTTCAAATGAAAGAGAAAAAAATTGTTTTCATATTCATTTACTTTTTAAAAAATACAGCCCAATTATGTATGGGGCTATTTGTTATATAAAGAAACATCAAATCATTACAAAAAGGGAATACTAGTAAAGCAAACGATTGTTGTCAGGTGCTGGTGAATTCTGGTGTGTCACCCAAAATTGTGTGGTGTGTCATTTTTGACATGCGTGTCACAGGTTTGCCATCACTGGCAGTGTCTATGGCTGACAGTTTATGGCTGGGAGAATAATGAACTTTTCACAATCTTTGGTGTCTTCCCTATTGCCTAAGGTGTCTTCCCTTCCCTATGGCTCTTCCCTATTGCCCCATGGTTCTCTCAAAGTTGAATGGTCAAAATGGACCACTTTGTGAGTGTTTTAATTCTGTCTCAAGTGCTGCAGCACTGCTTGGGTTACAGCTTTAATTGGCCATCAAGAAGGACCCAGGGCTATAACAAGAATCCTCTCATAGCCCAAACAGGAGAAAAAGCACAAAGTACCCCTCCTCCACAATGATCATTCCACTCCCATCCCTTCCTGTCCCCATGGCCACAATCCATAGGAGAATCTGATGAACTTGGGGCAGTGGCCTGTCCAGTCCATAGGAAGCTTGTCCGTACTGGGATTCTGTGGGCTAGAAATTATTCTAGCACATCCTCCTCCAAATACTGTACATTCTTCCTTTATTATTGGAGTCAGGACTGCTGCTTGTGGTCTCTCTGAGCAGCGGGTTTGCCATCACCCCCAGCTAGTAAAAGCATCGATGAGGCCTAGTCCCAGTTCTTTGCATTAATCTACTATGTCCGCTGCCTTGTATTCCCTGCTGTAAGTCCCCCTAAGCCTACCAAGAGAAGGAGCCCAGGGGCCTGTCTTGAAGTGCTCCCTGTTTTTAGCAAGCCAGGAGATACAACCTCCCATCCAGCTGGTATTTCTCAATGACGCTTGGGTTTATCTCCAGCTCCCCCCCTTTCATCCTTGCAAGGCCAGATTCCTGAGGGGCTGAGGTAATGGGGCTGGGTGGGAGGCAGAGGAGTGGGAGGGACTGGCTGCCCTGCTCACCCCGTTCTTGCTATCATCACCCGGCAACAAGCCAAGCCTGGTCTTGAGCATCCGGCTCTCAGTTCCTTTGGGCGGGAGCCAACGCCCAGAGCCTGCCGGAGAACCATGAATCCTTCTTGTTTAAGGGGCTGCCTACACTAGTAGTTGGCCAGAATCAAGGGCAGATGAGAAGGGGTTCTGCCAGACCTGAACAAATGCTTTTTTCATTTGTTGGAATAATCAGCAATTTCCCCTTTGAATTATATTTTCAAAAATTCCAGCCTGTTCCCTCAGAGAAACACCCATTTTCTGCCCATTTTCAGTGGCCCTTGTTAATCAGCAAGGTGTGCCTAAACTGAGAGCACTCCAGAGGCCTCTGTAAGCTAGCATGACTCATGAAAGCTAGCCAAGCTGTGCAATGTGCCAATTCCTTTAAAAAAAAAAATCCCCTTCCAGTCCTCTTGGCATTCAAACTAAAGGCCAGTTTCAGTCTCCATAGAAGTGCTGCCCAGAAACCACTCTCCTAAAAGATTTTGCTTTCCTCTGACCTTTTCACTGGGCCTCCTTTTGGTCTCCGCCCCCCCCCCCCCGCAACTGTCCTATCTTTCTCAACTCAAAAGCTGGCTGTAAAATATCCTCTAATAGGCCCTTTCTACCAGGACAATTCTAGCATCAGTTCTGTGACTCCTCACTGTAAGCAGTACTGTATTGTATTTAGGGTGTGGCAAGTTGAGACATCTGCCTTGGGCACCACTTGAAGGAGTGCCAGGTGCTGACTTACCCATATTCAAGTGCATTGGCGCACCAGTTTCAGGGGACCTCCAAAAAGAGGTATATACATGAAACAGAGGTATTGCACAATGCTAGTAGAAAAGGGAATAATTTTTTTGCAGTACTGCCCAGGGTGCTGACATAGATCCTGTATAGACATGGGTGCAATTTCAGTTCTTGCCATGGGTGCCAGTTTTGCTAGATATGTCACTGCTTGTAACTCAGTCTCCCTGTTTTGTATTTTAGGAATATCCTTTTAAAAATGGAAATTGAACATAAAAAGGAAAGCTTTATGGTCACTTACTAACACACCCTGCTTCAGGAGCCAGTGTTGGACAGGCTATTGCAGAGTACATGAATACCTGTTGGTCCCTGTACCTGTGCCTTTAACTGTAACAACAATTAGCAGGTGATTGCACTCATCCCCATGCTTTGAAAATCAAAGCATCATATTTTAATTGCTGCAAATCAAGCTGCCATTAATAGCAAAGCAGCAAGACCTAGGTTTAAACATTAGTAACCTTATATATAGCAAGCAGAGAAGTACCTTTAATGGTGGAAGGGCGAAGTGACCAGTAATCCTTGGTGTTAGCACACCTGGGAGTCTTGAAGTTCATCTGCAAAATGCTGGTGAGTATACTGTGTTAGCTGCCTTTTGCCCTCATCCTTTTGCCTTTTGTCCTAATCTAGGAAGCTACAGTGCATTTCCTTCTAAGAAGGCAATTATCTTCTGTCTTTCAATATGGTCACTGAAACAATGTCCCTGTAATAGCTTTTGTGGAACACTCCCACAAGTCCCTTAACAGCGTGAATAACTTGACATCCTGTCCAGACATGGGCGGCAATAATTATTTGCCCTGCAGTTAGATGTGTCCTCCAGAGCTAGGCATGGGTAAATTCATAACTTCCGAAGAATGAAACTATAACAAAAGTTACCAAAATGGACAGGAATTTGGAGAAGGGGAGGATGTTGCCTTGCTGTTTGCTACATTAAAAAAATGACTAGATGAGTACGCCTCATCTAGAGTTTTATTCTCTAAACCCCAGAGTTTTATTGTGAAAGGGCATTCTTCCTCCAAAGAACATTTATAAATAATGCTTTAAAATTACATAATAATTGCTATACATTAATATGTTACAATGTTCCATAGGTGCCCATGACATCACAAATGAACATTGATCATGTCAATACTTTTAATTTTGGTAATTGTCACTTGCTGTATAGTCCCTGTGCCTTTACTGACTTTTATCTTTGGTTTTTAATTGATTTCCCTTTATATTTGATTCCTTTATTCACAATTTTTGTGAATATAATTGTTTAAATGCTCTGTGAAATGGTAAGATTTGAAAAGAAAAGCATACACTATAAAAAGAGAATATGGTTTTTTGAATCTGTTACATCCATTATGTTCAGAATTAACATCTCATACTCCAAGACTTCAGGTCAGAAAATCCATACTTTGAGATGTGGGAGGTTTTAAAAACTTACATCAGGAAGAAATTCCTGACCGTAAGGGCAGTTTGATAGTGGAACAGATTGCCGAGGGAGGTGTTGGATTCCCCATTACTGGAGACCTTCAAGCAGAGGCTTGACAGGCACCTGCTGGAGATGCTCTAGGAGGATTTCTTGCTATAGGCAGGGGCTGGACTATATGATATTGTAGGTACCTTCCAACTTTATGTTTCTATGGAGTGGTTCTATGATTTTCACTTTTATTATTTTCGTAAATGGCCCTGAGGAGCAATTTGGCTGAAGCTGGCCTAGGAATTGCATCAATAACAACATACACATGGGCAGCCCAATTCTAATTAGGACTGGTGCAGTTAGGCTACATACTTGGAAGCCACCTGGAGGTATCCTCTGGGTAAGGGGATATTTTCTCCTTATCCCACATAACACCCAAGGCAGCCCTTTTGTTCTGCTTGGATCTCTGCCAGCTATATAGCTGGTGAAGGTCTGAGCAGCCTGATATAAAACACTGGCTGGCCCAGGAGGTCTGTGCTGATCCCTGCCATTCCCACGCCCAATCTGCACCGTTTCCCCTCCCAGAAATGCCCCCCCTCCCCATGCCCCTGCATTAGATGGCTTAAATCCTAGTGGGCCTGGGTTGGGAAGCAGCATTAGCGAGGTGACATAGAACCCCCCACCAGTGCTGCTGAATCTGGAGTTGTTGCAAACATCTTACTGCATATTTGCTATACTCCAGGCCAGCACAGCAGCTACTGAACTGGCAGAGCACTTTAGGGTTTGCAATAAATGAATGAAGAAACAGAGGCACACAAAATATTTGTGAAAGAGGTAATGGTGCAATGGGCTAGAAACTTTGGATATAATATAGAGATGGATGAATGGGAAAAGATCTGGGCAACGAATATAAGATTAATGAAAGCAACAAATCTGAAAAAAAAATCTCTATAAGATGTTTTACAGATGGTATTTAGCACCGGAGAAATTAGCAAAAATGTATCCAGGCACCTCGAATAAATGTTGGAAATATAAAGATAAAGAAGGGACATTTTACCATATGTGGTGGACTTGTGAAAAAGCAAAAAACTTCTGGCATTTGGTACATACTATGCTACAGGAAATGTTGAAATGTGAGATTATGGTTAGACCAGAGTTATTTCTCCTTAATATGATGGGTAATATTCAAGATAAGGGGGAAAAGCACATTATAATAAATGTAAATACAGCAGCAAGATTATTGTATGCCCAGAAATGGAAAAATGAGGAGATTCCAAATGTTGATCAATTTGAGAAAATATATGAAATTGTAGAAATGGATGTTTTAATGGCAAGGATGAAAGAGGGTGACATAACAAAGATAGAAGAATTTTGGGAATTGTTTTATGATTGGATAGAAGAAAAGAAATAAAAATTAGATGTAAATGTAGTATATTCAGAAGATCTAGGTTGTAGAAAATTATGTAAATAAGAATGAGGAATAAGAGGTATTAAGATTTGTATGCATAACTTTTGAATTTATAATGGATGAATGAGACTGTATGCAAACAGTAATGAAGTGGTGATGAATAAGCTGCAATCAATGTGTACCTTATGTGTTAACCATTGTGTCCTTTCGCTATATTTTCCCTTTTCCCTTACCCGTATCTATATACAAAATAAAAAATCTTCTAAATAAAATAAAAAATCTTATATATATATATGTGTGTGTGTGTGTGTGTGTGTGTGTGTGTGTGTGTGTGTGTGTGT
>JAJKFI010000128.1:2231456-2263445 GCA_029204185.1 Lerista edwardsae | reverse complement strand
GTGTGTGTGTGTGTGTGTGTGTGTGTGTGTGTGTGTGTGTGTGTGTGATTTGACTGCTGGGAAAATGATATATCTCCATATTGGAAGCTACCAGTTTTGAAGAATGCACAACAAATTGGGAACAAGTGGGCATTATTGGGTAATTAATTTGATGTTGTGTTAAGTCCCTCTTGTGTTATTGCAATACACCCCAGCAAGGGGTCTGGACTTGTCTGGTTTGGTAGTCAAGCATTGTTTCTAGTAACCAGTGAGACTTCTTTCTTATTGCTGGTTCCACAGAGGCAACGTCAGTGTGTGCCTATATCACCACTGCTTGGTGAAGAGATTTTACAAAGAGGTGATCAGGGTATATGTGTGGCAGCCCATATCGTTTTTCCAAGCCATGATACTGCATCCTGACATAGTATGTACCCTATACTAGAACCCTTTTGAGAGAGGAGGGTGTTGCTGGAGGCTCCAACTGTCATGTGTTGCTGGAGGCTCTTTAAAAATGTGACAGCAGACATCTATGCTACATCTACATCCTGTTGCAGAGTATGCTAGAGGCTTTCCCTTCAGGTTCTCAAAATTAAGTGTGTAGTCATCATTGTCAACTTCATGATCTTATTTGTAGTGCATGGTGGTGCTGCAGAAAGGCTGCAGCATTGCTGAATTTTTCTTCATTGAAGTCTCACCCTTGCTTATGTATCTGGCTTCCCATGCATGCCTGTGTCATCCTGCAACTCTGCATTAATCCAGTCCCACTAATTAGGGCCTTGCCAATGCAGACCACTTTCCTGTCTGAGACATTCTTTCTCTGGCAGCTAGCACTCAAATATGTAGCAATGGGAAACAAACAAAGCGAATCAGCCTGCCTTAACATGTTTATCCCAGCCTTCCTCAAAGCAGTTCCCTCCCTCCTTCCATTTTACAACATCCTCGCAACAACCTGTGGGGTCAGCCAGGCTGATGGACCTGGAGTCAGTCATCCAGCAAGTTTTGTCTGAAGACAGATTTGAACCTTGTAACCTCTACACACACTAGCTACATGCAGACATACTTTAAATGGTGAAGATGGAATGACCCAATTTCAGAATGATGGGTAGCAGAAATTCCCCAATTCTGTATGTTCAGATTTCCATAGGCAAGTTCAGCAGGGCAGGACTAGAAAATGAACAGTTGAAAGTGAACAGCTAGGCAACATTCTTACTCTTGCAGGCTGGTGTCAGGCTGTGATGAAAGAACCTGGTCACATACAGGGTAGCACACCTAATAATAATGATGTACCTCTAAGTGGTGTTTAGGCATTCAGCCTGAATCTGAGTAGAGGGGACATACTCTGTGGCTGTGTATTTCCTCCTTTTGGATTCATGTCTTGTCTGCAGAGACAAATGCTGACTCCTTATGGAGTTTATCTCTGCATTCATTACTTGCTTCTGACCTGAGTGTGGCCATGCAATTTGTTAATGGTGGGTGAGGATTGGTCAGCATTGTCCCTTTCTATGATCTACCTGGGTTCAGGCTGAATGTCACAACAGAGCTCTAGTCAGGGTTAAACAAGAGGGTTAAACAAATGTTTATTTAGTGCTTATGAAAGGTTATGCCACCACAGATCGGTTAGTCTTTATCGTGCCAAAAGATTATTTGCTTTTCTTTTTTTGCTTAGCTCAGGAAGATTCAGTATGTCTCCCAAAAGATGCCTCAAAAAGGAGCCTTTTTCAAGAGAGGAACATCATTCATCGGCAGAAAAAGATGGACAGAATGTCCTTTTCAAAGACAATATTCCCACCCCCTATAGCCTCCCATATCAAGGTACTATGGGATAGCTACCTCTTCTCAGCACAGGTGCAGTACAGGCACTTAAGCTGCTTGCACAAGCCACTTAGACATTATGTCATGAGGGACATTGATGTGGGAGTTGACTGCTGCTGTTTGAAATGGCATCTGCTTTCCAGCCTGCTGCTGCAAATCCAGAATATTCCTTATGTCACATAAATTTGTACCAGGGTTGCAAATATGGTTATGCTGGTAGTTGCAGGAATGTGCACAGCCACTTTCTATCACTTCTGCTCTTGCATGAATACATTCCTTGCTGGTGACTGGGTAGCCCCCCAAACACAGCAGGGGATGAGCAGTTAGCATTGATGCATCACTTGCTAAGTCTGGCTTCACGTCTCTTACTCAGGTGCATTAGTATATGGTGGAGGGTGTACATGATGGTGAGAACCAGAAGGCGTAGAACTTGGCTGAGCTTAAGAACATTGTGTTCTCTGTGGGAATTGGGAACTCAAGCAAAAGGAAAGTATCCCCATTTCCCAGACTCTGCTCCTACAGGCAAAAGAGGCACTACCACAAAGATGCTACCAATCTGTAGATTTGGGGTACCATTAAGGGGGGCAAAATGGAATTCAGACCCTGAAGGCACAATCCAGCAGGAAGTAATTCTGTGCATGACCCTCTGAAATGAGTAGAATGGGGACATCTAGGAAAACTTTCCAACAGATTGTGCCCCGTTTTAGAGAAGAGAGGACCATTTGCAGTGATGTCATGCAGGGGGTACGCGGGGGTACGCGAGTACCGGTTTCTAGGATGACAGCTGGCCCCGCCCATTCGCCCGCCCACTCGCAGACTCCGCCCTCTGCAACGTTTGAATTTCCTGCATGTTTGAGTTGCCTGCATGTTCTCAGAGCCAGGCAGGCAGGCAGGCAGTGAGTGGAGCCTTTCCTTTCCTTGCCACTGAAAAATGAGTTGCTCTGGGGTTTTAACATGATGCCAGGCCTCCTTAACATGTTCTGGGGGTGCTGTGGAATACTGTTGCAACTGTTGGGTCAGTTTAAAATCATCTGAGGCCTCCAAAAGGGCTTTTTTCATGTCACTTCCTGCCACGTCATCACTTCTGGCTTATGACGTCACTTCTGGTGGGCGGGTCCCGACACTTGCCAATCAAAAGTGAGTACCTGTTATTAAATCATTTAGATGACACCACTGACCATTTGGATTTGCCACCAAAGACACCAAAATTGCTCTGGCCACCCCTGCCTTGTCTGACGATTTCTGGATTACACTTCAGGATGGGTTCAGGATCTCCTTCTCCTCTTGGACTCTGCAGAGCAACAGACCCAGAAAACTGCTTCTAGTTGGAGGTATATATGCTAAAACCAGACATCTGACCCACACATGCAAGCTGACGCATCTTTAAGCTAGCCTGAAAACATCCCAAAAAGCATGAATTCAAATATGCTAGCTCCTTTTTCCCCCTCAACTATATCCATGAGATCAAGCAGACAGAACAAAGTCACGCTTTAGTCTCACCCTTTAAAAACTAGCCATTTATTGATTTTTAGACAAATATAGGTTCTTTGCACGTTATCTGTTACAAACAATGAATTCTAATGTCCTTAACCCCACTATCGTGTCCTTCCCAAGCCTTTATCAGCCAGTGCAGTTCCTCAGCAGTTGTGGCAATGCCCGGCAGCAACTTACCACCTCCTCAGCTGATATCGGCTATCCCTCTTTTCCTGCGACTTACTGGCCTCCTAATCTTGGTTCCTGGGCAAAGCCCACAGCCAACACCCTCT
The DNA here is from genome assembly GCA_029204185.1 of Lerista edwardsae. Taxonomy (NCBI): domain Eukaryota; kingdom Metazoa; phylum Chordata; class Lepidosauria; order Squamata; family Scincidae; genus Lerista; species Lerista edwardsae. The sequence goes on along the minus strand of JAJKFI010000128.1, from coordinate 2,259,888 downwards.
CTTTCCCCCTTCCCTGCCCATAATTCATCCCCAGCAAAAGGGCACAGAGGAAGCATCCTTACCAAGCTGAACCTTGCCTTGGTGGGTGGGGACAGAATGGGGCAAGTAAATACGTGGTGACTGTCTCTCTGGGGAGACAGGGTTTGTTGCAGTCTCCCCAGAGTGGAGGTCAGGGGAGGAAGGACACCCCAGATAATTGGGATATCAGAGGGGAAACACCACAAGCCATGGGGAAGTTCTGCTCTGCAAGCTGTGCCCTTGCACAGCTCCAGGCAGACTTGTGCAGGAATACTGCCCTGTGGATTGTGCCTCATGGGCCAAACTTCCCTCTTTCACACTCCATCAACCTTCAGTTGCTCCCCAAAATTGGCTTCATGGTGTGGGTCACCCCTCATCTCACAGATGCCAGTCCTGCCCCACTAATTATCCTCTTGGGGCTGGGGAGGAAAGGAATGGAACACCCATACAGTACATCCAGGAGGATCTACACAGAATGGATCTACACAGAATGGATCATATAATAGACCCATACACAATAGATCCAGGAGGATTCCTCCATGGCTAATGACGAACGTTAGTGAAGTTGTAAAAGGCAAGGAAGCTTCCTTCCATAATTGGAAGTCTTGCCCCAGTGAGGAGAATTAAAAGGAACACAAACTCTGGCAAAAGAAACGTAAAAGGGTGATATGGGATGCCAAGGAAGACTTTGAGGAACGCATGGCCAACAACAGAAAAGGGAATAATAAAAGCTTCTTCAAATATGTTAGAAGCAGGAAACCTGCCAGAGAGGTGGTCGGCCCGCTGGATGGGGAGGGAGGAAAAAAGGGGACTTGGAGATTGCAGAGAAATTAAATGAGTTCTTTGCATCTGTCTTCATGGCCGAAGACATCGGACAGGTACTGCTGCCCAAACGGCCCCTCCTGACTAAGTCAGATAGAGGTTAAAAGAGACAAAGTTTTAGACCTAGTTGACAAATTAAAAATCAGTAAGTCATTGATTGCCCAGATGGCATCCACCCAAGAGTTATTAAGGAACTGAAAAACAAAGTTGCTGATCTCTTAATTATAGTATGCAACTTGTCCCTTCAAAATGCCACAGTGCCAGAAGATTGGAGGATAGGGAATGTCACACCAATCTTTAAAAAAGAAAGGACAGGGGACCCGGGAAACTACAGCTTGGTCAGCCTAATGTCTGTTTCGAGCAAGATGGTGGAAAGCCTCAAAGATAAAATCTTAAAGCACATAGAAGAACAAGCGTTGCCGAAGGCAAGTCAGCATGGCTTCTGTACGGGTCTTTGCCTTACAAACTTTGTAGAATTCTTTGAAAAGGTTAACCTGCATGTGAATGCTGGCAAACCTGTGGATATTTTATATCTGGATTTTCAGAAGGTGTTTGACATAGTCCCTCACCAAAGGCTGCTGGGAAAAATTCAAAGTCAGGGAATACGAGGGCAGGTTCTCTTGTGGGTTAAAAATTGGTTGAGGAGTATGAAGCAAAGAGTGGGGGTCAATGGACAATTTTCACAATGGCAAGAAGTGAAAAGTGGAGTGCCCCAAGACAAGGATAAGCAGCGAGGTGGACAAGTTTGCAGATGACACTAAACTTTTCCGAGTGGTGAAAACCATAAGGGTTTATGAAGAGCTCCAGAAGAATCTCTCCAAGTTGGAGGAATGGGCAGCAAAATGGCAGATGTGTTTCAATGTAGACAAGTGTAAAGTGATGCGCATTGGGGCCAAAAATCAAAGCTTCACATATAGGCTACTGGGTTCTGAGCTTTCTGTGACAGATCAGGAGAGAGATCTTGGAATGCTAGTGGACAACTCGATGAAAGTGTCAACCCAGTGTGTGGCAGCAGTGAAGAAGGCCAATTCCATGCTTGGGATAAGTAAAAAGGAGTTCAGAAAAAGAGGCCAATATCGCACAGATCGATGGAAAGGCCACAGCTGCACAGATCGATGGAAAGGCCACAGCTGGAGTACTGTGTACAGTTCTGATCACCGCACCTCAAAAAGGACATAGTGGAGCTGGAAAAGGTGCAGAAGAGAGCCACGAAAATGATAACGGGGCTGGGGCACCTCCCATATGAGTTAAGGCTACCATATTTAATGCTCTTCAGCCTAGAAAAAAATGCCAGATGGGGGACTTGATTGAGACATACAAAATTATGTAAGGGATGGTAAAGTGGATAGAGGGATGTTCTTTTCCCTCTCTCACAATACCAGAACCAGGGGACATCCACTAATATTGAGCCCTGGAAGAGAGAACAGATAAAAGGAACTACTTTTTCACCCAGTGTGCAATTAATCTGTGGAACTCCTTGCTACAGAAGGTGATGATGGCATCTGGCCTAGATGCCTTTAAAAGTGGACTGGACAGATTTCTGGAGGAAAAGTCTAGAGATGTAAAATTTCTGGAAATTTTGAAGTTCGAAAAAACCCCTGTTTTTTCCATATTTTCGGAAAAAAACGGAAATTTTTGGAATTTTTTTTTTAAAAGCTACATTGGCACTTTTTTTTTCCTTTTCCAGATTGAAAGTCATTCTGTTACTTTAGTAACATAAAATATGACTATGGACAATTTGACTTGGCATAAAATTATCACAACTAGCATATTAAAAATATAGTGTATTCAAGCAATTATTACAGTTTACTTTTTTAATATTTATTTGTATTTGTAACAAATGGAGCAACAATCTCCTGAATTGTTTACTAGTTTATGTGGAACAGACAAAAAACCTCCACAAAACCATTTTTAAAAATCCAGAAGTAAAAATTATTCATATTTCCTCTTCACAGTATTAAATAAAAATAAAAAAAACTCATTCTCATAAAAAGAACTGAGGAGGGGGGAAGTATATAGAAGGGAGTAGGACTAAGTTTCAATGAATGTGCATGAAATTTTCAGAGCTGTAATTATCAGTCAGTCTCTGCTTCTGCAGCTACTTCTGTTGTTTCTGTCATTATCACAGTTATTATGGACTTCTAAAAACTGAAGATTTGCCTGGATTGAAACAAGTGACACCTTTCACATGTCAGTTTATTTTTTGATTTAGTGTGTTTCCAAACTAAACATAGACCAGATTCTTTCACATGCTGCAGAGGATGAAGGAGTCTGAAGAAGGCGAGAAGCAAGAGAAGTCAGAGGCTGTGTTAGAGATGTAAAATTTCTGGAAATTTTGAAGCTCGGAAAAAAGCCCAGTTTTTACACTGGAGGGTTCACTTTGTAACCTAGGACTTGCTTGTCCTCAGTGCACAGAAATTAGAATAATCTGATACCATACATATTTTTTAGACATTATTTGGAAAATATTTGAACACCTTATCTTAAAATAATTTATTCATCATGTTAAAATAAAATATTTCATAATCAATTTTTTTTCCTTTTTCAGTTTTTCAGGAAAAAAAACAAAAATGTTTCAGGAAAAAAACGGGGAAAAAACATTTTTTTTCCTAATTTTTCCGGGTTTTTTTCTGGGCCTTCACATCTTTAGAAAAGTTCATTGCAGGCTTTAAGCCATGATGGTCAGTGCAACCTCCTTATTTTAGAGGTAGGCTACCTTGGAGTGCCGGATGCAGGGGCGTGGCAACATGATGCAGGTATCTGATGTGTTCCCTGAGACATCGGGTGGGACACTGTGAAATACAGGAAGTTGGACTAGATGGGCCTTTGGCCTGATCCAGTGGGACTCTTCTTATGTACTCCTGCAGCTGATTCATTGATGGGGAATCCCTGATGGTTTAGTCAGTGAACACTAATGGTTCAATCTCAGTTTTGGGCTGGTGACCTTTAGCATAGTACTACTCAAAGTAATGGTCTGGTCCAAAAGTCATTGGTTGCCCATCTGTGGCAAATTTCCAGAAAAGAAAGAAACTACACACAGATATGGGTCCCAGGCATATTGGGGGGGGGGAATGCTGGTGGGCCACATCAGCGTTTCTCTAGAGGGCCAAAGCACCACGAGCAGCTAACTCCCCGTTGCTAGTCTAGCCAACTCTAGGGATGAACACGGCGCCCTCTAGAGGGGGAAGCCTTCTGCCCCGGTATGGACTGCTCTGAGCTCATCCCGGGGCGGTGTCCGGATCTCTCCTCCCTTTCTCCGATCGCTCTCTCCATCCGCTGCCACCGGGCCCCCCTCCTCCTCCCTCCTTCCTCCCGTCGACTCTGCTCTTTACCAATTAAGGCTTGCTGAGACGCCCGCCCGGCCGGTGTCCTCCCCGCCACCCCCCGCCGCTCGGCCATTCGGTGCCGAGCTCCGGCTCGAGACACATCGTCCCACCCAATCAGCCAGCCTTCCTTCGGTCGCTGGACAGGCGGTAGCTCCGCGATCCCTGCCTGTCCTTTTGTCCGTCCGGAGAGGTGAGGCGGGATCGGGCGTCGGCGGGGGGGCGAAGGAGGCGCTGTCGGGCGGCACGCAGGCTGGGGAAGAGGGATGGTCGCCGGGACAGGCTGGAGGAGTGCGAAGGGGAGGCGGGAGCGCTGCGGCGGAGGTCGGTCGGGAAGGAGCTGGGGTCGGAAGGGACGGACGGGCTGGGAAAGAGATGGGGACGGAGGCAGAGAGAGAGAGAGAGAGAGAGAGAGAGAGAGAGAGAGAGGCCGGGGGCGGGCGGAGGTATGGGAAGGAGGTGGAGGGAGGCAAGAAGTACAAGAGGAGAGCCGTTCGGCTGGAGGGGAGGGAGCCTGGAAGCCGCCCAGGAGAAGCTGAGGGGCGGGTGGGTTAAGGGAACCCCTGAAGCCCAAGATGCCAAAAGGCGAGGGAGAGAGGCATGCGGGGTGAATGGAGATGGATGCAGTGAACATTTCGGTGAGGGGGCTACGAGCAGGGTGGAAGCGGCGGAAGCATCAGGAAAAATATCTCAGATGTTGGCCAGAAGAGCGGGGATCTTCGCCCACTTCCCCACTGCCCCTCTTGGGCTCACCCCAAAGAGCTCCACTCCAGCCTGAATCATACCTGGCGATGCCATCAGAAAGAGGAGCGGGTGTGCGATGGGTGCCCTAGGTGTCCGGTCTCTCTCTGTGTGTGTATATTGGGAGATGTCATTGTGTTCCAGCGGGCACCTTTTTTGGTGGGTGAATGCCGTCAGTCGCCCAGGGCTAACTCTGGCCCAGGGGAATCTAGGCTCCTCTGTATTATCCAGCCAAGCAGTAGGGAATTTGTGATTATACATTAGGTGCCAAATGGTAATCTCTGTAGGTTCCTGCATGGGGTGCAGAAATGTGGTGGGGTTTTTTGTTTAGTCCCAACACCTCACCAATTGGCAGGACAATACAGGTGATCCACTCACCCAGGATTATGTGCCCAGCAGTAGTAAGCAACCACTTGATAAATAATATTCTATATTCAGCCTGTGGGTAGTTGAGGATTGTGTCTGGGTGGGTTGCTCTGGGCAGACGGGTGGGGGATTTGGGAGTCTCACATTTTTACCACATTATCCCAAGATCACACCTGTGCTCTGGATTAACTAATCCAGAATAAGTATCACTTACATCCTCGTAGCCCCCTGAGTAGATAAGGATCTCCACCTGCCCCACTGCATTGAAAAATGGGGAGAAATAAGTGTACACTCAAGATATTTAAGTGCTGAGGTTGCAATATCCAAATAGCATTCCTTCTTCTGATTAACATAAAGTAAAACCCACCAATTTAATGCTTGCTCATAAACACCTTGACAAACATACAGTCTGGAAAATTGCCATATTTGCTACTCATCCCTTCCTCGAAGAAGCTTCAAGTAGCATCCCATTTTATCTTCACAAGGATCCTATAAGGCAGATTAGCCTGAGAGAAGACTCCTCAGTGTATTTCATGGCTGATAGGGATTTGAACCCAAGCTCTTCCTGATCCAAATCCAGCAAGTTATCAATTTTAGTACACTGGCAAACAAGAATGAGGTGTGTCATTAACCCTTTCCAGGTATATTTATTTGTGAGTAGACTGGCTATTCTAAGCTAACGACTGTTAGCATTGGCTCAGAAGAATCTGAGATTATCTAGAACAATGCACTTCCAAGATGTACAAGGGTATTACCTTGGGTATATGGTATGAATTAATTACTCCTCAACAAACAAGTTGTACACATAATTGTGGTGGTTAAAGGGTACTTATTTTTTCAACTCCTGTCATGGATGTTGTCAGGTCTACATTCAAGCCCATGTAAGGTGAAATGCAGCCTTTAGGCAGAATTGTCTGACTGATTTCAATGGGACTTACTTCCTAGTAAGTATGCATATGATTGTGGATTAACTCTCAAGTTGGGATGACTCCCAAGTAAACTGTATATAAGATTGCAACCTTAGATATCCCTGAAACGTTTTAACACACAATAAAACAGAAGCAAAAGGGTGGAATTTCCTGATTCTTACTATGCATAATATGGAGCATAATTTTATGAATGTCTACTCATACATAGTGAGTTCAATGGTGCTTACTCCCAGGTAAGTGTGCATAAGATTGCAGCCTAAGGGTGAAATTCACATAGAGAAGCTTGTTTATAGTGATGGTTGCTGTGATTAACGAATTAACCCCATTAATATCAAAAGCAAAATGTTGTGCTTGTTTGTTTGTTTGTTTGTTTGTATGTATGTATGTATGTATGTATGTATGTATGTATGTATGTATGTAATGGTAGTTATTCTCGATTATTCCAAATTAAGTTGGAGTATCATTTGATGTGTGCATTTCAGAGGTGTATTGTGTCAGAAGGGGGATGGTGGCTAAAGGGCAGTAGGATTTGGGATAGTGAGCGGTGGCACAAATTTGAGGGTGATTAGAGCATCCAAGTTAAGGAACATGTTCAAGATGCTGATCCTTCACTGTCAACCTCAGGCATTATGCAGATACATTTAAGTGATGCCACTAGCCAGTATGAAGTGATCCCTTCCTGGTCCTGTAATTCATTGTGAACAATACAAACCTAGAAAGAGAAGTTTTTGGTGGATTTGGAAGGTCTTAAGAATGAGGAAGTGCTTCCTGAATTATCTTAAAATCTGTGATCTTCAAGAACCATTCAATGTATTAAGATACCTCCCAGATCCTCCTGCTATTCTGCCTCACCTAGGCAGGCTCTCTTGGTTCTCTCTTGTCTCTGACTTAAGTTCCTTCTCTCTCTCTCTCTCTCTCTCTCTCTCTCTCTCTCTCTCTCTCTCTCACGCACGCACGCACGCACGCACGCACGCGCACAATCTCAATCTCTCTCAGAGAAGGTTGAAGGCCAGCTTTCTGTGCCAAAGACTCTTGGGATGTTACAAGAACATTTTTTGTTAGGTAGACAATCCAGGCAGTACTTCACTCCCCCCCCACACACACATTTAGTGGCATAGTTAAGGGGGGTGAGATGGTACATTGCCCTGGGCACCACACCTTGAGGGGGTGCCAACCCCAACTGTGGATTCTGAAGCAGGCAGGACATACTCAGCCTTCCCGCACCTTAGAAGGCCTTGTGGAGGCCTTAGAATGTACTTCCAATTTTTGGCAAAAACCAGAAGTGACTTTTGGAGAGCTTCTGAGGCCTCCAGGTGCCAAAAATGTATGTGCCCCCCCGGTGCCAGAGGCCCTAGCTATGTCACTGCACACACTTGCAGTTAATCCATAAGACTCACTGAAAAAGGCTGCCCAGAAGCATGACCATCCTTAGTTACACCAAAATCCACCACTCAGCTCTTCTCTCATCTTAGGGCTGCCTCAGAAGGGCATTTTGTTACCTGAGGCACAAAATCCAAGGGGCAGTAGCTCAATGACAGAGCACCTGCCTTGCATAGAAGAGAACCGAGGCTCAGTCCTTGGTGGCTTCTCCAGGTAGGGCAGGGAAAGATTACTGTCTGAACCTGTGGATCTGCTGACAGTCAGTGTTGATAGTTCTGAGCCACTTAAACCAGTGGTCTGACCCAGCACAAGGCAGCTTTCTGTGTTCAAATAATGCACACTAGGGAGGCACAAATATATTAATAAATCAAGTACTCAACATTTTGTCAACCTTATTGGTATCTGTCCTCAGCACTGCATGATAGGTACACCTCTGGAAAGACAGCTCAACTTCCATTTAAGACTGTGATTCTAGGTATACTTATTTGGAAGTAAACTTCATTTAACTGAGGGTGCAATCTTAACCTGGGGTTAGGCTGGCACAAGTCCCTTGTACTGGCCCAGGAGTGTCAAAAACACACTGTAAAGTGCGTTTGCCCCATTCTCTGCGTCAGGGAGAATGACACACGTACATGTTCCAACCTCCCTGACTCCGAGAGTGGTCCAAACACATTTTACAGTGCATTTGTGATACTCTTGGGCCAGCACAAGATTGCACCCTCAGTGACACATGCTTTCCCATAAACATGCATTGAATTGGGTTATTAATCACTATTTAGTCACAGGCGGAGGTGGTCATATGAAAGCCAAGCATTGTTTCTTACCACATTTTAACCTGGATCAGTTTTTAGTGGGCCTCTGAATCCAGGTTTACTTCAAGCCAGGGATGGAGACACATGCCACTGTCTAGTGGTCACACATGTATTCTCAGTATACATGCTTGCTCTGCAAATCAGGTAAAAGAGTCAATTTCCTCTCCTTCTTTCAGTGCATACATGTAGGGGAAGTGGGGTTCCTAAGCATGGTGATGAGTCCACAACAGTAGCGATCCTGGGGATTGGGTACCCTGGGGCCAGTGATGTCATCCAGCAGGAACGTGCTGGAACGGCCGTTCCTGAACCTAATCAGGGCTGGCTCTGCCCAGTCGCCGCCATTCGTCGCTGGCTCCGTGATGGACGCGGTGCAGAAGGCGGCGGAACCAAAGGAATGGCGGTGAAACCAAAGGGACGGGCTGCGGGGCGTGGACGGGCCGCTTTGAACGGTCCCGACACATGCCAGTCAAAGGTGAGTCCCAGTCACCATTCCGGTTCTTGGGTCCATTAGATCCCATCACTGCCTGGGGCCCCTCCATTGGCTGCCCCCACCCCAGAAGTAATTGCAGTGATGTCATTGCGACACTTAGGAAGTGTCTGGGGGAGGGTCTGGGCTGCCTCTTCCTTTCTTTCCCCCTTTAAAAAAGGGGGAAAGGAGGAGGCAGCCCCGGCGGTGCAATGCAACTCCATTAGAGCTGTTTCACACTCCTGAAAGCATATTGAAGGAACTGGAACTTTGTGTAGTGACACAAAGCCACTCCAGGGAGCTGCATCATGCAGTGATAAGCGGCACCTTCCCCCTCCATGTGGCGGAATCGAGCACTGCTTGTAGTGGTTCAAAAGGGCTCTCTGGAGCAGCTTCACACTACTAGAAGCAGTGCCCAGCTCCTCCAATACTTAGAGGGGGGCTGCATTAAGGGATCTGCCCCTCTGAGTTCTGAGTGGTGTTGGGGGTCATGGTGCCGCTCCTTGCCAGGCCACACCCCAGAGCATTTGTCCCCTTAATCCCCCTTAGGTACTCCACTGGTCCACAAGAGAGTGAGCAATTATTCTGTCTAATTTAACACAAGAGTACAATAAATTGCTGATTTGCCTAAGAGTGGACTCAAGACATGGTCCATTATCTTTGTTCTTATTGTCAGACCTTCATATCTAACAGCTCAGCCTTCCTGTGGTGGTACATGCCTGCAACCCCAAGCAAAGCCATAAGTCGTCATCCCCCCCACAACACACACTGTTCTGTCACATCTCCAGACTCCTTTCCTCTGTTGACGCAGCTCTGTCTTCTATCCCCATCCCCCAGGGCTCTGGGGAGGGTCTGCCTGGTTATTTAAAAAACCCAAAGAAATGAAGCTCTCCAAATAAGGGGAAAATATGAAGCCAGGTCCCAAGGCTCGGAGTTCTGTGCTGCGTGTGGGGGTGTGGGGAAGGGAAGAAAGAGTGCCACCTATAGATAGAACCCTGAAACTTCACATATGTCTTCACTAACTCCAGAGTCTTTTCCACAGAAAGACAACATCATTGCTGGATCTCGCTGAAGTCAAAGGAGGAAAGGAAGAGTCTCACTAACATTGATTTTCTGCAGCACAAGGCAGCATTGTTTCAACAGGAGCGCTCGTATGGAGCTTTAGGCTTAGGACTGATGAGAAGAGCCAGCTTGATGGGGTCGGGGGTGGGGGGAGAAGATCCAAGAGACTATGGAGACAGGCCCTTCTTGCTGATCCATTTTTCCTGTCTGACTTTAATTTGCTGTGCCTTGGAAGCTCAAAGACTGCCTGCTTCCTAAATTTTTACGGTGACTGCAATGTTCATCTGAGAATACCCCGTTCATAACACTTTCAAAATACAAACAATCCCAGAAATGTCCCAACTGCACAAGGAAGCGAAATATTTGCTGGAGACAGCAGTTGTTTTAACGGTTCCAGAGAGACACTGTTGATCCAAGGGGGTGTCCCAGGCCCCTTGCAAAGTCACAGAGCAGGTGGGGGCTCAACCAGGGCCGGTCTTAAGCCAATGTGGCCAATTTCATCACATTTGGCCCCGTGCTTCCGGGAGCCCCGCACCAGCAGGGCGAGCATATTGCCTGCTGCTACAGCTGGAATCTCTATAGGTTATAAGTCAGTGGGGAAGCAGAGCAGCTTTTCCTCGGGCCCACCCACCACCCCCAGCCACCAAATGGGCCACCAGGAAGTGATTGGCAGTGATGCCTTCATATCACCACCAACTATTTCCAGGTGCCATGCTTTGTGCATGGCACTAACAATGCTCTTCTTGGTGAGTGGGTGCCCCCGCAGGAATGGCCCGCATTGGGCCCCACCGCTGCTAGAGCTGGCCCTGGGCTCAACCCTGTGAGTAGCTGCACACAATTTGAGGCTTGAACTCCCAGAATTGATTACAATGTTACTAGGGAGCCAACGATACATCTCCCAGATGGCACTGATGTTACTGCTGTTTGGGACAGCAAAAATGTCTTGGGCAACTCTGCCAGTATCAAGGGCACGCGCAGGGAACATTCAAGGCACCTGCTGCATCACATCGCCTTTCCCATGGAGGTTGGCCAGAGCCATAGGCAGAGCATACTGAGGAAGCAAGTAAAGGTCCAGATTCACTTTAACACCTGCTGGCAGTAGAAAAGAGCTTTGTCCTTGTTGGCTCACCTACAGCAAGCTGCCTGTGATCATTCTCAGGTGCTGAAAAGTGAATCAGTATTGGCCCCTCCTTTCCTCAGCTGCAAATGTTTTCTGAATGTCTGCAGTGATATACTGAAAGCTGAATTTTGAGTGGGCTGCAGCCACAGAAGACTGACTATACAACAAAATACAGCAAGGCAGCTGATTCAGGTGGCAGCGTTGGGTGCTGATACTAGAGAGCAGGGCAATAGATTTGACTAATGAACAGTAGCATAGCTAGAGGGGGCCACGGCACTACTTTTTGCATGGTGTCTCAACATGTTGTGCAATTGACGTCTCCCCTTCAGAACCATTCTGGGAGACTAGAGCAAAATGGAGGTGTCCCCTCCATTTTACTCTTGCAGTCGGGAATGGCTCCAAAGGGGAGAAGGAGGAGCAGTTTGCATGGTGTGTTGAGGTGCTATGCAAAACACTGTGCTGTGACTCCCCTCTAACTATGCTACTGCCCATGAGGTGCCATCCACTAGTAAGTTCTCCTGCACAAGCCCATTTGAAATGAACAAGATCTGCACAAGAGCATTCCCATTCATTTCAGATAGGCATATGCAGGAAAATTTCTGAGTTGATCTGTGTCTTGCAATTGGCAGGATGGTATGCTATTTACAGTAGCCACTTTAAGCACCAGTGTGTTTTGGACTGGTCCTAGTGATTGACTTGTCACAAAACTAGAAGCTGATGTAGACATTTTCTGTGGCCACTAAGTGCTGAAAGGTTTTTGTGAACAGATATTTTTATTTGGACTAGTAACCAGAAGTAACTATGTGAGTATAGGGGAGGGATGATGTTTCTTTTTCCTTGTTCTTCATTAACATTATTTACCCTAAGGCTCTAAGACAGAATAGAATTCAGCTCAGATTTCCTACTTTGTAAACGCCAGTTTCCAAGTTTCTCTCACTTCACTTCAGTGTGACAAAAACAAACCAAAACAAACCAGTGAGCTATAAATAGTGGTAATCAGATGAAAAGACAGAACTATATACTATAGTTAGGCAGTAATCAAAACAGATTTTGATTCTTATGGGTTCACTTTAGGTTCTATGGGATAAATAGATGGCAATCTGGGACACATAGGAAAAGCAGCTAAATCTGCTTCAGGCGCTAGGATAACTGTGCAGGGGCAGGGGAAAGGTATGAGTTAGCTTCCCCAGTGGCTTCCCTGAGCAGAGGCGTTTCTAAGGTATGGCAAGGGGGGACATGAGCCCTGGGCGCCATAAGGTGGGGGGTGCCATTGGCATGGCGCCCCCGCCTGCAAATTTGTGCCCCTGGGAGGCGTGCCGGCGTCTCCCCTCCTGGCCGCTGCGCAAGCACTTTAAAGTGCCTGACCTGCAGCCAGGGGAAGCCGCCTGAGAGGCACATGGCTTCCCTTGGCCACTGTTCGGGCAAAACAAGGAGGCGAGGCTTGAAGCCACAGCCTGCAATGTCATGACGTCACGACATTGCGTGCCATGGGCGCGGTTTCGCCCTGGTACACCTCTGTCCCTGAGTGCTGCCCTTTATTTTCTCCCAGATAAATATAAGGTGCTCTTTACTTGTAGAGGCATTCTGGGGGGCAAAGGAGACAAATGCCTGGGTGCTGGGCTGGGGGGGGAGAAAATCGCTGCCAGCCCCCCCGGCACCCTGGGTGCCCTCATCTGCCCTCCGCACTGGGCTGCCTGGCCAGTGCTCCCCAGTTGTGGTGGCAGTAGGAGACAGGAGAGGCAAGCAGGTGAGCAGCCTCGACTTTGCTCTGCTGCCAGCGCCTGGCCCCTTGTTCAATCGAAGGCTCCCCAAGCAGCGGTGGCAGGAGGATGCCACAGCCTGGTGTTGGCACTTACCAAGCTATTGATCTCATAGCAGAAAACTCACCTGCAATATAGGGATACAAGACTATTGTAAGGTGTACTAAAATATGGTATCTGTTATGTGTTTTGATAAATTTAAATACATTGTGTAATATATAATGTGACTTTGACATGTAATCAGGCTTAGGGCATGTTACATACCCCTCCAGAAATTACACCCTAGGCCAGTGTTTCTCAAACTGTGGGTCAGAATGCACTGGGTGGGTCACAAGCCAGTTTTAGGTGGGTTGCATAACACCTAGCACAGCCATGATTGGAAATACGGGAAGATGGGACACTGGAAAGAGGGAGGGCTGTGTGGTGATTCTGCTTGTGTCGAAGTTGTAAATAGACTATTTTTTCTTTTTGATTCATTTTGCTATTGGAAAATGGCTGAGAAATAACCCAACTTATTGCTGCATTCTTAGGAAAGCAGCAGGTTCTGGCGTCACAATAACAGCACTTCCTGCCTTGACATCACTTCTGGTGAGTCCCGGACAGATTTTCATTCTAAAAAGTGTGCCCCAGTGCTAAAACAACTACTGCCCTAGGCCAGAACTGTAACAAATGAAAAATGAAAAATGAAAGAAAGTATTTTGTGCCCCCTTTCCTGCTTTTTCCCAAACTCACCATCAGCGCGTGCTCCAGGCTGCTCTTCACAAACCAGGAGTTATGATGACATCACGTCACTGCCCACTTCCTGATTTGGAGGCTTTCCAAGAGTTTAATGTACAAGGCATTTCAATTCACCCTCACTTCGGGTACCTCCAGGTGTAGAAAGGAGGCATTTGAGTGGAAACAAGGGTGAAAACAACAGGAAAACCAGGTTGAAAGAAATCATTCAGAGGGAGCAAGGGGCGCAATTTTCAAAATACTGTAAGTTATTTGCTTTTCGATGTTGCAAAAATTGCGCCCCCTGTGCACCCCAACTGTGCCTGGAGCAGCTGCTCCTCAGGCTCCACCCATGTTACAGCACTGCCCTAGGCACTTCTGTGTGTTAATTTCAACTCCCAGGAAAACCTTTAAAAGGCATTTTTATAGGGATAAGAGATGGAGTGGTAGATAGCAATAACCATTCCAAACTAAACCAGCAGAGGGCATCCATGCATTTGTTTTCCTTGCCTTGCTACCAGTCCCCAGGTGCACTCCTTCATTCATTCTGTTGGGGTGGGGTGGGGGACATGACAAAAATAGAGCAGTTCTCAAACTTTTTAGCACCAGGACCCACTTTTTAAAATGACTATCGGGACCCACCTAGGTTTACCAAACTTTTTTTAAAAAGGAGATCTAGAAAGAAATAATATTTTATTTATTTATTAATAAATAATAACCAGAAAAAAAGACCCTCAAACATTTATCCCTCCATATTTACATATACTTGCAAACTGCATGAGCTCTCTGTAGGGTAATTAGCAGCTACCATATCTGATTTTTTAATAGCCTTAGGGCTTAAGGCAATTAATTATCTGATCTTTCCATCACCCTTTGGCGACCCACCAAAAATCAGGCTGTGACCCACAGTTTAGGAACCACTACAATAGTGGATATAGCCACCGTTCTGCTATCTTAGATTATTCCAAGCATTTCATACACACTATCTCAATAACCTTTACCTTGGAACTTTGTATGATAGGCCACAATAGTTTATCCCCTATATTGCAGGAGTCGAGGAAATAAGGGGGGCATATTTAATGTAACTGAATAAATTTTTAGCTGATGGCAAACCAGGGATTTCCTGATTAATTTAACTCAGGGCGCAATCCTAACCTGGAGTTAGGCCAGCAAAGTTTGGCCGGCACAAGGGTCACCATGTTTGGACCACTCTTGGAGTCAGAGAGGCCAGCACACAGACGTACACCATCCTCCCTGATTGCAAGAGTGGTCCAAATGCACTTTATGGTAGCCCTTGTGCCAGCCAAACTTTGCTGGCCTAATTGTGCTGGTCTAACTCCAGGTTATAATTGCACCCTCTGTCTCAGAGCCATGTCTGTCCCTGCTCTCCAGTTCAAATCTACAATCAAATCAGGGCTTCTATAAAATCAGTGTTTAACAGGGGCCAGCTTTAGTGTCATTTGTTATTTCAGCCAGAATTCTGATAATAAAGATGAATGCCACTGACCATGTGCTGAAGATGTTGCCCTCCCATCACTGCATAAACACAATCTGACCCACATGTCTGAGATTGAGGGCACAATCCTAAACTGAGTTAGGCCGGCATAAGATAAGCCAGCAAAGTCTGGCCAGCACAAGGGCCACCGTAAAGTATGTTTGGACCACTCTCAGAGTCAGAGAGGCCAGCACACAGACATGTGCCATCTTCCCTGACTCTGAGAGTGGTCTAAAAGCGCTTTATGGCGGCCCTTGTCCTGGCCAAACTTTGCTGACTTAGCTTATGCTGACCTAACTTCAGTTTAGGATTGTGCTCTAAGGCTGTAATTCTGTACATTCTGTACATTCTTTCCTGGGGGTAAGCCCCATTTAACACAATGGGGTTTACTTCTGAGTATACATACATAGGATTGTGCTCTAAGAAGGAACACTTCAAAGATTGGTGGGCCTCATTTTTGAGCCCCTGAAATGATTAAAATTCATAATCAGTGAATATGAGCTCTTTCTTCCCATAGGCTCCAGTGATGTGGATCCCTGCCACATACATTGCTTTATGTAATTTGTCTTTTCTTTCCTCTCCCCCAACCCAGGGTGGGGCATGTGGGAGCTGGCAAAGCATGAGAAATTTCAAAACTGATCTCAGGAAGTCTGGGTGTGGTTGGTGTTGCTTCTGCAAAATCAAAAATAGACTAAGACACAGCCACAAATCCTTTTTGTGCATGAGGCTCAATCAGCAGGAGGCATTCTGCTGAAGTACTTTAATTACATATCCCTCTGATTTGCACAATCCTTATCCACAAACAGCAAATATCTCTCACCTGGGTCCCTGACCAAGTCACATTCAGTGGAGGAGTTTCTCTTCCAAAGAATGTGTTCGGAATGGATCCAGGTAAAGCTCAGGCTCAATAAAGGATTGCATCAGCTCCTTTTTGGTGGGCACAGAGTACAGGACCAGCCTGAAACTCTTTGGTGTTTGGTTTGATGGACAATCTGAATGCTCCTTTTACTGATTAAGAGCACAATCTTAAACTGGAGTTAGGCCAGCATAAACGAAGCCAGGAAAGTTTGGGCAGCGCAAGGGCCACCATAAAGCATTCTTGGACTATCAGAGTCAGGGAGGATGGCTCACATCTGTGTGCTGGCCTCTCTGACTCTGAGAGTGGTCCAAACATACTTTATGGTGGCCCTTGTGCTGGCCAAACTTTGCTGATTTAGTTTATGCCGGCCTAACTCAGGTTAGGATTGCGCCCTAACATGGGCACCCTCTAGCCAGAAACTGTCCTACTGAAATCCCAGTGAAATGAATGGAAACTGCACAAAAAGTGGCAGTGCTGGTGTTGACCAATAAGCAGCATGAGCTGACGTGGGAGCTACAGTTCATCAGTTCAGAATGAGCTTTTGCAGGCAGAAGGTGCATGCTCTCTCTTAGCATTCTTCACCAAAAACATCTTCAGAAGCAGTGCTGGGAAAAAGTTGGAGAGCCTCCGCCAGTCAGTGGAAACACTAGTATGGCAAGCTGCACATTTCCACTCAGGCATGAAGCTCATTGGGAGACCTGGACCAGTCACCCTCTTTCAATTGTGATAATGGGGGGGGGAAGAAATCCTGTATGCCTCCTGAGCTCCTTGGGGGATGTGTGTTATAGCAATGAAATAATAGCAGTAAGCTAAAGAAAGGTTGCTCTGGCTGCCTGCTGCCTGGAAACTATTATGTCTAGAAACCTAGAATTCCAGAATCCTTGGTGCATGTGTGTTTCTGGCAATGGACTCTGCACGTGTTCAGATGTATTCTAGTCTCTGTTGCAACTTTACCAAGTCTCTAGGCTAAGTCCAAAGTTGGTGAGGAAGGTCCCCTAGGAAAAAAAATTCTTTGGGGAACCTGGCTTCCAATGAAATCCAGGCCTGAGCTCCTCTCCATCATTCATTTCCCCTAGAAAGCAGGCATCATTCTGATGCAATCCTGCCTTGTTGCTTCTGTGCATGACTAAGGGCACAATCCTAACCTAGAGTTAGGCCAGCAAAGTTTGGCTAGCTCAAGGGTCACTGTAAAGCACGTTTGGACCACAGAGTCAGGGAAGATGGTGCATGTCTGTGTGCTGGCCTCTCTGACTCCGAATGCGGTCCAAACGTACTTTACGGTATCTCTTGTGCCAGCCAAACTTTTCTGGCCTAATTGTGCCAGCCTAACTCCAGGTTAGGATTGCGCCCTAACAGTGCAATCCTATACCCCCCTTGCACCAGCACTAAGCTCTTGTGCTGGCCGAATGCTGTCGCAAATGTGCCGGAAAGCGCATCCATGTCGGCGCTGTGCCGGCGCGAGCGGCAGTGCTGGCGCTTGGGCTCTGGCCATGCCAGTGTCCAGTGTTGGTGGCGCTCAGTCGGCGCAGGGCCTCCATGGGGGCGTTCCAGGGGCATAACTGGGCAGTGCAGTGGGCGGAGATGGCAGTTGTGATGCAGTTGTGACGCAGGATGGCCATAGTGCCAAATCCTAAACCCCATCCCCAGTCAGGGCGGCCCTGATTCAGGCTGCTTCTGTGCACGTTCCTCTGCGCCTGCAAGACAGCAGGTGCAGATCCGAGCAGGCTCACAGGGGTGCCTGGGGCTTACGTGGGTGCAAGGGGAAAACCTTCCCTTGTCCTGGATGTTGCTGCTGCTGCCTCCAAATGGGCTTTAGGATACAGCTCTTACTAGGCTGGCATAGTATAGGATTGCACTCTGAGACAGACTGGAAGGTGATGACAAGATGGGACTGGCCCTATTGTGGGGAGGGGGGGAAGGAAGGAAAAAGTCCCTCGATCTTATAGCTGGGCCCAGGAAGAGAAGGCACCCAGGTCAGCTCGAGCCAGGTGGATAGTGGCAGCTTGAGTTCCCATCACCCAGGGCTGTGAATTGCGTTGGATGTGTAATGTGTGCGCACGCTTTAATTGTAGGCGCTAGGCTGGGCCGGGTGTGGACGTCCGAGGGGAGGGGAAAAGGAGAGGGACAGTTCCCGGCGGCGGGGACTCATTGCGCAGGAATCCGAGAGACGTGCGCTTACTCGCCCAGTGGTGTTCCTCCGGCGCCTTCCAAGTTTGGGGTGGGGGCTGATTTTCTCTAAGCCCACCTCACTGCTGACTCCCTCAGCTTCAGATCTGTCTCCCCAGATCGGGCAAGTTTCCTATCTCATCGTCACGCTGACTGTAGCCATGTGAGTGTGTGTGCGAGCGCGTTTGTGTGGAAATCTCAGGTTCTTGACTAAAACATCAGGAAGAAGATCCAGAGTCAGGCTCTCTCCTTTTACATCCATCCCGGATCTTCCTGCTGGTTGCCTGAGATCCCCACCTTCGAAAAGGGAGGGGGTGGCGCGGGGCGGGGGGCAATGGAGCAATGGAGTTCTCCATTTCCCCGAAGTGTCTCCTCTCCTGCCTCGTATATCGTTTTCTTTCTAAGGTCTGGAACCAGCGAATGTGCTTGACTGGTGTGTGGCGTGTGAGTCAATTTGTTTGGCTCAGGCTGGAATGACTAAACTTAGTGTAGTGTCGTCCCCCCTTATTTTTTGTCTCATCCTCTCCCCCCCCCCAGTTCCTTTGGCAGAAAATAAGTTCTACCAGACCCAGAAGGGCACTTGAACTTGGCCGGGGTGGGGGCTAACCTGATCCCCTTCCTTTGAGATCGATATTGTCCCGGGCTGTCCTACCCATATGGATAAATAAGACATTTCGCAGAGATACCTCTACGTGTAGCCCGTAAGAAGAGCAAGAAGGAGCAGTAGGAACCTTACCCTCTTTGCCCTATACTCCTACAGCATTTTGTAGGCACAGGTAGCCTGCTCCTGAAGTTCTATTTCGCTGCCATGGATCACATCCGATCCCCCGCTCCTCCTTTTCCATGATTCCGCAAAACGGTCTGTCTAGTCTGGTTGAACGTTTCTTAGGGGACCAGGAACTTTGGCAGGACAAGCCGCCTCACGCTTACTCGGAAGTATCCCACTGATTACTGTGGGATTTGCTCCCATCTCAGCGTGGCTTGGATCGCAGAGCCTTCTCTTTAAATATTGTCACTCCCATCATTACTTTAGCCATTCAGCATACGCGGAATTTTCAGGCGCTCGTAGCTGCTCTGGTGCTACTGCACTGCCCTGATTGAAGAGCAGTCCTTTACACTCCTGCATTCCTTCGCCTGAGCCTGGTGAACTTCTCCGACGGTTTCTTCTCGTCCTCGCTGCCTAGGAGAACTGCAGGGTGTTGGGGTCTCTGCCCTCAGGTCGGCCCGGTGCGTTTCGCCTTGCGCCCCCAGCCGCGCCTCGCATAACCCCTCTCCTCTCTCTCCTGCTTTAGGATCCTGTGCCTTTAATCCCGGGCCCAACCCATCCAACTCCAGGGTCCCACCCACTCAGGCCCCAGCCGTTATAATGAGCAGTTCTCAAGCGCGGCTCCATCAGGCCGCAGGAGCGGGAGGAATTGGTGGTGGTGGAAGCAGTAGCAGCAACCAAGGGGAGGTCGCTGCAGAGATGCCGGCCACCGAGAAGGATCTGGCGGAGGACGCGCCCTGGAAGAAAATTCAACAGAACACCTTTACTCGCTGGTGCAACGAGCACCTGAAATGTGTCAACAAGCGCATCGCCAACCTTCAGACGGACTTGGGCGACGGGCTGCGTCTCATCGCCCTGCTGGAGGTGCTGAGCCAGAAGAAGATGGGACGCAAGTACAATACGCGCCCCACTTTCCGGCAGATGCAGCTGGAGAACGTGTCGGTGGCCCTGGAATTTCTGGAGAGGGAGAACATCAAGCTGGTCTCTATTGGTGAGTACTGGGGAGAGAGTGAAAAAAGAAGAGCGCCTGCATAAGGGCTCCCAAAAGTTTGATGAAGGAGGGCTCGGCGAGAGAGTTGCTTGCAAGAGTTGCGTAGAGGTGCCCGAGCCTGTCTGTGAAAATAGCTTGGGAGGAGACGTTCAGCCCTGCTGGCTGGTCTTAAAAGCATCCCGATTTTCTCCATAGCAAGGCCTAGGTGGAGGAGTTGCTGGAACGCGTGAAAACAAGCCCCTCCTGCGAAGGGGGTGTGCGCAGCTCCGCACTGACGGGGTGTGTGCGCGCGCGCCAAAAGAGGTTCGGAAGTGTCGGTGGTCTTGAGGATGCGAAAATCGCTTCTGCAAATTGGGGGTGCTTTGTGGAGAAAGTGGGGGGCGGCGTAACTGGCCGCGGCCTGCTGGAGGGATGGAACTGGCACTAGGACGCTACATCTAGGCGTGGCGCAGAGCAGCGGGGAGGGAGTAGGAGTGGCTCCTGTTTCAAGCTTTTTGTCTGGAGTTCACAAAAAAAAAGAACCTTCCCCCTAGTCCCGGCCTCAACTCGTGTCGGTACATCCGCCAGCCCACTCCCTCCGCGCCCTCCCTTTTCTGGCCTAGCCCAACTCTGCCTGTTGAATTTCAGAAGAGTTCGTTCACTAGGGTCCACGCTAGGAGTGGCGGCAGAGCATTGCAGCCATTGAGTCGGGGCCGTTCTTTCCTCTGGAAGCTGTAGAACTTGTGGCAGCCTAGTTCAGCATTGCAGACTTGTGGGTTTATAATTTCCTCACAATTCTGTGCCCATCGCCCAGGGCTGTGAATTGGGTTGGATGTGTAATGTGTGCGCATCTCCCCCCCTTACCAGTTAAAATAGGTTAACTGTACCAGTTAAAGTAGGTTCTCGTTTCTGCCCCTCCTCTGTTTTTAGGTCTGCTGTAACAGTGGGGCTGTGAGAAATACAACTTGGCCACTGGCTTTGTGGCCTATGAATTGTTATACTAGCATCCTTTGATTCAGACAAAACACTTCCAGTTTGGGGGCGGGGGCTACTGTGGACCTTTCACGAATTCTGCTCTCTGCCTGTGGAATGTAGGATATACTCTGTCTCTGTCTGTCTGGAGGACAATGTCACTGGGGAAGATTATTGAGACTACTGTAAATTTCCAGTGTCCTTCCATCCCCGATATCTGGTGTGGTTGAGTGTCCTCACTGGAAGGGTTTGATGGATGAATGGCCAATATGCCCCTTTTAGTGGGAGTACCCCAATGTTTGAATCTATGTTTGTGATGGGGATCCCAGACTCTTGAAGCCCTCCCCAACAGAGATGCCCTCTGTATCTCTGTTGCTGCTGACAGTTCATGGAGATTGGTCAGGGGGCAGGCTAAACTAAGAGGCATGTAATTTCCCATGCACTGCCAAACCACAAAGAATGGGGCAGATGCTGCTAAAGTTGGTTCTGTATTAAAAATAAATCTAAATGGCACCTCAAGAGAGTAAATCAAATAATTTATCTGCCAAAAATCTGCTGCCAGAGAGGACTTCCTCAGTCTGCCTATGGACCCCACCCATATGCTTGCCAAATCCCATTATGGGTGCCTGCAAAGGTCCATGTTTGAACAACTGCCAAGCATCCAGTGGGTGACATTGTCTGGGGTCCCAGTAAGGCTATCCATCACTGTTATTCAGGCCACTTGGCCTAGAAGTGACTGTGGAAGTGGTTCTCTTGTGAATGAGAGCTCCATAGTCCTAGTGGGTATTTGTGGGATCCTGGTTCTTGAAGAAGTAAACCTGATTATAGTCTAGCCTTGACCCTTTAAATGACCCTTTAAATAATGCTTAATTACTTGTGTGTGTGTACCTTTGGACTTCCAGAGGTTGCCCATGTCATCTTCTCAGTTTCAGCAAGTGCTGAATATTCACTGGACCTGGATGTTAACATCACTATTGGATTTGATGACTGTTCTGGAGACAGAGGCTAGGGTGGTCTGCAGCGAACCCGTTTCCTGTGTATAACTGGGCAGACATTGGTCTAGCCGTGTCTATAGCAAGCAAATGAACTGTTTAAACTAGCAGAGTGGAGAGGATCTCTGAACTGTATGGGAAAGGAGCTCAACTTGGGGAAGGAAGAGCATTCTAGGCAAAGTTGATTGAGATGGGAAAGGTGAGATACAAATTTTTCAAATAAATAAAAATTTGGCTGTTATGACAAATGGCCAGGTGCCATCTTGGCGGTGGCAATAAGATGTCCTTTTTCAATGCTGATTGTGTGGCAGTGAGGCTTCAGGAATGCAGGTGTAAGATGGAAGACCAGACCATATTACTGGGTTAGAACTACATGTTCTAGGCAGATGGCCTCCTTATCCTTGCTGGTTCCAGTCTCTCAGTTCTCTGCCAAATACCCCAGGTGGACAGAGTCTGTGCCTGCTTGGACTATATGGATGTAAAACAACACCGTTCCTCACTCACTACAGTACCTGTGAACTTGATACCTCAAAATGCATGTAGCCCATCAGGGTTTTGGTGAATCTTCTCTGTTTGCTGGGAGTTGCCAACTCATGACAGGTTGTAAGATGTAGCATGTAGGCAGTGTCTGCATGGCAAAGCTCTGTGCAGCTTTAATAGCTGATGGGGGAATTTCATTGGTTCAAGAGCAAGAGAATCTGCTTTGCTTGATCAGACTGCATGGCTGAGGATAAATGTGGTGACAAATCCAGACCACAGCAAGATCTACCAAAAAGGCTAGTACCAAGTTCCTTGAGATCAGTGGTGTTGTACTGAGAAGAGCTCAGAGGAGCACTTGATTTAAATCAGGTAGTCCCAGGAATCATGCCTGGGAAAGAGTCCTGTCTGGAAACCTGGTAGCAGTCAGTGCAGACCATATTTGACTAGATGGATAAACTGTCTTAATTTGATATAAGATGGATGTGTAGATTTACCAGTTAAACAACATCTGCTATCTGGGTCAACTCCCAGAGATTTGGCTGGAGAGATTCTGAACAGACTGGATTCAGATTCTGGTCTGTTGGCTAAACTGCCCGTTTCTGCCAATTGAGGGGAAAACATTCTTGCTGCCAAGATTTACATTTGGGCATCCTTCCCTGCCAACTGATTGCATACAGTATTTGACTGAATGTGCTCTGTCTTTCTTAGATGAGGGCAAGACAATCTGGATAGGGCTAGTGATCTCACTAGCTTTCTCCCACTCATGTAAAATGGGGGCACTCAGTTATGGTGGCAAGTAGATGGGGTTAGAAGGCCCAGATAAAGGGCTCTCTTCCACATCTCCTTTAGATAAACTAAGATCTTTCAGACTAGTTGAAGGATCCTGTATAGACATCCTGGGGCCTACTGTACATTGGAGAGGATAGTGGGGGGGGGGAGAATAGGAATTCAGCCTGCTTGCTAATGCAGTGAGTCATTGGGCCACAGACAGTGACTCAGGCCGAGCTGGCAGCAATTGCTGAGAAATTGAGGCAAGAAACATGTCTGCAGGCTACAGAGGAGGTAGCCCAGGTCTGGAATGTGTGTGTGGATAAAAAAGAATAACGGAAATAAGGATCTTGTGCTGTCTGTTTGCATGCAAGGAAGCAGTGAATGAGATGGAAGGGTAGTCTCCACCCTGCTCTGTTCCTGCTAATGACAGATTGTCAGATTGTCTGCTCTGGTTCTTCTTTTTCCTCGCTCAAAACCAAGGGGATGGGCTGGAAGGCTATTCTCCCCCCTCTTCTCAGGGAGGCAGGATGTAGTGAGGGGCGGGCGG
Organism: Lerista edwardsae; assembly: GCA_029204185.1. NCBI lineage: Eukaryota > Metazoa > Chordata > Lepidosauria > Squamata > Scincidae > Lerista > Lerista edwardsae. The sequence continues at coordinate 2,236,357 of JAJKFI010000128.1, read as the reverse complement.
AGTGGGAGGTCCTCTTCCTACCATGCGAAGGGGGTGTTCTTTCACCTCCCTCTGGAAGGAGGATCCTGTTGGGATGGAGGAGCTGCTGCCTGCCGGCCACTCCATATAAGGCTAAAAAATGCTGGAGCAGCCTGTGCAGGGCTCTGTGGCTGGGTGGGCGGCACAGGGTTGGGAGGTGTCTGAGATGGGAATGGCCTGTCTTCTCCTTCTTCCCTCCCCAAAAAACATTGTGGGGAAGACATGATGTGCTTAACCCTACCCAGGGAGTAGATCTGTGAAGAATCTCCAAAACGCCAGCTGAAGTTGTATATGACTGAACTAGTGAGAGAGATTCCCAATTGTTTAGTATCCCATAGGTAGGGGTGTTTTTTGGTTAAAAAACACAACACTGCCTTTTTGGTGTTTAAGATATTTTCCAGAAATTAAAGTGTATTACTTTTCCACTTAGAAATAATAATGTGGCTGTATCTGCTGATACCGTATCACCTGCCTGGTACACTTTTAAAGCATTTAAAGTTAATAAAAATGAGAACCTAGAATAGAAACACAACACCCCTTTCTGCCTTTCACGCAACAAAATCTGCAAAAAAAAAAAACACCCACGATTTTCTAGCACCCGGTCCCATATGCTGTTTGCCCAGGCGTTTCTGTACAAGGTGCTTGTACATCTTGCTTAACAGAATGAGCAGTTTTGAGTGATCACGTTTGTCTCTGGATGCCTTCCAGTCCTCGTGCCCTTGCTGATAATGCTTATTCTGCTATTTATAGCACATTCAGTTCAATAGTGCTGAGCACTCCTCTCTGGCTTTGAGGCTGGCCATCTGCAGGCCCTGGAGAACCATCATTCTGAAAACTGCAGAGGGCGCCATGGGGGAGGGGGAGATTAAAACATGAGGTAGAATTGGGGCTAGAAAGGATATTGGGGAACAAGGGAATGCAGGCTGATACTACAGAATACTGAACAATGCAGAAGTTGCTTGTGGAGTCTGAATCTGTAGTGGGATACCAGTGTGAATGCTTGGAAGCAGTGGCCAATTGCACACTTCACAGCCTATATGGCAGAGCGCATCCTGTATGCATGCCTTACATAGTTGTCTTCATGGAGTATATTTAGTGTAACATGTGAAGTATAATCTGCCAGGTGTTAAGTACCTACCAGATTCTTTGAAGGGACCATAATAGGCCTGGGCATATGCCATGCTAAAATGTCAAAACCTTGCTAATATGAATTGTAGAATTTGAGCAAGGTAAGCATGGCTTGCATGTTCTCCTTAACGTGATTTTGCTTCTGCTAATTAAGGGGCAGGGTTGGCTTTTAGCAGAATATTGAATTCAGGGGCAACCCAGGGGGTGTCTGGGGCACACCTCCAGAGGTGCCACCCCCGTGGCCTTGCGCTGGTCCAAAGAGTCACCTTGTCCCTCCAAGAAGTGACCGGAGGCCCTTCAAAGTGTGCCTGGCTGCTCTGATAAGTGTCTTCCCGGCTGCTTGTCGGAGCAGCCAGGCGTGCTTGCTGGTCCTCCGAAAAGTGGCCACAAAGCTGCTTGTCAGAGTGACCAGACGTGCTCCGAAGGGCCTCCCTCCCCTTCTTGGAAGCGCGGGGTAGCCCTTCAGAGCTGTGCCAGGTCACTCCAGAAAGCAGTTTCTGCTGCTGAAGCTGCTTCCCAGAGTGACTTCACAGTCCATCTCAGTGGCAGGGGTGGAGGGTATGGATATTGTTGCTGCAAGATGACACCTCAGAAGAAATGGTCCTGCTGAAAAGGCAGCCTATGTGATAATTGGCTCTGTCATATCTTGAAAATATGATCAAGATTTGCACACTTTCTCTTTTGTCATTTGCAGCTAATGAGTTTCTGTGTGAAAACTAAGTGCTTATTTCTGGCAATCATCTGCTTAATGATGTCACCTCCTATTTAATTATGCCAGTACTGCCCCTCAGCATGCACCATGAATGCTGTTCAGTCCCCTGTATGAAAGGAGTTTGACACCCCTCATCTACACCAATCCCTTCTCACAATCCAGTGCACATAACAAATTAATCTATGCTGTTTGCACTGTATTGTATCCTGTCCAGGCTTCCCTTTGTACTTATGTGTGTAGCTGTCCCTCTCTACATTTGCTTTCCCCGCACCAGCCCTGTTCTGATCGGTTCACTTCTTGAGTGGGTATGTAGTCAACTACACCCAATGTCTTGAGTGCTACTGAGACCTTCTGTTCCTTTCTAACACTTGGTTTGACAACATGAGTGGTCTAACCTCCCTAGGGCATCTTGAACCAAAGCCACTTGAACAGTGTGGTGGCTTCACCCTGGCTGCTTTAGTGCGTTGGTAGACATTTTTTAAAAAATCAAATCCACTGAGACCAGCAAATGTAGGGTTGTATAGTCATATGTTGTGGGATTTCATGGTAGTATGCAAAAGAACTGCAGAACATTCCTGGATGAGCTAGATGCAAACATGAGCAGGAAAGTAAACACAGATGCAAGTAGAAATAGGGCTAAAATATTGGCGCAGTTATGAACACTGACTCTTGCATGTAATTTCCAGTTCTATAACGGAGCATAACAAGAAGTTTGACTTCCATGTGTTTTGACTACTTGACTTTTAAACTGAATGTACAAATGGATTTGCTGGAAAGTATGTGTGGCAATATGGAGGCTTTCTAATGCCTTATCTGTGGTGTTGGTGCATTCAATACTCTTAATTCAATATTGGAATCTTCAAGAGGCAAACAGACATGTGTGAACTAGCCTTAAAACAATAGCGTCCTACAAAGACCAGAAATACATTTGATTAATTGCCCTGCCTTGGATATTTTGTATGCAAGCTTCCAAGGCACAAATACTAAAGGCTTTTTATAAGCTGTAAGGTTTGATGGTCATAGTGGATTGCAGCTTTTGGGGGTTGACATTCTATGGTTGGTATTAAGATACCAACTCTGTTGAACTGAGCTGAGTATTTCACATGTGCCAATTTTAACTTGCTCCAAGTCCTTGGGGATAGGTAGGATAGCTACTGAACTTGGGCTAATGATGGCAATAGTCCTATAAGCCTGGTTATGGCAGATTTCTGGCTTTGCTTCTTCCCATAAAGAATGTCAGTGGTTCTGGGACCCTTCTACAGAGGCATATCTAGGGAAAATGGTGCCCATGGCAAGCACTGAAATTGCCTTATCAAAACATCTGAAACCCATCTTGTATATAACATACAGTACATTATATGACTTTTGAAACTTGATGAGGTATAACAGCTATATGAATTATGCATGCATGATTGCACAAACTCATTGCAATTTCTCTTCCACCACCTTGCACTCGCACTTTGCACTGCAATTATTGCACTACCTCTTGCAGACTCTCACTGCACTACTTATGTGCAAGTCGTTTAACTACTAGGGGTGTTTTAGTGTTGCCCAGTTGAGTACAATTGGCAACCAAGTCATACCAAACACATTTTATTTCTTTATTTTATTTGAAGAACTTATACCCCGCCTTTCCCATGCAGAAGCAAATGGTTTGTCTTCTAAGGCAGTGAGCATGTATGTACAGAAGACAGAAAAGAAGAGGCAAGGAGGGCAAAAGCCATGCTTCAGAACTATGTGATTCAGGCAGCAGCATTTCCACACACAAACCGAATCCTGACTGCTGTGCTCAGTCATTGGAGCCAGACAATAAAACATACTGCTGGGTAAAAGTAGGGTTACCAGGTCCAAACTGGGACAGAGTGCCTATACCTTTAACCATGGTATAGAAAAGGGAATTTGGGCAGGTGTAGCTCTTGAAACCCTTCCATGATAAGCTGCACCTGCCCAAATTCCCTTTTCTATACCATGGTTAAAAATATAGGCACTCTGTCCCAGTTTGGATCTGGTAACCCTAGGTAAAAGCTAATTGGCAACCAAGTCGGCACATCATTTTAAATTCAATGGATTCCACCTCAAGAGATATCACAAAAATCCCCATTGACTTCCGCCCCTCCACTCCATCCAAGCAGCTTGCCACCTGAGTTGTGGCCACCTGAAGATCATGACTTACGCAGGCTGCAATCCTATTCACATGTATTATATGGGAATAAGCCCCATTGACTATAATGGGACTTACTTGTGAGTAGACATGCATAGGATTGTACTCTCACTCACTCCTTCGTCCTAGCAGTTTGCCAACTGAGTTCTGGACACCTGGGAACCTTCACTGTTTTGCCTTTTGTTGCTTCTTTTTTTCCTAACTCCTCCACATTTGCCGACTGGGAAAGGCAGGGAAAGGGGCAGTACTGAGGAAAAAAAGAAACTACAGTACTGTACAAAGATTTCCCCCACCTTCCCCTTCCCAGACTAAAAAGGTCTGGGGAGAAAGATGGGAAGGGTACATCAGGGGAGAGTTTACCCGACTGTTTTGCCAATGGGATATTTCCACTTTGCATGCACCCTCGTTTTTATTTTTCAATCCCCAAAGAGGAGCTGGGTTCTATAAGGTTTCTGAGATTTTCTTTTTCCAAGAAGGACGTGCATACAGGCTGCAATACTATGCACCCTTACCTGGGTGTAAGCCCCATGGAAAACAGTGGGTTTACTTCTGAGTAAGTGTGCACAGGATTTTGCTAAGAGTCCCTGCCTTCAGGCTTATTTCATCCACCTTTGCCCACTCCAGATTTGGAAATCTTTCTTAAACCGACTATGCATCTGCTGGCCACAAAGTGGAGGGGAAAAGAAGGGCTATGTGGTTGGGGGGTGGGGGGCGGGGGGGGAGACATAGAGGGGCATGTTTGTTTGCAGAAAAACCCACTAGCCCTTAACAGGAAAGGGGGAGGGCAGAACCCTGCATTCAAACAAGTAGGTTTGATTTTAAACAGATGTGTGTTTCTCTCTCTCTCTCTCTCTCTCTCTCTCTCTCTCTCTCTCTCTCTCT
>JAJKFI010000128.1:2152426-2231446 GCA_029204185.1 Lerista edwardsae | reverse complement strand
TCTCTCTCTCTCTCTCTCTCTCTCTCTCTCTCTCTCTCTCTCTCTCTCTCTCTCTCTCTCTCTCTCTCTCACTCACTCACAAATGCACTTAAAGACTTTCATCGCAGGCCTGTCCCAGCAAACACAAGCTGGCCTCTTTCCAAGTCAACACACAGAGGCAGGCGGGGGGGGGGGGGGAAGAACAGCAAAGCAGCTTATGCTTCCCTATTTGCTGTAAGCTCTTTGGGGCAAAGCTCTTTTATTTGCTAAAGCACCATTTGTGCAGATGGCACCCACAGAAATCATACCCAGCCATGTTTACTCAGCCCACACTGGGGCTTACTCACAGGAAAGGGGGCCTAGCAGTGTGGCACATGGTCCCGATCGGAATGCACACTTACCTGGAAATAGGCTCCATTGAATTCAATGGGGCTTGATTCAGAGTAGACACGTGTCGGCTTGCATTGCAAGACGAGCTCAGCGTGGATTTATCTCTATAATGGATTTATCTCATGGTTGTCTCTCCCTCTCCTGCCCCACCCTCTCCAGCTCTCCCCACCTCTCAATGGCTGACTCTCACTCTCTCTGTCGCTTGCTTGCTCTCTCTCTCAGCGTGGGCTCTCCCACACGCACACGGAGGTCAGCAGCAGCAGTTCTGCCTTGTGTCCTTGCTTCTGACCTCTTGCTTCCCGCCTCTCTCCCTGACTCTGCGCACGCACCCCAGGATTCAGAGTGCTCCCAAGTAAGTTGAAAGAGAGCAAAACTAGCCAGCCCCCCTCCTTCCCTCCTCATCTCCCAGACACTTCCAGACGCAACCTGTTTTCCCCTGGGATTGTAACCTCCTGCACTTCTTTAGCAGAGCTCCTGCCGGCCTCCCAACTGCTTGCAAGAGCTCAGGGTTGCTTCTGATCGGCACAGGCTCAGGGTAGCAGTCTTTAAGTGCCGGCAGCTTCAGCGGGGCAGCGTGTCAGTGAAAATGGGGGGGGGCGCCATGCAAACGGCGCCCCTGGAAAATGGCGCCCATGGCTCTTGCCATCCCCTGCTATACCCTAAATACGCCTCTGCCCTGCAAGTAACATAAATACATATGCTTTGTCCATTGACCACAGTCTGTAGGAGAGGCCATTTTGCGCATCCTATAAATAAGCAAAGTTTGTGGTAATTAGAGAAGAGTCATTTCTGTGGAAACATCCAGAATGTGAAACTCCCTCCCCTGTGCAACTTCTCATCCCTTCCGTACCTTGAGAAAGGCCTTCTACCTGGTCTTTATAAGACTTCTATATTATGTTTTAAGTGTCACTGGCTTTTATTGAAATGTCACTGCAACTTGTGTTATGCTGTAAACTGCCTTGAGTGCTCCTTAGTCTACCCAACTCTTCCATTCTAAAGTAGACCTGTAGTTGAAAATTCTGCAATGTAGCCTAAGGGTATATTGGGAAGTAGGGCAAGGCGAGTCAATGCAGAACAGTCAATCCAAGTAAGGTAATAACATACCCTTCTTTAGGCATTCTCAAAACTAGGTACAGTGTACCCTGATGGGGGCAAGAACACAAGTATCCTGGCTAGCACCACTTCTGGTGCTAATGTCCTCTTTGGCTACATTCCCCCTTAACATCCCTGGATTGTCTGAGGACATTAGCACTGACCCCTGGAGACTTACCTGGTGTGTTGGAACCTTAGACATTCTCAGATTCTGAATCATGGGGTCTGATCTCCTTGAGTTGGATATGGACTTCCTTGGCAGAGCAAGGCAAAGAGTTGATGGTCTGTACTACTGTTCTTCCCTTTCACACCCTGGTATACCATAGTCTGTTCTCAAGTGTCTAAAAGGGCTTCTGTTTCAAGGTAACTTGCAAGTATTAGGTGCCTGCATATTTAGTACAGATCTCTGTGCCTTTGCACTTGCTGGTCTAAAACAGTGGATGGTGGGAACAAGTTTGCTTGGCTTGGGCAGAATATTTTGTGTCTCCACAAGGGCCATAGATGCTACTTAGCCAAATGAGAGGTGAAATTTCAAGGAAGGGCCCTGGAATCTGCTGTTGGAGTGGGGGCAGGGGGCAGAGTTGGTCTTCCTGTAGGCACATCAGAGCTGCAGGAGATTGTTGTCCTTTCTGTGAATATTGATTTGCTTACTGCTTATTGCTGCTTTCTGTTCAGACAGCAAAGCTATTGTGGATGGGAACCTGAAGCTGATTCTGGGTCTGATCTGGACACTGATCCTGCACTACTCCATTTCCATGCCTATGTGGGATGAGGAAGATGATGAAGAAGCCAAGAAACAGACCCCCAAGCAGCGACTGCTAGGCTGGATCCAAAACAAACTGCCTCAATTGCCCATCACCAACTTCAGCAAAGACTGGCAGAGTGGCCGGGCACTTGGAGCCCTTGTTGACAGTTGTGCCCCAGGTAAAGAAAGCTCTAGCACTCAACAAATGCAGGCAGCATTTCTTGAGTTAGATATTGCTAGCCTGCTGTAATCAGAGGTGCAGTTAACACTGCTTATCTTCTTTAAATGTGACATATCTGTTGCCTGTAGCCGCTAATGTGGAGAATCTTCTCTCCAATAGGTCTGTGCCCTGACTGGGATTCATGGGATGCTAGCAAACCTGTCAACAATGCTCGTGAGGCTATGCAGCAAGCTGATGACTGGCTGGGCATCCCACAGGTAAGTAGCGCATGCTTGGTGAACCAAGATCCTACAAATTCTGTTACAGAAAGCGATATTCTGCAGTGCATACAAGCAATGCCAGTGGAAGGTGGATGGGCTTCCTTGGCAAAAAGATCACTTTGGTTAGTTGCAAGGAGGGTCACTGAGCAATGCAGAGTGGTTGAGACTGCATCTGTTGCACTTGTAGCCACCTTTCTTCCATGTTGTAATCCAAGGCTGCTTGTGTAGGGTTCCAAAATAGAGGCCCTTTGCTATCCAGACCTGCTTAATTTCAGCAAGCCGCCTTCCAATAAGACCTTGAGAGACTTGGAGTGATCAAGAATAATTATACTGGGCATGCTGAGCCCCCTCAGCTGCCTTGAGGGATAGGTTTGCTCTTTCCTCTCATGCACGCACGCGAGGATCTCAGAAGGCATTTGATCTTTGCTCATGCTCTGCTGTAGTTTGTATGTAACCCTACTCTGTTTGCCCATCTGCCTTTCTCTAGGTGATCACTCCTGAAGAAATTGTAGACCCCAATGTTGATGAGCACTCTGTTATGACATACCTCTCCCAGTTCCCCAAAGCCAAGCTAAAGCCAGGAGCTCCTCTCAGGCCAAAGCTGAACCCCAAGAAAGCCAGAGCTTATGGACCAGGTGAGTCCAGGAATAGAAGATGAAGTTGGTATCATGCAGAGGGAAGAGTTTAGACATCAAATGGTTGGGAGACTTGACCACAGTAAGTAGCAGTTTAAGATTTTGGAAGGGACTGAGCCATAAGGGAATAAGTTTAGGCAGATCTTGGTTTTTCTTCATGTCCTTTCAAAGTCCCCTGTTACTGCCTCCAATCAATCAACAGTATCTGTATGCCGTTTTTCAACACAAAGTTCACAAAGCGGTTTACAGGCAAATGATAAATATTATAATAAATGCCCGGCCATCGTGCTAGTGGAAAGATCTGGCTGTGGACCTTGTTGCTATTGTAGATTCTGAAGAAAAGGATGTTTGGCCGTGCTGGAGTAAACAAGGGTGTAGCTCTGGGCTTGACATTTGTCACTCAGTGCTTAGAGTGCTGCCAACCTAATTCTTGCAGAAAAGGGCCTCTAGTCCCTTGTTGCAGGTCTGAGGGCTTGCATTGTGCTTAATTGTGCTGAAGTAAGATTTAACTACTTCTTGGGAGGAAATCTATGGCAAATGATTTAATAAGGTGAGACATTACCCTGCCAACAAAGGTTTGCACAGTCAAAGCTCTGTTTTCCCAGTAGTAATAGCTGTGAGAGCTGGACCATAAGGAAGGCAGAGCACCAAAGAATAGATTGTTCTTTCAAATTATGGTGTTGGAGAAGATCCAATCGGTCAATCTTACAGGAAATCAAGCCTGATTGCTCCCTGGAAGGACAAATCCTGAAGCTGAAGCTCAAGTACTTTGGCCACCTCATGAGAAGAGAGGACTCATGAGAAGAAAGGCCCTCATGCTGGGAAAGATTGAAGGCAAAAGGAGAAGGGGGCGGCAGAGGAGGAGATGGTTAGATAGTGTCACCAAAGCAGCAAACATTAATTTTTTTTGTAAATTTTATTTTTTTTCTACTATACAGATATGGGTAAAGGATAGATAGTTATACATAGAGTAAGGAAAGACAAAGGATTAAACAATAGGTATAAGTGGAGGGTTACATCAAAGTTTACTAACAGCAATATTTACTACAATATATATCATCTAAAAGAAAAAAAATTATCACTGAAACTACCTCATGCATCATATCTAATCTATTGTCCATTAATAATTGAATATGTTTTTCTCTAACAGTAACTTCTTCTATTTCATTACCTGTTCATATTCTTAAACTGGATTTTATATGAAGTCTGAAAGGTTTGATCCTTACATAATTACATCATCATTGTCTTGTACAATTCTTTCTCATGACTTCTTTTCTTTTTACTCCTCTTTACCAGATCTTACCATATCTCTCTCTCATATACATGAACAGATCATAAAAAAATTAAACTGTTACCATGCTATTTAATTAAAAAGCAATGTTTAAGCAAATAATTGAGACAGATGGATAAAAAAATAAAAGAAGGAAGTAGAAAAGAGAGAGAACAAAAAGAGAAAAGAAAAGAGGAGAGATTGTAACATATAGTCTGGTAATTTCATTATAAAATTCTTGTCAAAATTAACGTCTTTGACAGTTTTGTATTTTAATAAATCAGTTAACCATTGTTTGTTCAATACATAAATCTTTAAAATTTTAGTTGAATTCAGCTTGTTATTACAACTTTTCTCTGGTTTTAAGTCTTAAATCTCATGTTTATCAAAGTTGACAATGCTTTATTCTCTTAGTGTATGCATTCCCTTCTCTTAAGTCAGATATATAATTCACTTTCACAAAAGGGAAGAGAAATCTCTCTTTTTAGTTTAATTATTTCTGTTGCAAGACCACCAAGTTCATTTACCAATTAAAGTCAAAACAAAGTAATTTAAATAAATTTCTTAGACTTTCTGTCTAGTCTCAATATTCTATTATAGTATTCCATTTCCAAGTTTCATGTGATCTTTATATTCCCTTTCTCTTATTTCACATCTTCTGTTCCTTATTCTTTCCTAAGATGTTTACATTTCGCTCTTTACCAGATCTTACCATATAGGAATAATTTGTTGAACTGTAATTCTTTAAAAGTAACCTTAACATTAACTCATACTTAGCACATTATTAATCTATTAGCAACATAATCTTGACGAGATAAGAAAGCTTACAATCCAATACAGATCAATTACAAAATTAGAGCCAGGTAGCATCTCCCTTTTCAGCCCCCATTTCTGCCGCCTCCAGCTTAAGGAGAACGTGGTATTTTCCCTTCTTGTTTCCCACAAATAAAAGTCAGCAAATTAAATCCAGATAAGTTCCATATACTTCCACACATTGGATACATGCAAAGTTCTGCAACAGAATCTTCTTCACAATTAAGAGTATTTCCAGCTTCTTTGATGATCTTGCTGTTCAACACCATTTTCTAAGTTGTTTATATAAGGAGGCACGTCTTCTAATTAGTTTTCCCAAACTACAATTCTTTAAATGTGAGCTTTACTCGTACTTACCACGATATTTGTCTGTCGAGAATATAAATCTTGACGAGTTGGAAAAGCTTACAGTCTAATGCAAATCAGTTACAAAGTTAAATTCAAACAGCGTTTTCTTTACTTCCAATTCTGCTCAGCCTCCATTTTAAAAAGAACATGGTGTTTCCCCTTCTTGTTTCTTGCAAGCAGTAAGCATCAGGTTAAGTCCAAACGACTTCCATACAGTTCCATGAAGAAAATCAAGTGTATCTTTATGCACCCCAGTTGGGAATCTAATAAATTTTAGGGCTTTCTTTGGCCCTACTGAAACTTTACGATAACCATCTGCTTTCATTAGGTGCAATTTGCGCCTCCTCACCAATCTCTCCAGTAGTTGTCTTCATTAGCATAAATGAATTTACATCTCACCGTTACTTCTCCTTCCCCCTCCGGCTCATTAACTTGTCTCTACCTGAGGGTTAGCAGAGATTGCCTTTCAGATGAAAAAACCTTTTCAACGCCTTTCAAGGTCTTTTCCTCCCGAGGCAGTCAGCACTGCCCGGCACTCCAAGATGGCGTAGGATTCCTTCACCCTTCTACTTCAGGCTGTCAGCGTCCCTCCTGGAATTGGCCACTTCCAGAAGTAGACTGGCATAACGCCCCTGCCCCAAGTCTTCTCTCCTGAAGACTCGGGCTGGTTTCCCCATTCAGGGGATCCAGAGAAAAGGCAAAGATTCGGCCGCTTCTTCCCCTCTTGGGGAAGTGCGACTGGCCATGCCGAAACTTCGCCCCGCCCCAGCAACAAACATTAATTTGGGTGAACTCCGGAAGCTAGTGGAAGGCCTGACGTGCTGTGGTCCATGGGGTCACAAAGAGTCAGACATGACTTGGCCAAGTCAAGATTTAATCCAGGGGTTCCGACCACTAAGAGATAACTAGTACTGAGTGTCAGTGGCCCAGAGGCAGAGCAGTCACTATCTTTTGTTCTTTTCAGGTATTGAGCCCACAGGTAATATGGTGAAGAAGAAGGCAGAGTTCACAGTGGAAACTATTAGTGCTGGCCATGGAGAAGTGCTGGTCTATGTAGAGGATCCTGCTGGCCATCGAGAAGAGGTACATACTATGGGGACCATGTTGGAAAGATAGGGTAACCCACAGAGGACTAAGGTGGGAGAGTTGTACCATGGAGGAACCGCTGCTTAGTCTCCTGTCTCTCTTCCAGGCAAAAGTAATTGCCAACAATGACAAGAACAGAACATTCTCAGTGTGGTATGTGCCAAGAGTGACCGGTGTTCACAAGGTAAAAACCTAGATGGAGTGTCAGTGAGCCGTGTCTATCTAGACCTTGGCTTTGTCTGTCAGCCTTTGCCTTTTCTCTTCTCCAGGTAACAGTACTGTTCGCTGGGCAGCACATTGCCAAGAGCCCTTTTGAGGTGAATGTGGACAAATCGCATGGTGATGCCAGTAAGGTCACAGCCCAGGGTCCTGGCCTGGAGCCCACAGGCAACATTGCCAACAAGACCACCTACTTCGAAATCTTTACTGCTGGTCAGTGGAAAGGGGAGAGGTCTGCCTCCAAGAGGGTTGGAAGGTTCTAGTAAACTTACCTAAGGAATGTAGCTTAATCAGGGCTTGCAAGCAAATGTCAGATTTGGGCATTGACTGCAGAACATTCAGGCTTGAGACAGAAAAATATTGTCTCTAAAGAACTTCGGTACTTGAGATGAATCGGTTGTGGACACGCTTTTAACATCAAGCATGTCAAATGTTTCTAGCCTTCATGATCCCTCTGAAGAGGGATCTGTTTGCTTCATCAAATGACACTTTGGGGGTACAGCTTTAAGCTGAGAAAAATATTTGTTGTATAGCATTAGCTGTTTCAAGGTGCTTCACACAGCATTCTTAATCACCTCTATACTGCTTGAAGGAAGAGGTTATTGCAGGACAGTGGCTTGCCTAAGGCAGTCCTTTGAAGCTTCCTAGTTTGCTGCTTGTTGCCTTAACTACAATACAGTGGCTTCTAAACAGGAAGGTACAACTTACTGCTCTAGTCCCTAATGGTTACCTGTGGCTAACTCCATGCCGCTCTTTCTAGCATACCATTGAATATGAGAGGGAAGAAAGGCTTTGAACTGAACCAGAATATACATTTATATAACTAGTCTATGAAGGAACTTCTTGTGCATAACTTCATTAGGGGTTTCTTGGCTCCTTGAGCATATGTTGAATTTGGCAGGATATGAAATTAAACAATGATGCAGAGTAGATAAATCATACTTGAAATTCCAAGAGTGCCAAGTCTACCTAGAAACAGGTTTCCTTACCTGACATCAAACTCCTTGTCTCTTTGCCTGAAAGGAGGAAGGAGCAGATGTTTTTGTCCACCATGTGCTTTTGGGACAAGTGATCTGTTGTGTCTCTTTTTATAATGGCTGGATATTGAGCAGCCTCCTTTTGGTGGTTTGAGCCTGAAAAGGAAGTGTATCTTCACTACAAAAGCAACTGCTACGTAAGCAGCAAGTCTGAATTATGCCACACATCTTCCACTCATGAAAATCTTCATCTCAAGTCTGGTCAGAGCAGAACGTGCACCCCAAATTGGTTTCAGAGTAGTCTACTGTGTGTTGCTTTCAAAAGCACACAGATTGAAACTTGCCATTATTAAAAATAGCCTGTAAAAAGTTAAACAAAAATGCATAATTTGCAGTAGGTGATACATTTTATTTCAGTGTTCTTCAACTTTGGGTTCGGGATTCCAATGGGGCACAAACAAGATTGAAGACCATTTATCTACTACTTTTTGAAGCACCCGAAGTGGTATGCAACAAGACAAACACATAAATAAAAACCAATTAAAACAGCTTAAAAAATAAGAGCCAAATAATATATAAAATGATGTAAATCAGCATTAAAGTTAAGAAGGGGTCCCTAAGGAGTACCTCCCTCCCCAAAAGCCAAATGGAACAGATGGGTTTTCAAATCCTGCTGGAAACTGTATACTGAAGAAGCTGCCATTGGGTCTTCAGGCAGCTGGTTCCAGAGGTATGGTGCCACCCCAGAGAAGGCCCTATTCCTTGCTGCCATGCCCCTGATTCCACCCTGATGGTGGAATCCTATGAAGGGCTCTTTTGATTGCAGGGATGTGCAGGAATATATGGGGGAAGAAGGTCCTTGACGAATCATGGTCCTGTGCTGTATAGAGCTTTATAAGTCATTGCCAACACCTTGAATTGAGCTTGGAAAGGAATGGGCAGTCACTGTAGTCGCTGGAGCAATGGCATAGCAGATTCTGCATGCTGAACTCCAGTGACCAACCAAGCCATCGCATTCTGCAACTTCTGAACAGTCTACAAGGTAGCCACATGTAAACTGTGTTATGGCAGTCTAACCAAGGTGTCACTAGGGCATGGTTCACTGTTGCCAGATCTGACTGACATAGGTACGGATGCAACCAGCACATCTGCGGAAGCTGGGCAAAAGCCCCTCTGGCCACAGATGCCACCTGGGCAGCCAGGGACCAGGCAGTGCCACCGTATCTAGGGCAAGTTATGAATTCAGTACTTGCATAGCCACCTTCCAGATCTGGGCAGGACAGAGGCCCTTCTGATTTGGCCCTGGTTCCTTCCAGACAGCATCCTGCTTCCACACAGGTTGGTTCTAAATAACCAAATATAATTAAATATCCAAGGACAAGCCTCTCAGTAAGCTCAAAAGATGTTTGCATATCTGAAAAATATGATAAGCATTGAATACAGTGGAAATGGTATGCACAAGCCTGTTATATCTGATTGCAATTTTGTTGGGGCATTTTAATCTGCATCAATTATGTGGCTAAACTGTGCACATTGCATCTCTTCATTTTAATCTTGGGGAAAAAACCAAGGGGTGATGCAGGGCACACTTTCCGACTACTGGAAACATTGATTTATCCAGTTTATGGACTCTTACTAGACAAAGCTTGCCCACTACAGGCATGTTTGTAATCATACAAGCTAGAAATTAGTTTTCTTAAAACTGATGTACTTGAGAATCTGTAAGGCACAGAATATAAAGCTTAGAACAGGGATCTATGATACCCATAACTTCCCTTCTGTAATTGGCTTGTTATCTTGCTAACATTGCTTGTTTGCAAATTCAAAATTTTTGGATTGGGTCCTTGCTCACTATAGCAGATACTGTTGGCTCTGCTGTGGGAATAGCGGAGAATGGGAAGGTCAGAAATTTCAACTGAGATTCAAAATATATTTGGGGGAAGAATCTCAAAGTCCCAAGGCCTGATTCTGCAGCTTGGCACAGAATTTGCCAATTTGAGATGTAGCATTTAGTCTTGCAAGAGGACTTCATGAGGTTAAAACTGTGGGTGGGAACGGTTTCTGCTTCCTTCTGATGCAGGGGCACTGGAATCTTTGATCTGTGCCATGTCAGAAGCATGCAAAATGCAATTGCTTAATCTTCCATGCTTCAAAATGCTCCTACAGTAGAACAGTTTAAGAAATGGCCTGATGCTGGGCATGGTAAGTGTAACCTTGAGTATTTCCCCCATCTCTGTGACTTCAAACATGGCTCCTTGGCAATTGAAACTTTATTTAAAGCACACATGGATGCAGAAATGCCTGGGGTTTCCAGAGATCCAGTTTCACAGGAATAGAGTCCTCCCTAAGGGACTCTACAAAACATTACAAAGCTGCCTTGGGATGTCATTGGCCCATATTGTCCCATACAGGTCATGGCTGTCTGAGTTCTCTGGTCTCTTCCAGTCCTACGTGTTCCCTTAATTGCAAAAGCCTAAGATTGAATGCATTGCATTCAACACATGTGCTGTCCCACAGAGCTCTAACTTAGAGGTATTGATCCCATGTTCCTCTTGGCACAATGGAAGATAGTTGGAACCTGCAGTCTTGGGTAGCCTTCTCCATGGTGAATCTGGGCACACAGAGCTCTCTTTTTTGGGGGGGGGGGTTTGAACTTAAGCTAAAGTGATGCTAGTCCACATAAAGAGCTTGCTGCATTTGGTTTCTCAACAGTAGACATTGGGTGCCATCTGTCTGTGCTTTCATCTCTCCTCTCCTTGCCCTCACCAGGTGCTGGAGTAGGAGAAGTTGAGGTAATCATCCAAGATCCCAACGGCAAGAAGGGGACAGTTGATCAGCAGCTGGAAGATAAAGGCAATAGCACATACCGCTGTACCTACAAGCCTACTTTAGAGGGCACTTACACAATTTATATCACCTTTGGTGGAATACCCATCTCCCGCAGCCCCTATATAGTCACTGTGGGCCAGGGTGAGTTTCCCATCATGCGTTGGGTTTGTTGGTTGGGGCCTCTTGTCTTTAATGCCTACTACATCTGCTTGGTTTCCTCTTTGTGGCCAGAAGTGGGTGATGCTCTGTTCTTTGCTAATCTCTGCCCTCTCCTCTCTGCCTACCTCTTCCTGTCCTGGCCAGCTCTCCTCTGCTCTGTCCTCTTTTCATTGAAGAACCTCCTCCTTGGATCTCTGTTGACACTCGTCTCCTCCCAGCTGCTCAGCGCCTGGACCCAGGGCCAACGGTATTTTACTCTGCAGGTGTGGGTGGGGACCTGTGGCAAGGGTACATATCAGGTTTTTGTCAATAGGGACAGTATTGGTTAAAATTAACTTCCCTCTTAAAGGAAAATGTTCATAGAATGTCCAGCATATTGATGGCAGAGACCTGCCCTGTTGGAATCCCCTCTAGGTTCTAAAGGGAGATAGACTTGTTTCTACTTGCCGTCCTTTCTCTCCTTGCTGCAGCATGTAACCCCATTGCCTGCCGGGCAGTGGGCAGAGGTCTGCAACCCAAAGGTGTTCGGGTGAAGGAAACAGCAGATTTTAAGGTCTACACAAAAGGTGCTGGCAGTGGCGAGTTGAAAGTCACAGTGAAAGGTCCAAGTAAGTCAAATTTGTCACTTTTCAGGTACTCACTTAATATATGCTAGGACTTGCACTTCCCTCCCTCAATCCAAAAACATTACTCTAATACTTGTGGAGGAGGAATACTATAATAAGTCATGTCTTAGCTAGCGGAGTGTTTGTAGACAAATGAAATACTGTGCAACCCATCTGGCTGACACATACCTTGCAGATATAAGGCTGCAGAGCCATTTTCAAATGGAAGGGCTTTGGACTGGTCTCAGATGCTAAATTGGATGGGAAGTCATTTCTGCTAGGGCAGTACCAATATTGATTGCAGGTATTGGGGGTGAGGAGAATTGTGCTTCCTACGTCTTACGGGTTTACCAGTTTGCGCCAGATGTCTCTGCTTGTAGTGAAAGACCGCATTTCTGCTCTCGGGATAAGATTTGATGGCAGGCTAATTTGTGGATGCCTGAAGACAGAGAGGATGGCTTGTTCTGCCTTGCAGAATAACTTGTGATTTGGAGACCCACAGCAACCCTAAATTTCTCACTTCAGATCCTCTTGAATGATTATAGCAGCTTCCAAATATGAGGCCCAGCAAGCAGGTGAAGTGCACATGATACTTTGTAAATATAAAGTACGCTGGGGCTTGGCCTGGCCACTTCTTGCACCTCCTAGCTGATCTTCCCTAGTAAGCAAAGAGCATTCAGAGGAACAGAAGTGCACACAAAGGAGCAGTTCCATGTTGATATGTTGTCTTGCTTCTCTTAAGCCACTCCCACACTGACAGTCTGTGCCAGCAAACAGCACTATCAGTTGCCTCTGGGCATCTAAATTCTTGCATCTTGTGCAGGGGAAGAACTTCCTGCCATGGGAGTAAGTTGCCTGTAGGAGAGGCTCATTGGAGAGGTGTGCCAAGAAAATGAGTGGCAAACAGGGCAGGGAGGTATAGCTTTTGGGAGTGGGCAGAGTCCCAAGTGGTGGTAGCAAAGTTGGGGGTCTTGTCCAGGCTGGAACTAGAAACTGCTTCACTTGCAGTGTTTGAATGATAAGAGATGCTGTAACCCTGGGTTCAAACCATAAGCATTCAAGGAAGGGTTGGGCAACTAGGCCTGAGGCAGACCTGAAAAGCCTGAGTTTACCAATTAAATGCCAAGAAACATGATCTCTCTCAGCTGGAAGATAAAATCTTGAGCCTGTGACTGGAGTTAATTCCCTGAGGGCTCCAACTGAAAGGTACACAGAGCAGCTTGTGAGGAATGTTGTGACAGCCTGATTGCCAAATAGCAGGTTGAGGATGTGTCTAGAGGGACCTATTTGATCTAAGCTTTTGAGGGAGTGTAAGCAAGGCCCAGCCTTGTCCTTAGAAAGCTGATAGAATTAGGCACCAATATTTAATAGTTCAGAGTGTGTGGATTAGCTATAGAGTTCTGGGCATTGGATGCCATGCCTTATTTTGTACTTGGCATTACAATAGTAGATGCAGTCAGAAAATTCTGGGGCTTTTGGCAAGGGTCTTTAGACACACAATCTAGAACAGTTATTTTCAAACTTTTGTGGCATACTGACAAGATGCTAAAATTGTCAAAGCACACCATCAGTTTTTTTGATAACTTGACAAGGCACACATTTTGCTGGTGTGGGGCCTCGCATCCCCCAATATCCCTATAATAAATGATCCTCACCCAAACTCATATGGCATACTTGCAAACCATTTGTGGCATGCCAATGTGCCCTGGCACACTGATTGAAAATTACTGGTCTAGAATATGGATGGATAAGGTCTAGTAATTGCAAGAGCCAGAGTTACACCCTGTATAATCTACTGCATTATATTTTGGCCTTAAGATCTGCTCCCATAAACTGGGAGGGGAGGCAAAAGGGATTGATGTGCAGAAAAATACCGTAGTATCAGACTGACCCTGTGCTTATCCCCTGTTAATTGGGCAAAAGGCACTTTTTCAAGTGGTGTTCCTTTTATATTTAGCAGGGTAACAGTCCCTCTTCACCCCAGCACAGTGTCTTTTCTAGTGGCTGCTGCTGGTGTTCTTCATTTTTTTAAGATTGTGAGCCCTTTTGGGACAGGGAGCCATTTAATGTCATTTTTTGCCTGTAAACTGCTTTGTGAACTTTTTGTTGAAAAGTGGTATATAAATATTGTTTGCTTGCTTAGTAGCATGACATTTGCTGTATATTGTCCTACGTCTTGAGGTGCACATTGCACCTAAAACATGATTCTAAAGTAAATTTAGAAATTGTCATCTTGGAACTGGCATACATTATGGTTGCAATTGGAGAGGCTCCTTAAAAAGGCCTTCCTCCATGATGAATTTCCCAGTTATCAAATTACTGCAGATCAAGGCCACCATAAGAGTATCTGTCTTGCAACAGTCTTCAGCAGATATCTGGAGTGGTCCTTTTGTAGCTCTACAGTTGAATGAGCCTAAATAGCATTAGTTTATGGAGGAAAACTTCATCACAGGTTGCAAGCCATGAAGGGTATATGCACCCTTCTGGTCTTAGGTCACCACAGAATGCCAGATGCTGGGTAGTAGTGTCTGCACAAGTATCTTGTTGTCTTGTGTGCTCCCTGAGGCATCTGGTGGGCCACTGTGAGATTCAGGAAGCTGTATTAGATGGGCCTTTAGCCTGATCCTGCAGGGCTCTTGTTCTTGTGTTTTATTATAATCTGTGTGAGGATGATTTTTGGCAACCTTTTTGTAGCATCTTGTGCTCGTGCTCTTGTTACAATTTTACACTGTCCTGAACTCCTTGAAGGAAGGGCAGATATATGGGATGCTTAATGACTGGCCCAAAGTAACTCTGAGCTTCATGGCTGACCTGGGATTGGAACAGAGTTTTCCCTGATGCAAGTTCAATGTACCATGTACAAAATGTAAGCATGCAGAACACTGAACAAGCTCTAGAAGATGAGCATACAATGCTGAAATGGTCAATGATGGGCAAGGGAGTAGACTTGCTGTTGCTCCCTCTGTTATGTGTGCATGGCACCATCTCCACCATCATAATCTCTTTCCACAGAAGGACTAGAGGAACGTGTGAAGCAAAAGGACTTGGGTGATGGGACGTATGGCTTTGAATACTACCCCACCTCGCCAGGCAACTATACAGTCACAATCACTTGGGGTGGGCAGCACATCCCTCGCAGGTAAGACTGATCCCATGTTGGAGAGCTCTGGTCCCTGCTGCTAATAGGAAAAGGGTTATGAGCATTGGGTGGCATTAACTCTGGATACTCCTTGAATCCCTTCTTTGTCTCTACTTGGTGACGATGCCCTAGCCCACTATGTGATAGTATCTCTTGGAGGGCATACTAGAGCAGAGTATTTCTTTCTCTTAAAGAAATAATTCCTCTTTCCCCTTCTGAAGCAATCTGAACACACACATCCAAGCTCCTCCTCCTAGGGCTCAAGTGTCGTCTTGGCCTGACCCATAATGTGTGATTTTCTACCAAGAATACCTGTTGGGTATAAGAATACTTAATGCAGAGTAAATGAGACTTCCACCAGGGCTTTAGGGGCACCAGATGTTGACCAGAAATGATTGCCCCAAAACGTGAGGGAATTGCAGAGACCAGAATGGGACCCACACCCAGTTTTCTGGGGGTACCACCATGGGAAGGGCTGCTGAGATTTCTCATATTGACTAATGCTGATTGTGATGGAGCAGCAAATATGGCCAGGCAGAGTCTGACAATGAGATGGCCCTGGTTTCATTTGGTTTATGGAAAAATGCAAGCACATGTCTCTGTCTGTTTTAGCCCATTTGAAGTAAAAGTGGGGACGGAATGCACGAACCAGAAGGTGCGAGCCTGGGGACCTGGTTTGGAAGGAGGAATCGTGGGCAAGTCTGCTGACTTTGTGGTGGAGGCCATTGGGGATGATGTTGGCACACTAGGTAATGGGGCTTGGGTTGGGAAGTGACTGACTTTGACCTTTTCATGTTGATGTGTGAACATCAAGGAGCTCATGCATGTTTAATTGAACTGTTTTGAAATGTGGGGAGTCCTGGCTTAGATGGCTCTAAAACGTAGCCACTGACCACCCTGAATTGGTGTATTTGCTCACTTTGTGCTCTGCTTTTCGCCCTGCAGGGCACCCAAAGTGGCTTACAGAATTAGCATTAGTAAGATTATAGTATTAGTCATGAACACATATTACAGCAGTGGTTCCCAAATGTTTGAACTGGGACACACTGTTTAAAATGATACTCCCTCAGGACCCAGCTGGCTTTACAAGGCTAAAAAGTTTCATTTTACCAGTTGCTCAGGCCTCTCATTTTATTCTTCTTATTATGATGGGCTGCCTTCTACAACATTTGAGTTGCACATTCACCAGATGGGGATCATTCTTGCAGCCCTGAATTCCCCTGGCCTTTGATAAGAGCCACGTCCTGGTTGTCTACTCATGAGTAAACATGCTTGTGTGGTTGAACTTGCTTTCCATAGGGCTCAATACAGGTTCCTTGTCAGCTTGGCAGGGGACTTCCTTTTCAAGTTAGTTTGGGGCAGTGGTGTCATCTACTCTCCAGATGGGTGGGACTTACGTGTGATCGGCAGCCCGTCCACTCACTTCCGCTTTCTTCCCGCTCGCCGTGCGGTTTTCCCTGGCCTCAGAGGGGGCGCCTGCTCGCTGGGGGGGGGATGGGGGGGCGTGCCGGGTACCTTGGAAGGAATAATGCCTGGGTTTGTCTCTTCTTTCACAAAGGTTCTCAGTTTAGGTGGGTGGCTACAAGCACAACAGCGGCACCTAACTTGCAGAAATTTTTAAGGAAGGCACTGCTCTCCTAGCCCCCCTGCTTGTCTTTCCTAGGCCTCTTATTTAGATGGGCTCTTGGCTAGTGCCTTCTGACTTTTACCTTGGCTGTTCCAATTGCTATATTCCAAATGGCTTTCATTGGGCTGTATTGAGAAACTTCTTGAAAAACTACCATGAGAACCCTTAAAGGTTAGTGAGCAGGATATCCATTTTAAACTCAGTTCAGTCTTGGGTTTTGCCATTTGCACGTCCATTGCAGCAGCCACTGAATGGCAGCGCACATATAGATGTGGTCTTCATTTAAATTGCATCTATATCACGTTTGATACATGCTTGACTTCTCTCGCCTTTCCCACCAAAGGCTTCTCAGTAGAGGGCCCTTCGCAGGCAAAGATTGAGTGCGACGATAAGGGTGATGGTTCCTGTGATGTGCGCTACTGGCCCCAGGAGCCAGGCGAGTATGCAGTCCATGTGCTGTGCAACAGTGAAGACATCAAGCTCAGCCCCTTTATGGCAGAAATCAAAGCTGCTCCCAAGGACTTCCACCCAGAGAAGGTAACTTCCATGCCCTGGGGAATGGGGAACCCAGATTGCTGTGCAATGTGTCGCCACCTTCCTGTGTTAGTCATATTGGGAGGACCACTAACATTGTGGCTTACTTTCTTGGTGGGGGAAATCTTGATCACAGCAGTGTCCTCAGGGAAGCGTCTTTATGACAAGGCAGCATGCAATTTTAACCTTGGAATTTAAAGATGCTACTCTGGCCTCTGCATTCTTGGAAAATTACTCTGAATTTGGCTCTAGGCCTTGTGATCTAGAGTTGTAGAGGAGCTTGTATTTTTGCAGGTTAGAGGGGGGCTTCAGAGCAGAAGTTGTGGTAGGGGAGGTCTTCAGCTTATTGCCGTCCTACATCAATGACCATTTGTCTTCTTTGCCACCCTAATCTGGTCCAAATTCAAATGGGTTAAACTTGCCTCATAAGCAGCCACCTAACTGAATACTTGATTAAATTCTGGGCTTGCAGTTCCAGCCCTGCCCCTAGCATTTTCATAGGCTCCTGCTGTCTCTGAGTAGGACCAGACATTTCAGGGAGAGATCTGTTTGCCTATCTTGTTCGGTCACACTTGTATTCCTTGAAAGACTGTTTAGACTAGAATCAGCTGATCGTCTTTTTCCAAACTGCTTTCCAGGTGAAGGCGTATGGCCCAGGCCTAGACAAGACTGGTGTTGCAGTCAACAAACCAGCAGAGTTCACTGTAGATGCCAAGAGTGGTGGGAAGGCACCTCTCAAGGTGCAAGTACAGGTGAGGCTTTTCGGGGTGGGGGAGAAGTGATATTGCTGTCCTCAGGAGAGAAGACAAGGGCGGCATGGGGTTCGGAGTCTGAGATCAGTGCACCATGGTGTGAGGCCAGGGTGTTGAGCAGGCAGCCTATCCTGCTTCTCTCTCATTCTCAGGACTCTGAAGGATCCCCTGTGGATGTTTCTGTGAAAGACAATGGCAATGGCACCTACAGCTGCTCTTATCTGCCCAAGAAGCCAGTGAAACATACAGCCATGGTGTCCTGGGGAGGTGTCAATATCCCCAACAGTCCCTTCAGAGTAAGTATTGCAATAGTAAGTAGAGAAGTGGGTGGTGGAAAGTACTGGGTCCTGTTTGTGCTCTTTCCCCTTCAAATTCCTTCACCCGAACAGCCAAACATAAAACATTTTGGTTAGTTACATTACAAGTTGTGATGACTGTGTGCAGTGTTGGGCTACCGCTAGAGCCCAATCTCTGAATGGCAACAGGATACAAGTATCTTGTCTGTGAACTCCCTGATGCATCTGAAGGGCTGCTGAAATACAGGAAGCTGGACTAGGTGGGCTCTTAGCCGTATTGAGCAGGGCTGCTTATATTTTTATATATCGCATGTTGGGGTGGTGGGGTTGGAAGCAAAGCTACTCTATATAATCAAGGTGTTTGCTTTCCCAATTAAGAGGGTTTTGGATAAGGGTAGGGGATGGATAGATGCTCCAAAAGCTTAAGGCAGAAGCCTAATTGTGCTGGTATAAACTATATTCATGGGTGGGTTTCTATTTATGCCAACACACACGGCAAGTGACACCCTCTGGCCACTTTACCTTACAATTCCATGCACACTATTTAAATCTGAGTTAGTCTAACTGGGAGGCCAAATACACCTTGCAGTAAAAGTACTTGTTCTGTTGTCTCGATCCTTTCAAGGGCAAAAGGCCAGGGGGGTTCCTCCTGATCAACTACTTCTGTTATGTTTTGTGTCCCAACTCTGAAGGATGAGCAGGCAGATGGCCTTCCATCTTCTGCAATGCTGCAATAAGTGACTCTGTCTCTCCTAGATCAATGTTGGAGCTGGCAGCCACCCCAACAAGGTGAAGGTCTATGGTCCTGGTGTGGCAAAGACAGGCTTGAAAGCTCATGAGCCAACATACTTTACAGTAGACTGTACAGAAGCTGGACAAGGTGAGTGGCCCATTGTCCCTTCACATCAGGCAGGAGCCCTGCTCTATGTTCAGTCCTCTTCAAATGCTATGTTTTGGGCAACTGTAGTGGAAGTACAGGGGTCCTGTCCAGTGCAGGGTGGGAGCTCAGTTCTAATGCTGTAGGCTAGTAGTCTTTTTTTTGTCCTCTCATTACTAAGATGAAGCACATCCTTGTTGGGTGTGGAGGGAGATACTGTGTGGTCTGGGGCAACTTCTGGGAACTGACCTTGCCCTTTGGGAGGGCAGCATCTGGCATGCTGTTTCAGATGCCAAGGAAATTAAGGCCAGCCCTGGAACTGTACTACACTCAGTTATTGATGAACTTTGTCTTCTGTACCTTCCTCCCCCTTCATTGTTAAAAGGCGATGTGAGCATTGGCATCAAGTGTGCACCTGGTGTTGTGGGTCCAGCTGAGGCAGACATAGATTTTGACATAATTCGAAATGACAATGACACCTTCACAGTCAAGTACACTCCCCGTGGTGCTGGTAGCTACACTATCATGGTGCTTTTTGCTGACCAGGTAAGGCCTCTTTTCAGACAACTGTGGCAGTAGGGGGTCAGGAGCTGTAGTAACTTTCACCTGTTGATCCACCCATAGGCAACTCCCATGAGTCCCATCAGAATCAAAGTGGATCCCTCTCATGATGCCAGCAAGGTCAAGGCTGAGGGGCCTGGCCTGAACAGGAGTGGTGAGTAGGGTGTGTGGATGGGGGCATATAGTTGAGAGCAAGGGGCGTATGGGATGCAGGGCCTAGAGCAGGAACAGCCAGATATCCATGTAAGGACTCCATTTTGCAAAAGGGAATTCTGGCAGCTCCCTAGGCCTTTGGACTGTGCTCTGTCGGTGGACTATTTGGGTGTGTAGCTGCACCGCCTTGGAATCCAGAGAATGAACAATGTGCCCTTGCTCCTCCGCAAGCCTCAGACATGTTTGCGGAAAGGGAAAAGGCCATATGGCTGTGTAGAATTTCCTTTGGGGGGCACAGCATGGGGAGGGAGCTACGATTGACTTGCATCCTTATTTTATGATGGTCTGTCTTGTGGGCACAACTTCTTGCACCACTGTTAGAAAGTAGGGCATCTTTCCAGGAATTTGTTTCCATCCATTAAACCTGAATCTTCCTCTTGGGAGTTAAGTAGAATCCAGTTGTCCTGCCAGTGAGTGGAAAAGATGGGTGTGAGATGGTCATGCAGTCTTTAAAATGGGCAGCTTCCTAGCTCTCAAATAGAAGGTAATTACTATGAGTATTGGGTGGCTTTAGATGCATTTCCATTGATTTGCAAATAGGTAGGATTTGGGATAAGCAATGCAGAAGAGACTTTGGGCATACGTGTATTGTGAGGCTGTAATACACAAGGAGCTCATTACAACAACTCTCTCCCCACAGGTGTGGAGATGGGCAAACCAACC
The DNA here is from genome assembly GCA_029204185.1 of Lerista edwardsae. Classification (NCBI taxonomy): domain Eukaryota; kingdom Metazoa; phylum Chordata; class Lepidosauria; order Squamata; family Scincidae; genus Lerista; species Lerista edwardsae. The sequence goes on along the minus strand of JAJKFI010000128.1, from coordinate 2,211,196 downwards.
TATTTCTCAGTGAACACCAAGGCAGCTGGCAAGGCCAAGCTAGACGTCCAGTTCACTGGCCCAGCCAAAGGAGAGGCTGTACGAGACTCTGAAATAATTGATCACCACGACAACACCTACACTGTCAAATACACCCCTGTACAACAAGTAAGTGAGGGGACAGGTGGGTTTCTTGAGTGGTCTGCTGTTAGCCATAGTTGTTGACACATGAGCATGTGTTTCTTGAACATGTGTCAGTTGACAAAGTTAGGATCTAGTGCTTGACTATGTACTAAATTGAGAAGTAGAAACTCGGGACTCATTGTAGTTTGAGGATGGGAGTAGTGGCATATTGCCTTCATGATGTGTTCCATGCAAACTATTTTTCTGTCCAGTCTATTCTTTTTACCCCTTTCAGGGTGAGACAACCTTATCATTTGAATAAACTAGGTCTTAAGTTTTCCATAGTTATAGACAAATCTAGCAATGACCTTGTTGAGTAGGTTAATTTTCTATCTTTAGGGTGATGGGTGCCTATTCATTCCTCTTTCAGGGAAACATAGGTGTGAATGTAACATATGGAGGAGACCACATTCCTAAAAGCCCTTTCAATGTGGGTGTGGCACCAACCTTGGATCTCAGCAAGATAAAGATTTCTGGACTTGGGGACAGTATGTATATTGATAGATTAAATACTGGACACCGGCTTTGCTTGAATCTGCTCAGTCTTGATCTGTGTAATTCTACTTTTTGCTAGTAATATGGGACAGGGTGTGACTATAGCCTCCAGCTTTTTGAGCCTCTTCTCCCCCCCCCCCAGCTCTGGCATGCTGTAGTGTGCACTAATGCATTACAGACACCATAAGTGCTAGAAATTAGCTGAGAGCTGATATTCTCAGAATGTCTGCTACTAATATAAAAATCAATGTTCTGCATCTGTGTAGTATCCATACAGTCCCTGTAATATGTTTGCAGGTTTATATGTAGTGGGTTGGCCAGACTTGTAAATAGCCATTTCTTGCTTGCCTCTGGTGGGCAGGCATTTCTTCTGGGTAATCAGGTAGAGATTGCTATATTGATAGTGGTGAACATTGTATACAAGATGTCAGTGGGGGCAGCTTCCCAGATGCGTACCCTGCCCACGGAGGATGTGTGTATATATGTTGTGTATGGGGGGATATGTATGTGAAGTTGGCTCTTGCTTGATCTCGTCAAGCTGAATGTTGTTGTCCTTGTCCCCCCCCAAGCTTGGAGCCTGTGCTGCATGTTGCCCAGATCTGTGTGTGGTACCATCCATGCAGCAAGAGTTCTTGTGAATCCCGCCTGTGCTGCTTGCATCAACATTTAAATGTGTGGGTCCCTGACAAGAACCCTGGCAGTGTTGCCAGCCTCACAAGCCTAGACTTCTTCACAAGCCTACAAAATCACTCCTTCCAGAGTGTTGGGTTTCAGTGTCCATGAGAGAAAACCCAATGGAAAGCCTGCTTGCTTGCAGCGCGACTCCCTGGAGGCTGCTCAAAACCTTGCTTCCCAGAGGCTTGCCAAGGCCTAGTACTGGAAGCACTCCAAGACTTTGTTTCTCCAGGAAACATTAGTCATGCCAATCTCTATCCCACCCCTTAGTTTAACCCCTGCCACAAAGGATTGTTGCTTTCTAGCCCTTGGGATACAATGGTGTCAATTGTCAATGGCTACCTAGGAATAAGCATTGTGAGAGATTGCTCAGCAATGGCTCTAAATTGCTGAGAACCATATAAGAATCTTAACCAGCATCTTTATACCAAGATAGAACGGGGCATGTGAGTGGTATTTTTTTGGCTGGGAGAATGGGGTTTAAGCAGAGCTGTCTAAGGTAGACTAGACTAAGACCTGACCAACAAAACCGTTCTTGCAGAGGTGAATGTGGGCAAAGACCAGGAGTTCACTGTCAAATCCAAGGGGGCTGGTGGCCAAGGCAAGGTGGCTGCCAAGATTACGGGCCCATCCAGCAAACCAGTGCCCTGTAAGGTGGAGCCAGGCCTCAGCCCAGACAACAGTGTGGTCAAGTTCATTCCTCGTGAGGAGGGGCCCTATGAGGTGGATGTGACGTACGATGGAGTGCCTATCCCAGGCAGCCCCTTCCCTGTGGAGGCTGTGCCCCCAACCAACCCATCTAAGGTAGGAGTCTTTGATGGAGGAGAGGGAGAGTTGGGGATCTTTGACTGCTTTATAGTTGTGTGGATGGATGTGAAACTGGTACCTTGGACTGTATGGAATTGGACAATGTCTTAAAGCATGTGAAGAATTCTTTTTCTTTAAATATGAAGTGATTAATGTGGTGACAGTACCCCTGAGCATGTGCAGAATAACCACCTGAATAGTACCATCTCTCATGCTGGCAACTAGATAGTAGGATGACATTTACTGGCTTACAGGCCAATCCTAAGCTGCCCAGAGGAGCAGCAGCCCCAAAATGGCTACTGCTGCCTCCTGTGGTTGCTTCCTTGGGGAAGGGGAACATCATCTCTTTCTCCAACTCTGCAATGGGGCTACTCAAGTTTGCGCCTGCTGTTTTGCCAGTGCAGACTTGAAGCACTGTGTTGGGCTCCCTGGCCTGAAGCGGAGCGTAAGAGGCCTCTGCTGTGTCCCAACCCCCACCCGGGCCTAATCTTCCCCATACCCACTTGCACCTTCCCCCCCCATGCCCTGAAAAGCCACACCACTGCCTGGAGGTGTCACTTGCCCCCCCCCCCAGCAGTGGCACAGCAGCTTCTTGGGTGCTGAGACTTGGCATCTGTGGTCCCTATTTGTTCAGTGCCACAAACATGCTTTTCAGCACGTTTGCCACCTAATGCCAGCACTAGGCTCCAGTGCTGGTGCTAGAGCCCTTTAAGTTTGGTCTGTATTAATGAGTAAAGTACTGGACATTTGGAAGATGGGAAGTGACTAATATACAGGGGAAAACATGCAGAGCAGCAGTAGCAGTAACTACTGCTCAGCGGAAAAACGCTTCCCAGTCCCGAGTACTGCTTACTTGTTCATCTGAAGCTGATCCACTCCGTTTCCAAGCTGACCTGGTGGAGAGGACGTTCTGGGCAGTCATGTGTATCCCCCAGCATTCCAGAAGGCTGTGCAGCACAATGGTGGGCTTCGACACGACTGCCCAGAGTGTCCATGCCACCAGATCAGCTTGGAAATGGAGCAGTGCTTCAATGAAACAGTAAGCACTGCTCACAGGGCAGAAGGATTTTTCCAAACCCTGGATCTGGCCCATGGGCGGGGTTTGGAGAGCTCTGATGTAGAGCAGGTGCTCCAAACTCCAGCTGGCAAGCCAGATTTGTTGCCTCCCTGATCCTTCCCTGGTGTGAACAGCACTTCATGTTCTGCCAGCGAAGCCGCGAAAGACCCCTGTTACAGCTCCCAGGGCTCTTCATGGGAGGGAGGCATAATACTTGCTGCATAAAGCATCAGTTGAGGCCCTCAACCTTAGGGTGTCTTTCTGGAAGGACAGAACTAGTCTATAATTTTAGATATTTGACTACTAAGGACCAGGGGCTGACTCAGGCATAAGGTCAGTTGGCCACTTTGCCTCAGGTGATGGGTTAATGCAGGCAGCAAGCTGGTGGGGATGCCTTCTATTTGCCATCTCTGCCAGCAGTCTTGCCCAATTGGAGAGATGATGGGTGGCGACGGCAGGTTGTTAGTCTTCCACCACAGCAGGGCCCTCTTTGTATGGTATTGAATGTGCTTTCATTGTCAGATGTCCTTGTAGCTGGGTATGGCACACTGGTGAAAGGGGTAACTTGGTCTGAAATCTGCTTGTTTTCTGCGATTTGGTTACTTGGGCCTCTAAGATTATTCTTTCTCACCAGGTGAAGGCCTATGGCCCAGGCCTGAAGGCTGGTTTGGCTGGCTCCCCTGCCCCCTTTACCATAGACACCAAGGGGGCTGGGAATGGAGGCCTTGGCCTAACTGTAGAGGGTCCCTGTGAAGCCAAGATAGAATGCCTGGACAATGGAGACGGCACCTGCTCCGTATCCTACCTGCCCACAGAACCTGGTGACTACAACATCAACATCCTCTTTGCGGACACTCACGTGCCAGGCTCTCCCTTCAAAGCCCAGGTGGCACCAGGCTTTGACCCATCCAAAGTGAAGTGCTCTGGACCAGGGCTGGAACATGCCACTGTGGGGCAGGCAGGGGAGTTCAGTGTGGACTGCTCCAGTGCTGGCAGTGCGGAACTCACCATTGAGATAATCTCGGAAAGCGGCACACAGGCTGAGGTCCATGTGCGGGACAATGGCGACGGCACCTACACCATCACCTACATCCCTCTCTGTCCGGGTGTCTACACCATCACAATCAAGTATGGTGGGCAACCAGTGCCAAACTTCCCCAGCAAGCTGAATGTGGAACCAGCTGTGGACACGTCTGGTGTCAAAGTCTATGGGCCTGGAGTAGAAGGCAAAGGTAAGGAGGGGGGCACATACTGGCTTGAGCAAACATGGTGGCAAGGGGAGAGGAGAAGCTGCAGTACATCTTGGCAGTTTTCTGGCCAGGGTGGCGTATAGAGTGGGGAGGAACGTTTGCACAGGGGAAACTAGAGTTTGCTTGACTCGTACAAACTGAACTAAAACGTATTGTACAACTTGGCTTCATTCTACATATGCAAATCATGAGACAAGGAAGCTGTTCAGGGCACTGCCTCTTTGTTTCCTGATCACAGAAGCCAGGGGAACAACCTCTCTTGCTTCTGAGATCTGTCTGCCCTATCTGGCTATTATGGCACACACCCTACTCTTCTGCATGATCCCAAGTTTAGTAATAGCCGACGAAATATGGGCTATGCCATGGACAAGGGTATTGGTCCAGGGGTGAAGGGCCTTCGAAGGTTTATTGATGGGTTGCCTTTTCTGGGTTTATGAAACAAATTTACCTCATTTGGTCCTTGACCTGGGGATCCACTGGGAGTCATCGGGGATGAAGGCACTGGCACAGCGAATGGAAGTGTAGCCTGGTACAGAGGGCAAAAAGAAGTGATGTCACAACAGGAAATGATATCAGTTGTATTCATTTTCGTGTGTGCGCGCTATTACTTTTGATATAATGAAGATATTTCACTTATTTCTTTCATTGCATTCTGCATGAATCCTGCATTGAATGATATTAAATATGTCAGTATGCATAAAAACCATTATTTTTACATGATCGTTTTGTTTCCTGTTTTGGCCATAATGTTTGTTTAAATATATTACATTCTGGTTTGTTTCATTGCATTTTGCATTAAATTCTGCAATGAACTGTATATAGCATTATGTATGTATTATTCATGCATACCACGTTTTTCACAATATTGGCCACTAGTGTCATGCTCAGTTTGTTGCCCCCTAAAGCTTGTTGCAATTGCAACTCCCTACACTACTTTAGCTACTTCCCTGGGGGAAGGACACTGGCATTATATAGTGGATTTTTTACTTTGTTAGTGCAAATCCCAGATAACAACCTAGATTGTGTGGAGGATGTTCATTGATTCCTTGAACTTACTGTTTGCATCTCAATCTTCACAAAGCAGACTGGAAACCACAATTAAAATACTTTGGGGGAGGATCTCTTCCTGGCAGCTTGCTACCATGTTGACTTGATTCTGCTGTTGCTTGGGCTTGCCAGGTGTGTTTCGCGAAGCTACTACAGAGTTCAGTGTGGATGCCCGAGCTCTTACAAAGGCTGGAGGCTCTCATGTCAAAACACGAGTGGCCAATCCTTCAGGAAACCTGACGGAGAGCTATGTACATGATAACGGAGATGGTACCTACAATGTGGAATACACCCCTTATGAAGATGGTAAGCATTATGGGGAAGAGCTGTTGAAAGGTGGCATCTAGTTAAGGGCAATGGGAGTTCTAGTTAAGGGCTATGGGAGTTCGCAATCTTCTGAAGGTGTGCTTCATAAGCCTGCTTGCCTCTTGGTTTGGGAGGTTTCCCACAGGAGACTATTGTGCACAAACTCCCTCCCTGTCCAAAGTGGTGTTTTCCTTTCTACTGTGCTGCTGCTATCCCCCGCCCCCGGCACAGGGATGTGTGTATTGCCCATTGTCCCAGAAGGCTTTGTACCAGGATTTCTGGGGAGATGTAACTGCCCAGTCTGTCCCTGTGCACAGATGGGGGTGTGTGCAACAGGAGCAGCAGTGCAACGGAACAGAAAGCACTGCTCACAAAAGAGGGCTTTCATGCAACACCAGATCCTGCCCAAGGTCCAGAGTCTGACAAGCCCTGCTCTAGCAGGGATCTCCTAACTGCAGCCTGGGGGCCACATCTGGCCTACCACAAGACTTTATCTGGCCCGCAGCAGCTTGTGTGTTTGGGCAGAGCATTTGCTATTCGACATTTTTACTCAAGTCTCAGTTTAGGCACAGCATTGTTTCTGTCACATTTCTCTTGCTTTCTGAATCATATCATGTGGCTTACAAGAAAGAGCCAAGTAAAATTCATTCATTCATTTATGTACATTTTATTCATTCATTTATAAAACTGATTTTTTTGGCCTGCAAAAATGTGGAAAATATACAATGTGGCCCTCATACTGAAAAGTTTGGAGACCCCTGCTGTAGAGAAATAAAAGTAATAAAGAAATAATGAATTGATGGGAAAACAATTGCTGCCTTTTCCTTGATGAAGGGTCAGAAGAAGAGTTGATTTTGGCAGTAATTAGAGATGTGGCTTGCTATGATCAAAATGTGAGCCACAGTTGACCCTAACATTTTGGTAGAGAGAAGTGGCCTGTCTAAAGTGACTTGTGAGGACACTTGCAGGCAGCAAACTGTTTTGAGAGGACTGTCCTTAGGACAAGGATGCTCTTGGCCTTAGGATGCTCTTGGCCAGGGAAGCTGCTTCTGGGTCACACTGGGCTGGCCTCCATGGACCTTGGAATGGCCCATTGATGCCTCTGAAAGCCAGTTTGAAGGCTTCTATGGGCCATTCTGAGGCCTGCATTGGCCAGTAGAGTGGGATGCCGGCCCAGTGCAACTGAGAAGAAGCCTCTGGGGCTGCCTAATGCCCCTGGAATATCTCCTAGTAGTTGGAGCCATTCAGACACAATGGTGAATTGAAGGGCCCAGCCCGCAACCCACCTTGCATGGGCTTGTGACCCACCATTTGGGAAAGTCTGGCCTAGAGAATCCAAATGTTTTGTAGGTAGGCCCTAAGGCTGCAACAGGGCAATACTCATCACTAATTTCCACGCATTGGAGACACTAGAGCCCTTCTCTTCCAGGGTGCAAAGATTATGGCTTGGAAGCAAATTGAGTGCTTAACTGAGGTCTACTGCTTGTGGTTTTTTTATTTTGAGGGTCTGGTAGTAAGCAAGTGACGGGGTTCTTGCTCCTTGTATCTATCCTGTCCATGTTATATAGGTTTTCTACCCCCTCAGGTGTCCACTCTATTGATGTGACCTATGATGGGAGTCCAGTACCAAGTAGCCCTTTCCGCGTCCCAGTAACAGAAGGTTGTGACCCCACAAGGGTTAGAGTGCATGGTCCTGGTATCCAGAGTGGCACTACCAATAAGCCCAACAAATTCACTGTGGAGACCAGGTAAAAAAGCTAAGAAAGGCATGGGTAGGAATGTTTTGTTAGGGACTTACGGAAGGAGCTCCTACCAGGGTTGGTATAAGGTAGGTCTTGATGCATCCCCTTGATTGTGCTAGATTTCTGCAAAGGATTAGATGGGCTGTGAACTGGTCCTGTTGCGTATTTCTTCAGCTAAGTGCATAATTAGAATTTCAACACTTCAGAGGAAACAAATCTATATTCAGATTTCCGGAGTTCATTCTTGCTTCATCAGCTTAGGTAATCTATGGACCATGGAGATTCTTGTCTTTAAGTAGACCACAAAGACAGAAGTCTGCCTATCCCACATATGTGTTGCCCAACCTCCTTGCCATCTGTGTTGCTCAAGTGGTTGCCCAACTTCCTAGTGCTTTGATTTTGCCTAAAGCAAAATTGGTAGTCGCCCTACTCCTCGTCAATTGTACAAACTGGGATACTGCATGACGAGGGTATTATGAGGGCATGATCCAAATTGACTTTCTCCACTACAGGGGTGCAGGTACTGGTGGACTGGGCCTGGCGGTTGAAGGTCCCTCTGAAGCAAAGATGTCGTGCACTGACAACAAAGATGGCAGCTGCTCTGTTGAGTACATTCCATATGAACCTGGCACCTACAATCTCAATGTCACTTATGGTGGCCACCAAGTGCCAGGTATTTAGCTGGGGATCAGTCATTTTCTGCTTGTGGTTTGCCTTTCACTCTAGAAGCTGTTAATGTTGGAAGCAAGGCTGTCTGATAAGAAGAATGCGAGTAATTTTAGGCCCACCTGGTGTCCAAGGACTGGGATTGAAGTTCAATCAAAGATAAGATGCACAGGAATCTTTAGTCTGAACATGCATGGAAAAATCGTCTGCATTTTTAAAGCAGCTTACCTCTTCCAACAAATTGCCAAACCAGAAGTAGGGGATGGGAGAATTTGAGAATAGGTGCTATCACTTGGTTCACCTTTTGACTATAGGTCATCTGTGCTTATGTCTAGACTAGCAGCAGTGACTGGGGGGATTACTGTTGTGTGCATATGACTTATATATGCTGATATACTCTGAACTGGCATACCTTTGATTTGCTCAGACCTGTGTATCTAAAGACCAAAGTAGTCAGGTGGATTAAACAGGCCCTGTTATTCCATTGCGGGAAGGGAGTTGGGAGTATAGCGAGTTCTCACTTAAAGTTAAGTTCCTGGAAATGTCGAGCAAAACTACTTATAATGAAACCAGTTACATCGTAGTCTAATACACGTAATCAAGAGTCAAGTCCCTACATCATATTTCTGGTCACAAAAACATCACCAAACTTATAAAGACCACAAGTTCTTCTAATATAAGCATTAAAATAAATGTGAGCTTTTTGGCCAGAGAACCCACACTGCATAGGAGACTGTGCAAAACTCCACTGTGCAAAAAGTGGCCCTGGCCAGGAATTTATTTTTTCCTCAACTTTATAATGAAACAACTTAGAGCAGTGTTTCTCAAACATTTTAGCACCAGGACCCACTTTTTAGAATGACAATCAGTCCAGGACTCACCAGAAGTTATGTTATGGCTGTCGTCATTACATCCTGCTATTCTGATAATGCAGCAATATTTCTCAGTCATTTTCTAGTAGCAGCATGAATGGGAAAGAAAAAAGCCTATTTACAACCTTGATACAAGCAAGGTTTTTCTTCCCCCTTCCCCCTTTTCAGCATCTCATCTTCCCATATTTTCAATATGGCTGCTCTTGGTGCTTCACAACCCACCTGAAATTGGCTCACAACCCACTGGTCGGTCATGACTCAGTTTGGGAACCACTGCCTTGGACTCTTAACTTGGCAAAGCAGAAGACTTAACCCAGGCCCGTATTAGGGTTTTGGCTCAAATTCCAACCTCTTCTCTGCAGGGAGCCCATTCAAAGTGCCGGTGAGTGATGTGGTGGATTCTTCTAAGGTTAAATGTTCAGGCCCTGGTTTGACTCCAGGCATTGTCCGAGCCAATGTACCCCAATCCTTCACTGTGGACACCAGCAAGGCAGGTGTGGCGCCCCTGCAGGTCAAAGTTCAGGGCCCCAAAGGTACGTATGCACAAGTACAACCCTTCCTGCACTTCCCTCTGGGATCTGGCTCTTCCTTACCCATCAATTTTTTCTACAGGGTTGGTTGAGCCAGTAGATATTGTGGACAATGCTGATGGAACTCAGACTGCAAGCTATGTGCCAAGCCGAGAGGGCCCATACAGCATTGCTGTGCACTATGGTGATGAGGAGGTGCCCCGCAGGTATGGTCTGTGGATTGACTCACGTAGGTCAGAGGGTGGGTAATGGCAAGAGTTTGCAGAGTCTGCTTAAGGCTGTGGGAACACGTGAGGCATATTGAACCTCGGAGATCATATGCAAGATTCCAAGATTACGAAGTGTAATAATGAGTACTGTCCAGAGGGCTAGACAGTACTCTGACACTGCTGCCCCATCTGTCCCCTCTTTTGTTTAACTATAATAATAAGAGGGGATAGATGGGGCAGCAGTGTCAGAGTATTGTCTAGCCCTCTGGATTGCTGACTTTCTAGAAGTGTGTGCCAAGGTGGAAGGGGGCATCCATAGCCCAAAAAGGAGGTCTTAAGCCTTCTATTCCATAGTAATCATGCGCATCAATACAATGCAAAGTGAGATTTCCATAATCCTGACAAGTATGCATTATCAACAAGAGTTAGCGGACAACCTCTTGATAAACCAATAGCTGTAGCAATAGTTCACTGGAGTTTGTCAGGCTTACTGTACAGGTGGGTGTTGGACCGTATATATGCTGGCAGTCGCCTTCCCCTTTCCCACTCACTTCATATAGCCTCTTGCAGCAGTTTCCTTTTCCTCCTCCTGATCGCAGAAGCAGAACCGCTGAACTCCTGCTTGCCTAGAACAAGCAAGTGTCCTGAGCATGATTCTTTTGATCTCCAAGACATGCAGAAGTGAAGTGTGCGCCACCTCTTGCTGCTGTTCAGCACACACTTCGCTTCCCAGGCGGAAACCGAGAAGCCTGCAGTGCTGTTCCCTTCGCTCAATGACAGATTTGCTTAAAGTGAGGATTGGAGAATGCGCACCTGTACATTAATCTGCACATGTCTAAGTGAGAAGCTTGGACCCTAAGCCCAGTTAAGGACAAGGGCCCTTTGTAATACCTTTTAGCCCTCAGCAAAATAGAATTGGATAAGCAGCTATGTAAGGTTAGAATAAAATGAGAGTTGGACTCAGTGGTACAGAAAGTCCACTTTCCCCACTTAGTAGTTTAGCAGCTGAGGCTGCTGTTCCTACCTGCATGACCAAAAAACTTCATTGCAGCTGAATGTACAGAAGACGTGGTGCTGTGAAGCATATGCTACTCCCATTTTTGCAGGAGGGGAAATGACTGTTGGGAAACACAGTAGTATATCTTGGAACTGAAAGCTTCATAGTTGAGCTTCTTAAGACCCCCACTTCAGATATCAGCAAGCCTTTCTCCTTTCCCTTCCCAGCCCATTCAAAGTTAAGGTTCTGCCCACACATGATGCCAGCAAGGTGAAGGCCAGTGGCCCAGGGTTGAACACCACAGGAGTGCCAGCCAGTTTGCCAGTAGAATTTACAATTGATGCTAAGGATGCTGGTGAGGGCCTGCTTGCCGTCCAGATCACAGTACGTAGAAGTTGTGTTGCGTTATGGGGGGGGGGTCTTCAAAGGATGTAGTGAGTATTCTGGAGCAGATGGGTGAATCCTTGGTTAGTTGTTGATGGGGGCCATGAGAACGGGGTCGGATTCCACCCGAAGGTCCACGCAATGTGGAGGTTCCTGCCCACTACATCTGAACTCTAGGGACCTAAGAGCAGATGAGATTGAAAGTTACCTAAGGAGTAACTGTTCTGTTGCTATAAAACTCTATAGCCATTGGGAAGAACTATTTTTTTTTGTAACTGGGAGGGTGTAATTCTTGCCACCTTGTGCTTGGGAGGAGGGGAAGGAGTCATCTTTCAAAGTCGAAGAATCTTACAGTTTGCAAAACTTCCTATAGCTACCACTGCCTTTGAACCAGTCATGCCTCTTGGCATATAGTTGGAGAGAGTCTGTCAGTCTTGGATTATGAGGCTCTTACTATAGCAGGACTGGGCTCACATCTGGTCACAAATCAGTACCTGTGGTATTGGTTGACCATGAGCTCAGCTTGGATCTAAAAATACCCCAAGATACATTTGTACAAGTCACCAGTGCTGTTTGACTGACTTTATCCCAGTATGACTATAGCACAAGATGGAACTTGTTGTATTAGTCAGTGGTGGGATTCAAATAAATTAACAACCGGTTCTATGATGTCATAGCCAGAGCAAAAAAAAAACACCGAAGCCAGCCAAGGTAAGTGAGTGGGCAGGGCCCGGCCATTTAACAACCGGTTCTATAGAACCTGGGCGAACCCGCTGAATCCCACCACTGGTATTAGCTAAAGTAGCTGTGACAGAAAGCAGTATAATAGATGTTTCAATGAATTTGTTTCAATGTTCTGAACAGAGTGTTGGAGAAGTATGTGGGTTAGCAACCAATGTTTGACTTCAACTGACACTGTTAGGAGTGTTTCTCATTCTTCTACACCCTTCTGGGATTGTATTTTGGTCAGGATCCCGAGGGCAAACCCAAAAAAGCTACAATCCGAGACAACCAAGATGGCACCTACACAGTCTCGTATGTTCCAGACATGACTGGCCGCTATACCATCCTTATCAAGTATGGGGGAGATGAGATTCCTTACTCACCGTACCGTATCCGTGCTCTGCCCACAGGTGATGCCAGCAAGTGTACAGTAACAGGTGAGAGTGCTCAGCGAGGGTTTTGATTGATTTTGGGACTTCAGAGGGTGAGCAAGCCACGCTGAAACAATGCCACCCCCGCCCCACACACAGACTGCTTTTGCCGGGCACATCCGGCCACACTGCTCACCCAATGTGGGGAGGGTAATGCCGTGTTGCGTATGGTTTTTTAATTGTGCACTGTTCTGTGTGATTCTTGTCTCACTCTGATTACCCTTGCTCTTTGCCCTTTCACCTCAGTGTCGATTGGAGGTCATGGGCTAGGTAAGCAGCTTGCTTAGTGGCTTCCCCAGTATGCCTGCCTGCCTGCTTGCTCACCCTGCAAACTTTCCCTTGCATGGTCCCACACTTGCATTAGACTCCACCTCTGCTTAAGAGTAGATAGGAAGATATGAATGAATGAGGGGAGGGGGACAAGTCCATCTCTCTGCTTTGGGATTCATTAGAGCTTCTTAAGTCTAACAAATAGTTGGACAAGAACACCTGTGCTAAAATTAGGACTGTCATGCAATGGGAGTTTGATCAGTTAGTCACTAATGTAAACATTCATATTGCTAAAGCTTCAACAGAAGAGGTTTGCCCTTGAAGGGAATTGGTAGTCAGTGTTAGAAGGAAAGACGTGTTCACTTTCTACCACAATAACCTCTGGATAAAATAGCTCAAAACAAATGAGCTTATATTGGAGCCCCACTGGTAATTGGCTAAAACTTTTAAAACCAATTGCTAAAGTCTGACTTTCTGTGGTTAATACACTGCTGTTTAGAGAACTAGGAGCAGAACTGTATTGTACTAGCCTATTGCAACCAATTCTGCATTCTCTTTACTTACAAGAATGCCATCTTAAATGGCACATATGAATACTTGAGTCATTTTGGTTCATTGTGCCAAGTGCAGTCTGCTTGGCAATGGCGGGGGGGGGGGCTCTCCAGGATCTCTGGCAAGAAGTCTTTCTTACTAGCTGCAAGCCTTGTGAAAGCAAAGATATCTCGATCTTTTGTATGCAGACCCTGCTGAACCTGTACTTCTGTAAGTTCAGTTATTGCTTCTGCTGATTGGGCAGAATTACTTGTTAAAACAGGAAATTGAAATCTCATTCAAAATACTCCAACTTTAGTAACTGCAGTGAAGCAAGCAAGGAGGTGGATCTAAGTGCAGGAGGTGTGTAGCATGACTATTGTGGTACATCCCACCTCCCCCCTGAAAGATAGCCCTTCCTCCCTTCAATCCTTTGCTGCTGTCTGCTTTGGAAGTCTCTCTTGCTGGGTTTGCACAATTGGGGTATATATATGCAAGCTTGTAATTAAGAAACGGATGCATGTTAAAAGTGGGGAAGGCTTTTCCTCTCCTAGCAGGGATGTTACAAGCCTTGTGGTGGCTTGGGTGATCATTTAAAATGGCAAGAGTTTTGCTATGCTGGTCATCCCCCCACCCAGTGTTGATTCCCAGTTCAGGAGCACACTTCATTGGCCAATCCTGAAATTGCAAGACGCATGTTTTATTATGTGACCACTCAAACTTCAGACCAGAGAAACAATTTTGTTGCCTTTAGGCAGCAATTTTCAGTTGATATACCTCAAATGATTTACAGGTATGGTTTGGGAGAGATCCAGTGCAGTGTGCTTTGTCAATGGTGTACCCTGAAATTCTAGCATCTTCTCCATGCGCCGTGTGATGCAAGTTTGAAAATCACTGCCTTTGGAGCAAGATGACCCAGATACCCAAGCAAAGGCAAGAAGAATTGCCCCATTGCTCTTCTCAGCTTAAGATGAAAATGAGTTGTAGATTCCCTCTGGGCCCAGCCCACCACACACTCTCCACATTACTGCTTCACAGGCAAGCTCCACTTGAAGCGTGAGATCTACCCTGTGAAATAAGTTAGACCAGTCTCCACCTATTGATTGCCCTTCACTGCCTTGAGAGCTCTTGAAGGCAGCTTATCAAACCAGGTTTACCTCAGTAATGCTTCAGAATAAAGAACCCAGTTCTGCAAACTTATGTAGAGTATGGGGAGGGGGGGAGCTTCCTAAACAAGAGTACAGGCCCTAGTATTGACCTGGCAACCACAGAAATCCTGTGGTGTCTGTTAGGTGGAAAATCTGAGAAAGGACACAAGCGCACTGGAGCTGCCATAATTTTGTCTGTTAGGTAGTAGTTGAAGCCTTGGCAGCTGAAGAGCATCCTGGGACTTGTAGTCTAAGGGTGCTGAGAATTCACTGCTAGAGATCCACAGACAACTTTTTCCCAGAAATCCCATTTCCAAGCTACCTTGAAGGGATACTTGCTATATAACCAGTCTTTAATGTAGATATGGGCTCAGGCTTTATAATGCATACCTCCTACTTCCTTTGGCTGTGAAGCTGGAAGTCTTTCCATGGGAACTAGCTCTTATGAAGCCCTGGCACATCTCCTGGTTGCCCAAGCCTGTAACATCCCTGGCTTTGTGAACATTGTGTCTCCTGCCAGTTTTCTAATATGGTGTTGGTTGCCTGTAACTCCCTCTTGCTTTAGTCCTCTAATGTGATGCTATCTGGCCAGGTGCTTGGAATGAGATACCAGTAATTGGTCTGCTCGAGCTTCCAGCCTCTAGAATAAGGGTGGGCAACTGGCAGCCTAGGATTTCTGTCTGAATCTCATAGCCAGACACAAGGAAATCTGTCCCCAGATCCTCCTTGTTGCACCAATGCTGTGTGTTTGCTTAGCAGCCTAACTGGTGGGGGCTTCCCACCAGTGCAAACAGAAACAGAGGTTTGGCCAGAATTTTTTTCACTCCGATGCACCATGGCTGTTGTGTCTTTTGCATGAGCAGCCTGGGGGTGAGCCTCTGAAGTGCAGGAGGGGAAAGGGCTTTGCCAAATCCTATGCCTGGAGCTCAGCTCATGTGGGTTGCTGGTAAGAGACAATGCTGGCCCTTTGGACTTTGTTCTGTTGAAAAATTAGTGGGTAAATTGGATCTCCAATGGGGACCAGAAATGGAAGTGTCTGTTGAAATAACTATGACTGTGCATACTGCAGCATCTCCAAATGCAGTCTTCTGAAGAGAGCAAACTTGGGAGCTCATAGTGGGGAGGGGGGGCTGTGTGTGACCTGACTCAAGTTTCCCAATTGTGTGAATAGTCAGCCCATTGGAAAGCACTGCAATCTAGTTTGACCTGCAATGGCTCATTCACACAAGTGGTTCACCAGGTGATGCTGCAGTCCACTAATAGACAAGTGCCCCATCTCTGATTTTTTTTTTTCTGGTGGAACAGACTGGGCCATAATGTAGGTCTATGTAGGCTGATGTTTGAGGCTGGGGGATTGGAGAGACTGCTTCACTGAATGAGCTCCCCTAACTGCTGTGCATGATGGGAGTGTGGGGGAAGAGAGGAAGGGGTAGGGTAGGGTAGGGATTAAGTGTTCCATTCTCCATGTCTGCATTCCCTGCCAGGAGCTGGTATTGGCCCGACCATCCAGATTGGAGAAGAGACAGTGATCACTGTGGATGCCAAGGCTGCTGGGAAGGGCAAGGTGACTTGCACAGTGTGTACGCCTGATGGCACAGAGGTGGATGTAGATGTCGTGGAAAATGAAGACGGCACCTTTGACATCTTCTACACAGCACCCCAGCCAGGAAAATATGTTATATGTGTGCGCTTTGGAGGAGAGCATATCCCCAACAGTCCTTTCCAGGTCACGGTGAGTCTTGCTCTGGCAAGGGAAAAACTTGAGGTGTGTTGTGGCTTCCCAGAAGTCTGGTTTAAGACTACAGGTTGCTGTCACAGGAGGCTGTGGCATATGGTGACTGATGTAGTAGGTCTGAAATGGTTTCTGGATGTACGCAAGCAAGGCTCAATATATGGAGTCACTCCAGGGTGGTTCTACTTGTTAAGATCAAAATGAGTCTTGCTAGCTGCCCAGATGTGTAGTGGCTGGAGGTGAGGGGATGTTTGCACTGAATATGGCTGTCCCTATTTGTTCATTCTGAACACTCCTTAGAGATGTGTTCCTAGTTAAAGATTACTTGCAACCTTTTAAAAAAAAGGAAACATCACCCAACTCTCCTTTTTAGTCCCGTCTTCCAAAAGGCCAGAAGAAGGCACCTTGCCTCCTGTCATCCAGTACCTCCAACAGATTGGCAGCTTGGTGGCAACACTAGCTTGGGAGGGAGGGAGTGGTGTCAAAGAGGTTTTTCTGGGGTACCTGTCAACAGTGATCTGTTAGCAGTCAATGCTGGTACTGCAAGGCTGCTTCTGTAAAAGGAAGGGACCTGGCTGGACTAAGTATCGGAAGTGTGAGGAAGCGAGCCTGCCTCTGTGCATACCAGGACTGATTCTGACTTGCCTGGAGCTTAGCCTTGTTTAAAAACAAGAGAGGCAGCCCCTCTTTTCCTCCCCTAGTACAGAGCTCAAATTGTTAGCACAAGGCTGTATTTGAGCTGGTTTGGCTCTTCATCAAACTTCCTCCAATTGCCATGTTTGAGTGAGGAGGAGGCACCTCACAAAGCTGTTTTCTAAACATGGAAGAACCTGGAAGAATGAACAATGCTTCAAGCACATAATATTAATAATAATACTTGGTATTTATATACCGCCTTTCTTGGTCATCAGATTGCTCCTTTGACTTTAATTCAAGGCGGTTTACATAGGCAGGCAATTCTTAAACTGCAAGGGTTTTTACAAATCACAACAATGTTCTAATCTTACAAGAACTACTACATGCAGATGACACTTTCATATCCAGTCCTATCTGGCCGCACGAATGCCTTCCCCCAGCTGATGGACGGCTTCTTTGCTCTCACCAAAGAAAGAAACAGCTGCCCCAGCAACTCCCCTCTCACAGGCAGCTGGAGAACAGCTCAAGTCTTATCAGCCACATTCTTCAAGGTCTGCCGCACATGGAAGCTTCTGGTGTTCTCAAACTGGCGATCTTCGGATCTTATCTTCAGGCAAACGGAGGCTTTAATCCTCTCGACTAGATTTTCTGCCCACATGATGGTCAAATGATTTCTAAACTTGAAGGATATATAGAACACATTTTTGTATACGAAAATACTCAAGCATAGTGCTATATCATGTTGTATAGGATATAATTTATTTTGAAAAATAAATGTATATATGATATCTGCATAAATAGTTTGAGCATGACCAAATTGCCAACCGACATTACGGTAGGCCAAAAAGACCTGGGGCAGCTTCAAAGCTTGCAAAAAGGTAAATGAATACAAAACAAGAGCATCCAATAACATTTCCATTTCAGTAAGACATCTTCAGCAATGTTAATGTCAGATAAGTCATTATCTGACATCATTGCAAGTTAACTTGTGTATAGGTTGTTGGAACCATAGATCATGGGTAAACTGAGGCAGCTGGGACAAGAGGCCCTTTGCAAAACCAGCCTGTCTCTGGGATAGTGGCAGCATGCAGATTGGCGTAGCAATTGTCTGGTCAGAAAGTCTTTTGGTGCAACCAGTTGTTTTGCTTTTCTCATCACCTGTGGAAAGTGAAGGGTTCACCATGCTGTATATTCCTTAGTCTGTGGTTTCTGAATTTGGCTCTTTGGCATGTATGTAATGCATATGAAAGTCTGTTCAGAGCCTCCTTACTGCAGATGAATCCTCAGGCTGGTAGGATTGCTTTTAAAGAACTCTGATCCCAAGATAAGTTCTGAAATGTGACCCTTTGATAAAAGGCAATGTGAGGATTAGGCACTCTACTCCATATGGAATCTCTTTGGCTACCCTTCAAGATGTCTGCTCAAATTCTACTCCAGCATCAGATTTTGCCAGATGTTACAATGTGCCTTTGCTCCAGCCTTGAGGGCTAGACACTTGTTCTTAAAATTGCCTCTGTCCCAGTCCTCTCCCCCCTGATATGTTCACCTGCAATAGTTCAAGTGGAGAAAGCCACTGGTAAAAATTGAAGTCGATACCCTTTATGCAGAGGGTGACTGGATAACCATTAAATAATTCCAAGTTACAGAATTGTGTTCTTAAATGTCCCCCCCAATGTTAAATTTGTGTGTAGTAAGCTAGCACTGTAGGTGTATCTGTTAAAAACAATGCTTGCAGTGCTACTGTCAGGAGTTATACCACTTTGTTCTACATAATGTGTTAACATGGAACTAATATAGGTTTTATAGTTAAATTGCAGATGGTGGTCCAAAAAGCACTCTTAAGCGTCTGTGTTTCAAATGCCATCCTGCAGCTGAAAGCAAGCTAGCAACCCACAAACGTTACATGCTACTTGTCTTCCAACATGTGACTCATTTGCTTGGCTTTCATAAACGGAGTCTTCCTGTTTAAGTGTTAGTCACAGTTTCCTTTTGTGAAAGGAGCCCTCTGGTTCACTGCAGAAGGTGTCTGTGTGTGTTGAAGACAGCATCTTTTTACTTACTTGTTCCTAAATCATCCAAACAATATCAGCAAACTTCTCACAAGCCAGGGAAGTTTGACTGAATGGAAAACAGTAATCTGATTATCTTCTTCCTCTCAATGGTCAAGATTAAATAAACTAATACGGCAGCAGAGATACTTGACTTTGAGCAATCCTAGCTTGCCGATCGCATTCAACAACTGGGCTTATTAAGAGTGTTTTTTATGATCTCTTGCCACCTGCAGTGTGGTTTAGATAGTGACCTGAGGGCGCCTAATTCTTCTATAGAGAAGATGGTGTGAAGCTAATGGAGTAGTTACTGCAATTTACCCTAGGGCAGCGGTTCTCAAACAGTGGGTCTGGGACCCACTTTTGCTGGTTTGCAAAACTGACAGGGCAGATTGGCCTATGTGCTTCAAGGGTTAGACAAGCTGCTACTTGTAAAGGAGGGGAAGCATGGCTGCTCAATCACCATTATAGCCGCACCCCTTGGCATTCATAAATCAGGGAGCAGCTTCCAGGACCTCTAAACATTTGAGAACCACTGCCCTAAGGCATAGATAAGATGGAATCAAAATTATGAGCAGTGAGTCTCCACCAGACCTGCCAGAAATGGGGGTTAAAAAAAAAACTAAAAATAGCCAGGCATTTTTAGCACTGCATTATCCTTGTGATGGCTTGTGCAGGAGAAACCGCATTCTAAGCCTACACATCACATTCCTCAGCCTCCTCTGTCCCAGAACATTAGCTGACACTTGGCTGTAGAAGTGTATATATTCGAGTGAGATCACTTCGTGCTGGTGAACAGTGCAAGTCTTCTTGATTGTACACTGTTGCTACATCCCAAGTATAACTGGGGTTACAGAAACTGTTTTGGGCTGGGTGAAAATAGATCGCCTACTGCTCTGGTGAAGAAGCCCCTGGTGTTGAGAGAGTACTATAACTAACCTTGATACCCAATCTATCATCCTTACAGACTTAACTTCCTGAGAGCCTAAGCTTATAGCTCTTGTATAATCAAGTTTCTAGATCTCATTGTTCTAGTACTCTTTCGAGTTCTCAGAAATATTGGACTCAAATCTGTCTCCCTTTCAGTGAAAAATTCTTAATAAATATTGTGGGAAAAGCAAACTACAATTGCATTGTTAGCATACAAGGGGGGCAGGGGATATTGCTATGAGAGGAGTGAATATTGCCCTTGATGGGATAAGGCTAGATTTTTCTGTACAATGAATGCACACAGTTGTGTGTTGCCAAAAGACGAGCTTATCCCAGAAAGACAGTAGATATCTTATCTCCACTGAGTGGTTGTATGGCAAATGCTCACCGAAAGCACTGTTGGGCTGTGCTGCCAGCAACTATTGTTTTGAATCTGACGTGGAAGCGCTATGGTGGTAGCTTGGCCCTGAGCTGGCCCCTCCAGCAATGCATTCTAACATTCTTGCCACATTCTGCTACAGGCCCTGGATGGTGAGCGCACGACCCCCCAACAGATGGCCCAGCCGATGCGTGCCCCTCCCTACGCCTATCCACCTGGTGCACAGCAGCCCTGGGGACCGGCCGTAACAGTTCAGTTTCTTGGTGGAAAAGCTAGCCCAGGGCATTCTGGGTGGGGAAGCCACCCCATGGAATTCAGTAGCCTGCTTTGCACTATCTGGCACCGCTTGGGGCTGGGTTGCTTCTCAAGCTCACGAGATCAGATTTCCCTTCCTCCTGCCTGGGTAGCCCTTCTGGATTGGCCAGATAAAAAAACGTGCATACCCCTGGAGGACCCTGCATGCAGAACCTGAGGAAGGGTTGGACTGTCTCCTAGACACGCAGGTTCTTGGGAGGCAGGTGCCAGTTTTATTCCTCTTCTGCTCCAAGGTCATTCTGAAAGTTCAACAGGTGGCACCGGCTCAGTTAGAATGGCTGTATAGCCACTTTCGTACAGGTGCAATATGTCCTTTGTGGTGCTTTTGCACAAGTGCAGAAATTCTGGGCCTGACTTTTCACTTGCATTTCAAGTTGGTATAGACCCCTGGAGCAGAACCAGCACATACATTGGGGACTTAGAGCCCAATCTTGTGTTTGTCTACTCAGAAATGTCCTATTATGGTCAATGGGGCTTACTGTAGATACTCCAGTATAAGTCCATCTCACAAATAAGTCGAGGGCAGGTTTTGAGCCAAAAATCATTATATTGAAAATTAATGAACCTCAGATAAGTTGGGGTAAAACTTAGGGTGGGTGTCTGACTATAATTTTATCTGATCTTACCCTCCCTTGTTTTGCCCACACTGAGAAGTCAGGAGCTAATCACTGTAGCGAGAGGAGAGTGAGGGAAATGGTGCTTGTGGAAGAGCATAAAACACTCCCAAATAATGACACTGACAGATAGCATTGAATTGATGTGAAAAAAAGATTCAAACTACAGGAAAAACCCACACCACAGCATAGTAACTTCAGAAAGGTTTGGATTAACAGCATGCTCAGAAGACCTAGCTGCTGAGCTCTGACCAATATAATGAGACTGTCAACATTAATACCAGGTCAGTATTCAGGGATATCTTTTACAGGACAGAAGCAGTCTATCTAGAGTTTGAAATGCAGGATCTTTATTGGAAGTTCAGGAAAAATTCAACTGCTGGTGAATCTTAAATAGTTAAGTCTTAAACTAATGCAAATCATCAACTTGCAGGCATAGTGGGCAAGCTGTGCATCTTGTTAGCTGTGTGGCCCACCAGAGATTACCTCTCTTTTTCAAAGGTGCCAAGTATACTGGAAGAAGCAGCAGAAATAAGACTGTAGAAGGAATCAGTTTTTTCCAGCTTAATGAGGAACTATCTCATTTAGGGCCCTAATTTCTGATGCAACGCTGTTGCTAGCGTAGCTAAGTGGCACTAGCTATTTCCACAAGCCTGTTAAGGGCTCCAAGCAAAGGATTAAATTGTGTAATACCATGTAACAATGAGTTCCACAAGTGTCTTTAGCCTTGTGATTACTTTGAAAGAGGACATGTTTTGTGGCATTCACTCTCCTTGTCCCAGGCTTGCCTCTTGCGAGTGGGCTTCAAAACCTTGTTTACTCAGAAGTGCCATGTCATGGTGTATGCACAATTTCTTTGTCCTACTGTCAAAGGAAGTGGCAGTTTCTAACTATCAGTTTTCACTGTTATGCTCCTGTGCCCAATCCAAGTTTAATGGGTGATCTCTGCAATGCACATGCCAGGAATTACATTGGCCCTGGGTGACTTCCACAATCTTTCAAAAGCTTATGCTGGAGTGGGGGCTTTGCCGGCGGGGGGGGGGGCAGCAGGTGTAGCAAATGCTGACCAGACAATGAGGTGCTGACCCTTGTCAGTTGGCAAGGGGGTTGAGAGATGAGCAGTCTCTGCAGTCTTTTCTATCTTTCTTCCTTATCCGCCCATCTGCCTTAATGCTAACGCAAATAAGCTGCTTTCAGAAAAGAATTTCTGGGCATCTGTCTTTCCTTTGCTTTGCCCCTGAATTCCCGATGGGAAGAGACCCTCCAGAATGTGTCAGGATTGGGGCTTTTCCCAGGGTGTCTGTGTTTGAGGTCTCATCCCTCCACCTGTTGATGCTGGGAGGGGGGCCATCCTGCTTTGTTTGTCGTCCTTGTCAATGCCTCTGCTGCTGGGAACCGCAGGGTCCTATCCCAGTCAGACAGCTAAGTTTCTTTCTTAGTGAAGGGTGGGGGGGGGAGAATTTACAACAAGCTTCAACTCCTAATGGAGGACAAGCTTGACTACCATAAGCCAAACACAGTGCAGGAGTGGGGAGGAGTCTTGTCCAGCTATCGGAAAAGCAGTTGGATTAAAACTAGTTGTTTGTATTGATTGGTTATAGAACCCTAATTCTAATAAAAGCAGCCTGCTATTGGAGCAGCAAATGTGGCAATACAGCACAGATACGTGTGGGGAAGTATAAATTCTTTTGACAGTGAATACTGTACATGGTGGCTTTTGGTTAATAAACTCCAGCCATAGCCCTGCACTTTGGGATAGGAATGATGCAACTCTCCAAAGGCAGCTGCATTGTGTCTTGGCACCACCCAGATTGAGCTGCATATGGACAACTGTGCTGTTAGGCAATTGTGAGCAACTCCAAAGAGCAGCTTTCGATACTACAAGAAAAATTACCAGCTAGTTTAACAAGCAACTTTGTCCATCCAGCTGGCAAATATTTCCTGTAACATATGAGACTGCTGTAAATATGAGTTGGCTGTCCTTGGAGGACCTGAAACTTTCCCCACAGAACATTTTTATCTTAATGGCTTTCTGGATTGGAAATAGGCTAACAATCAAGTTCTGAAATAAAGTTCTAAAACTTGGAAATTATTGTGAAAATGACCTCTGCAAATCTGAAAACTTTAAAATGTTGGAGGGAAGTGGGATTCCCCTAAATCAATCTGAATCCATTTGGGTGGCTTGCTATTCCTTGGCCCTTCTGTCCTCTCTCCCAGACTTGCCAGTACCTAGGGGCTGTAACACCCCATGGCCTCTTGGGCCTTGTCTTTGTCCGCTCCGTGTTCCATCCATCCATGGAGTTGTCATCTTTTCCCATCCTGATCCCTCTTTGTCTTGTCTGCCTCCCTGAAACTGATTCTCACTCTGTCTCTGGGTTGGTGGGTGCTTCTGTCTTTCAGGCCACGGATCGTCCTGTGAATGGGTTGGATGCTGGACTGCGGCCATTTGACTTGGTTATCCCTTTCACCATAAAGAAAGGGGAGATCACAGGTAATGGAATGGGCTGTGTCAGGAGTGACTTGGTTTTGGACTCCAGGACTACTAAAACCCAAACTACAGGCCTAAGCTTGGCTTAATATGCAACAATATTCAGCTTCCTAGGGATCCACTATAATCTTTTATTTAAAGTATGTTCTAGCCCTTGTGGCTCTGAATTGGAGGCATGTGATCAATGTCTCTTGGAAGTCAGAAGTGACTTGCTGAGCTTGAGGGTGGAGTCTTCACCCCAGCATTGCATCGTTTCCAGTGGCTGTTACTGTCTCTTCTGTATACTTTGATTGTGAGCTCTTTTGGGGACATGAAACCATTTATTGATTTATTTTTCTTTGCTAACTACTCCTATTGAAAAGCAGTAGTATATACAGATTCTTATAGGGATGTGGTGGTGCTGAGCGTTAACCGCTGAGCTGCTGACCAGAAGTATGGCAGTTTGAGACCACGCAATGGAGTGAGCTCCCATTGCTTGTCCCAGCTCCTGCCAACCTAGCAGTTCAAAAGCATTTAAAAATGTGAATAAATAGGCATCATTTCTGTGGGAAGGTAACGGTGTTCTGAGCGCCTTGGCATATAGTCATGCCAGCCACATGACCATGGAAAGTGTCCTTGGACAAACGCCGGCTCTTTGGCTTGGAGATGAGCACCACCCCCTACAGTCAGTCTCTACTAGACCATTTGGTTGTGGGGAAACTTTTACCTTTATACATGTTCTTAATATTTCTGCACAGCCTATTAAAACATATCCTCCTCAAGACTAGAAAGTTTTGGAAAACTTAGTCTCAAAGTGTAAAGAACTGCAGGGTTGTGACAGGCAAGCCTTTCTTACCATTACAATTAAATACCTTACCATTTCTGAAGCAGTCCTATAGGATTTCAGGCAGTGATGTCATCCGGGCGCGCCAAGAACCGGAACGCCCAGATGATTGGCAGCTCTCCACCCCGATGGCGGAGCCCTGCCACGCCTCCCTGCGCCCGGAATCGCTCCATTTCGGAGTGAACCGAGTGCAGGGGCGGGCGGGAGGGCGCAAAGACGCACGGCTTCTGCCGCGCAATGGTGCCCTTCAGTGCCAGCCCCTCCGGAGGAAGCGGTACGGCGTACCGGCCCGTTCCGCCAGCATGCCATCACTGATTTCAGGTCTGCGCTCACCCAGTGACCTAGAGAAGCAGGCAATGTAACCCTGTTACTTGTAAAGATGTGGTCTTGGCTTGCTACTCTAGTGGGCTATGTTGGTCAAAATGTTGCTTCTTTTTTTTTAGGGGAAGTGCGCATGCCCTCAGGGAAGGTGGCAAAGCCAGACATCACAGACAACAAGGATGGCACAGTGACAGTTCGCTATGCCCCCACAGAGGCAGGTTTGCATGAGATGGACATCCGTTATGACAATATGCACATCCCAGGTAACACTTTAAAAAGATTGGTGGTGAGCGAGTGGGTTTGTTTGCTCGCACTTGTCTATAGCTAATCCTACAGTTTAAAATGACACTGTACATTCCTTTCACTTCCATAGGCAGTCCATTGCAGTTCTATGTGGACTATGTTAATAGTGGCCATGTGACTGCTTATGGACCAGGACTCATCCACGGGGTAGTCAACAAGCCAGCTGTCTTCACTGTCAATACAAAAGATGCAGGAGAAGGTGAGTTAGCAGGCAAAGTGCCCGTGGTACTATAATTGCTCCTAGTCAGATATGTCTTCTGTCTATCTCTGCCCAAGTCAAGTTGACTTCTTCCTTTAGCCAAAGTTTTGGATGCAATTTCATAGGAGTGCAGAAAATGACATGCTCTTTTAGGGTAAATAGGACGTCTGTTAACAGCAAGGATAGATTTGGGATGGACTTCCTGCTGAAATGTCAGGGCAGGAGTGAATACGAGGTTCAGCTGACCTGGTGTGAGGTGTTGGTGTCTTGTGTAGCAAATTGTACTAAGCAACTAACTCTGCTGAAGGGCAGGTTTTGGATTGCCCTTTATGTGGAATCTCTTGGCACAGAGCAGTGCTCTTGGATTAACAGTTCCTGAGGATATTGAAATCATGGTATTTGAATTCTGGACTTCTTGCAGGTGGCTTGTCCCTAGCCATTGAAGGGCCCTCAAAAGCCGAGATCAGCTGCACTGATAACCAGGATGGCACTTGTACAGTGTCATATCTCCCTGTTCTGCCTGGTGACTACAATATTTTGGTGAAATACAATGACAAGCACATCCCAGGAAGTCCCTTCACTGCCAAGATTACTGGTGAGTTCTAAGGGGGCTACATAAAGTTGGAGGTATGTGTTCGCACGCTGCCTGCAGAGGACCAGACTAAAGGGAATCCATCCCTCCTTTTGCAGGAGATGACACAATGCGCATGTCCCATCTCAAAGTGGGCTCTTCGGCGGACATACCATTGAACATTACTGAGACAGACCTGAGCCAGCTGACTGCTACTGTGATCCCGCCTTCTGGCCGTGAGGAGCCTTGCCTGCTCAAACGCCTGCGCAATGGACATGTCGGTGAGGGGGGGCAAAACTGCTGCCTTTTTAGTATTACCTGTGCCAATTGGTAGTCTGCATTTGGGAAAAGACAGCAGAAGAAAATTAATAAACTGTTTCTTCCTCCCTTCCATTTTGCAGGCATTTCCTTTGTCCCCAAAGAGATTGGGGAGCACATTGTCAACATCAAGAAGAATGGTCTGCACATCCCCAATAGCCCCATCACGGTGATGATCAGCCAGTCTGAAATAGGGGATGCCAGCCGCGTCAGGGTCTCTGGGCCTGGGCTCAGTGTGGGCCGCACCTTTGAACCTTCGGAGTTCATTATTGACACAAGAGATGCTGGTATGCAGTTGCCTGTGCTAACCAGGGTTCAAAAATGTTAAGATCATACTGCTACATTTTTAAAGCAGGCATAACAGTTCAGGGTACTTTTGGGTCTAGTGTATTTGGTATGCTGTCCTGGGATGTGAGAATCTCATTTAGGGTGTAAGGATGGTGCGTGAAGGAGGAAGTGGTGGTAAAAGACATGCAGTACATGCAGTGTCTAGAAAAGTAGTTGCCAAATTTTTTAGTACTGCGACCCACCTTGTCCTTTGTGGTGGATTGCGACACAATGCTGCTGTAGCTCTGCTGAAGTCACTTCTGATTTGTAGAAGCAACTTCTTGTTTGACTGGAAGTTGCATCTGTGGGTCTAATTCTGTGGCCTGCAGAGGCCAACGGAGTAGACTGTGGATCCAGTGCTACTCAGAAGTGGCCTCCAGGAGCTCCCTAGAAGGAATTATAGCATTATAGGGACCACTGCAGCCCCAGCACATGGGTTCACAACCCACCACACATCAGGTAGTGACCCGCTATGTAAGAAATGCTGATTTAGAACATAAGAAGCATCCAGTGGTGTCATTCAAATGATTTAGGAACAGGAACTCACTTTTGATTGGCATTTGTCAGGAACCCGGAACCAGCCACGGAGCCCGTTAGGATCCGGAACGCCTGTTCTGGTCCGTTCCCCCTGAATGACATCACTGGAAGCATCCCTGCATACAGGGTTGGACTCTCCTGGGCCATCTCGGACGGTGTTGACTACCAGCTGTCCAAGCCTTGATGGGGATCTTTCCCAGCTGTCCACAGAGATGCCAGGGATTGAACTGGAGAACTTCTGCATGCAGAGAAGGTTATGCATACAGGTTATGCATCTACCACCAAGTTTTTGGCCTTGACCCCAAAAGCCAGGAATGATTTGGAAGATCCATGGGACAAATCTCTGGCAACTACGTATTTCTTTGGCTTTTTACCTGCGTAGCTGAGGCATAGAAAGTCTGGGCAATACAAGCAGGTGTAACTTATACCGTGTTATAAGAATAACCAGTGTCGGCATGTAAAACCAGCCTTAATGCCAAGCTGCCCCTTTCCTTAGGTTATGGTGGACTAAGTCTATCCATTGAAGGTCCTAGTAAGGTTGACATCAACACAGAGGATCTAGAAGATGGTACCTGCAAAGTAACCTACTGTCCCACAGAGCCGGGCAATTACATCATCAACATCAAGTTTGCAGACCAGCATGTGCCAGGTGAGGGCAGCTGCTTTTGCTGGCAAGTGCTAGAAACTCAAATGATCTGGCTATCAACATCTGCCTCTTGTTTCCTGGAAACTGCTAAAATCTGGAAGGTTGTACAGATGAGACAATACACTAAAGACTTGTCCTTCAAGTGGCCTTTCTTTCAACCACCCTGCCATACTACCAGTCACAGTAGCCAAAAAGTAGTGAAACCCACCTCCACTTCTAGTGCCTCACTCTGGATGAAGAGCTAGGAATACAACATTGTGTAGGGGGCATTGCTGGTAAGGCAGCCTTCTAGGCTCCTAAGCCCAAATGTAACAGCAAATGCTGTGCCCACCCCCCAACTCTGCTGTCTTCTGATCTAGAAAGTTAGGCCCAAGCTGTGCAAGGAGGAAACTTTTTTCCTGTTCTTTCTGCCAGTATCTTCAAACACAAGGCGCCCCTTTGTCAAGGTGCAGCAGCAGTGGCCATTTCAGATGCCAAAGATGGTAGGCTCTGTAGAGGCTAGTGAGCATGACATATTTCATAGGCCAAGGAAAAAATTATGGGGCTGTAGCCCCATAATTGTTGGACCCAGTGCTGGGAGCACATGGGCATGTGCAGCTCTCATAAGCTTGTTCCCCTTCTTCCTGGCTGACCTTCTTAAACTTTACAAGGTACCCTTGAATTGACTGCTTCTCGGTATTGAGAAGGCATGTATGTTTCTTCTAACCATGTATGTTTAGAAGATCTAAATCTAAAAGGCATGTATGTTTCTTCTTCTCCCTTCCACGGGACCAGGGAGTCCGTTTTCTGTGAAGGTGACTGGTGAGGGGCGAATGAAGCAGATGATCACACGGCGTCGCAAAGCCCCATCAGTCTCCAACATCGGCAGCCAGTGTGACCTCAGCTTGAAAATCCCAGGTTAGTGGCTTGGGGGTGCCTGTGTGGCAAAACCCAATCTAATAATACTGTGAAGAGCTAGTGTATTGCAAGTCTGAAAATCTGTAGAAACCATTGGTCCCTAGTGCTATATTATCCCACCCTTGTACCCCCCAAACCCTTACATTTGCACAAGAGCAAGTGGGGAGTGCAAGTGCTTGTTTACTAAATTGAGACACTGTGAATTTGTCTGTAAAACTACCTTGGATGCCAGCTAAAATAGTAAACGTCATAGGCGAGAACTGTTGCTGTCGGCTCCTGAAAGCAAGGCACATGCAGGGGGTACATTGGCTCCGTTTTGACCCTGGGCCCAGGGACGAAGGAGGGGAGCTGGAAATATCCTGGAGTCTCAGAAATTATTTGCATATATTTTATGAAGACTAACATTCACATTTTGTGTAACTCTTCATAGTTTTACATATCTTGTACAAACTATGATCCATTGGAGAAGACAAGGGGCCCAAAAGGTACATGGTGCCGCTAAGAGGCCCAAAAGGAACATCTTTTGTTCTTGTACCCCCTGATAAAACTCCTCTGAGGCCCTGCCTGAAGGTACCAGCACTGACTAAGGCATGGACTCCCCTAGTCTGCACTCTTCTTTTTCTGTGTTCCCTTCTGGATGTGCAGATCCTATGTAGCCTCTGGGGAGTGGGGCTGCCCCAAGCCAGTGCTGGTCGCTGTAGGAGTTGATGGTATGAGGCTTCCTGGCTGCTTCCCCTGAGACCGCCAATCTTGGGCCACTGTAAAGCAAACTTAAACCTTACAGTTATTGAGAACCCATGGTGAGCAGGTGGCATAACTGTCGAAACCAGAGGTTGAGTTTACTCAGGTCTGCAAGGGCTATTACCTATTATCAAAATGAGACTAGGGCTCAGTCACAAGGGGACAGGGGACCCTTGAAACCAGATAGGCCTGACTTTAGGCTCCAAGCCAGGTGGGTCATTTTCAAATATTTCCTCTTATCTGCACATGTCTAAACCTTGAGGCTTGCTGACTGCTGTCAGAAGCAGCGTTGGAAATGGAGCAGGAAGCATTCTAAACGCTAAATCGCTGACCTTTAGAACTGCAAGTCTATACATGAAATTCTGGGACTTGCAGCTCTTGAGACAGTGCATCATAGATCTGTCAAATGACAGGTTGGAGTTCAACAACCATGTGTGCTCAGGAAACACTTGTAGGAGAAGCCTTCAGATAGCCAGAGGGAGGTATGGACACCAAGATCCCAGTTAGAGCAAGAGCCTAACTGGTGTGAATTCTTCTTGATGCTCAGTGTGCAAGCCTCTGATGTTCAAAACATAAGATTCCAGTGTCTAAGGCCATTTGTGCAGTAACATGCATCTATACTGAACTATCTTATGTTGGGCTATAAAAGTGACTTGGGCAGCCAGGAATGTAAGGACTTTAAACAAGGGGAATAAAAAGGCTAAAAGGCCACCAATCCTTCACTTTCAAAACAAAGGAGCATGGAGGCAGAGAAATTATGCTTGGGCTTGGAGTAAATTGCTCCTTGCCCTCTCCCCTGTGTGGCTTAATTAGGGAGAAAAAAGCAAAAGTACATACGTTTGAACTGGTAGGTTTGGAATCCTCCAACCAGGGTAATCTTCAACCATTTGCCATAGGGAAAGTGCCACAGAGCAGGGGTGGCCAACTGGGTGTGCTAGACCAGGGGAATCAAACACTGCATTTCGCAGAGTAGGCTGTACAGCATTCATGATACCTGCTGAGGGCCAGAGATCATTAAGCAGATCATGCAGGTACATGATTGTACAGCAAAATACTTCAGGCTACAGGGTTTCAGTCTGCAGGAGGGCAGTAATGGAAGGCAGTAGCCCTAGTGCATGAACGGTTGGCATGGACAGCTTTGACTAATGGATGTACAGTGTCATTGACTCAGTACAGAGTTACGTTCTGAAGAAGTCAGATCTGGAAAAGTTCTTGGTTTTGATTAGATGCAGTATGAAGAAGTTCCCTTACGAATGGGGTGGCTGGGAAGATGAGTTTGGCGAATTGGGGCAGCTTTCACTAGGGGGTGATGGTTTGATTTTAAAGCACATGTTTGTAGTTTATTGTGAATCTTTCATGATTATTCAGCTCCACATCTGTACATTTCAAGGCCCCCAAGGAGGGTACTAGATGGACTTGTTCTTGGCCTAAGCTGTGTGTGCAGGCTTCAGTGTCTGGCATAGTGGTGCTGATGGGTGGCAGGACAGGAGCGTAAATTGCAGTGGCTATCCAGTGGAATCCCACTTACTGCTCCTCCCTTCCTCAGAAATCAACATTCAGGACATGACTGCCCAGGTGACCAGCCCCTCAGGCAAGTCCCACAATGCAGAGATCTTGGAGGCAGAGAACAACACCTACTGCATCCGCTTTGTGCCCACTGAGACGGGCATCCATTCTGTCAGCGTCAAATACAAAGGACAACATGTGCCTGGCAGCCCCTTCCAGTTTACTGTGGGCCCTCTTGGCGAAGGAGGTGCGCACAAAGTCCGGGCAGGCGGCCCTGGTTTGGAGAGATCCGAGGCTGGTGTGCCAGGTATGTTGGTAGGCTGGAAACACAATGAGGGTGAGTGGGAGGAGAGCTTGGCTGCTAGGGAGCAGCACTTTGGGGACCAGTGAGAGCAGGGGGAGAGATGCAGGGCCCAGTCCTTGAACCTAGGAGTAGGCCAGCATTGTACTGCTTAAAAAGATCCAGGCAAGTAACTTGCTTAGATTTTCTTGATGGAGGGGGTGGGGTAGCAGAGGCAGAAATGTGCTTAATGCCTTGTCTCGTCTCCCCTACCCTGTACTCATAGCCTTGTACCCTAGTATGAACAACAGTTATCTTCTGTGGGGCAATCTCACATTCATTTTGTCCTAGTCTCCCCTGCTACACAAATTTGATACAAATCTTTTTTGGGGAGGGGTGTCTTCTGTATGCAGTATATAAAACACTACATATGTATGTACATAAATGACTATTCATACAATACCATCAGTCTTTGGGGGTATTTTCAAGGATCTTATGACTAGATGAATGGCTCTAAATTTTGGGATGGGGGAGGGGTCTGATATGTTTCTAAATGTTTTGTTCTAGTAGCTATTGTGCAGTTCTACTGAGACCATTTTGTCCCTAACCTGCCTTTAGCATGGATGCTTATCTAATGGGGGTGGGGAATGAGTCTGTCCCCAGCTGAGTGCTTAGCCAAACTGTGCATGTGTTTGCATCTAACAAGACTTGTTTGCCTTGTCCTCCAGCTGAGTTCAGCATCTGGACACGGGAGGCAGGTGCTGGTGGCCTCTCCATTGCTGTGGAAGGTCCCAGTAAGGCAGAGATTGCTTTTGAGGACCGGAAGGATGGTTCATGTGGCGTTTCCTACATTGTGCATGAACCTGGTAAGTGAGTGCTGGGTGTTCAGAACCACGTTCCCTGATCAGAGGTCCACTATATAACTGAAGGAATGGAAGAGAAATTAGCTGTGACTTGGATGCAGGGTGGAGCCCTCTCTGCACTTGGAGAGGGTGCCGTTTCTCTAAAGGGAATTTGAATGAAGAGCGGAGTAAGGTGCTGGTTGACACGTTGTCTAGATTAAGGTATTGGGTGTGTGTAACACTGGTTTCAGAAGCAGTGGCTAGGGAAGCCACAGGAAGAGCATGTAAAGCCCGGGGGGGGGAGGCTGGACCATAGACGTCAAAAGAAGAGCAACTGGGGAGAGATGTCCCATGGAATCACAGGAGATGACCCTTTTTCTTGAGGGTTTGAAATCGCAGTGACTAAAGGACATTTCAGTGAGGAGGTACAGAAGCTATATACCCCAAGTTTGGAGGAGTGGAGAGGGGCAGGGGGAGAAGTTCTTAGGCATAGGGGATGTCCCGCTGAGAGAAGGTTAGCTCGGGAGAGAACCTTGAAACAAATGTGTCTGGGCAGAAAGCAGTGAAAGAGAGCAGTGCTTGGGAAAGGGCGGCGGCTGCTCCTCACGGTGGGCCAGCCACAAGGCCAGAACATCCCCTGTCTCCTCCTGCTGTATGTATGGTGCTAAGCAGACCATGGCTGGATGAAGAAATCCTCAAACAGGTTCTTATTCTAAGGATGGGTGCTGGAGAAGCTCCAAAGAGACAGATTTGCAGAGCTTTCTTCTAGCTCTTTCCTTGGAGCAGTAAGCTGCTCAGTGAACCTGCATGTTGCCAGCTTGCATGTTGCCAACAAACATGCTTCCAGCTATCTGGAGCAGAGCCAGACTTGTCAAGGGCTTGGTTTGCCGGCAGATCTCTGGAACAACTGGATCATTTTCCTTCCCACCCTGCAAACTGTAGGATAGCAACTACAAAGCCAATTCCAAATTTGCTTTTATGAAATGGGGGCCTTTCAGCAGAGACTTCAAATGTGGGGGTTGCAGTTGGTGCCCTCCCCAGATAAAACATGGCCTTGCCACTGACTAGCTTGGAGACAGTATGGGGTGGGAGGAGCCTGTTACAGAGCTGCTGCAGTTGTACACTTGAACTGTAATGAATACTTGAAGTTTTGCTGGAATGTCAAAAATGTGCGTGGTTGGCAGGTGCTTGAGCCTACAACTTCATCATTGCTTGTCATATATCATTAAATAGTGTGATTGTTGTGCATATGGATGTTCCGACTCCTAAGAGCAAATCTTTCAGTATGCTATGCGCTTATAGTAGAACAATCTATTCTTCACTGATTTACAATGTATCAAGTGTAGTTGCTTCTTACTGAATTACTCCATTGTTTTGAGCCACTAGGGCAGTGATGGCGAACCTTTTGGGCTTGGTTGTCAAAAATGCCTAACTTGATTCTGCTGGTGTGCAGTAGCACCAGCTCTGTGGGTACTGGTATGCTGTTGGCACCCACAATAATTTTCTGGGGGTGCTCTGCACCCCTATACAATGCAGCACCCCCATGTTTGGCGCTGGGCTGGGAGCACACCTGGCCCAGCAGTGAATAGGCCAAGCTGAGGGCAGCACGACTGAGCCAATGAGCTCCTTTGGCTCCTGAGTTGCTGGCGCCTCAGGAAGAAACTCATTGGCTCGTCTGCCCCGGTCTCGGAAGGGGGTGGGGCTGCCTTGCAATGCCTAGCAGCGATGCAAAGCAGCCTCTTCCGAGGCTGGACTGCGGCCATCGCCCAGCCTGGCTGTGGAAGGGGGTCCTGAAAGCAGCCTCTACAGAGGCCAGGCTGCTTCAGAAGGGACTGTCTTGCAACGTGGCTCCACATTGCAAGGTAGCCTCTTCCGAGGCTGGCCGTGATGCCGGGGGGGGGGCGTGATCACGTCAACGTCAGGGGCGTGGCTATGGGCACCCCCAATGTTGAGATCAAGTTCGCGCCCCTGCTGGTTTGTCACTTCCCCCCAAAAAAACTAATACAAACTATGTACTGTATACATAATCATCTATTTTTTGAAAAAATACAGTCCAATCAGTTTGTGTGTGTGTGTGTGTGTGTGTGCGTGCGCGCGTGCATGCATAAAGGATGATTGACAGTCCAATCATGTGTGGGCAGGGCTGTATTAACCTGTGGCTGGGCCCCTATACTTTGGAGTATTTTGGGCCCCCTCTGAAACTCTTCAGGAAAGATCCTGCCACACTAAATGCCTCCCAAAAGGGGGGAAAAATCGCACAAGCGGACCCAGGCTTGCATGGAAGCTCCCCAGCAATGCAGCCTCATGTGCAGCCCAGTTCAATCCCTGGAGACGGGGTTTGTTCCACGTGGTTCTTGAAGAGCTCTGCAAGCCTCACCTTTGCAAGGTCGGGCTTCCTATAGTCTCTTGCCTGCTGGAGGGATGGCAGGACGGATGGGGAGTCCCCAGGGACCGGATCTGAAGACCTGTGCATTAGGCTGATGCTCAGACATGCCCCCTTGATGGGCCCTAGTCCCTACAGGGCCCCTAAGCTTCAGCCTACGCAGCCTAATGGATAATACTGCCCCGGGGGGGGGGGGCGGCGGCTATGCATTATACAAATGTCAGATCATTTCAAAAATGAAATCTGAGTAAAAAAAACCTCAGTTGTTGTTAGGTGTTGGCGACCGCTGGTGTGTCACCCAAAATGTTGTGGCGTGTCACCTTTGACACATGTGTCATAGGTTTGCCATCACTGCACTAGGGAAACGTTGCTCCTAACTATACTCCTGTACTAACTTGCCCCCTTCTCTTGCAGGCGACTATGAGGTTTCTGTGAAGTTCAATGACGAGCATATCCCTGACAGCCCTTTTGTGGTACCAGCCACCTCCACTTCTGATGATGCTCGCCGACTTACTGTTTCTAGTCTTCAGGTGAGGCACTGGGAGAAACCGCCCATTTGCACCCCCTGCTGGCTGGACCAAGTTGGCACTGTTGCTCTCCTGAGCTGGGTTCTTGACCTGAGAAAACAACAAGGGGGTTGGGGATCAGATTGGGAGGCTAATATGCAGTTGTCTGCATCTTGCTGAGGATTTGAGTGGTGAGGGATAAGAGGGGGTCTTGTGCCAGTCTCAGAACAGCCACGGTGCCAACTCTGCTAGCCACACAGGGTTCTGCTCTGGGGTTTTTCTCGTGTCTCGTTTAAAGGCTGTTAACAGTCCTGCATCCCCATGCTGGGGCTTAAAGATGGAGAGCTTCCCTGGGCCCATTAATCTTGCCAATCTTGCTGCCATATCTAGAGACTGCCTCCTTCTCCTCAGGGCACTAGTCTAAATTTCTTCTGTTCTTTGCCTTGCTTCCTCTTGCATATCATTTGCCCAGCTTTCTGGGGAAGCTCTCCCTCTCTAAGTCATCAGGCTCAGGTAAGTGATTGTGTTTGTGTGTGATTGTGGGGAGGTGGGTGCATGGCCAAAGCTTGATGTCACTGCCCACCCAAATGCTTCTGCCATCTAATATGCTCTGTGCTTCCAGGAGTCAGGGTTAAAAGTGAACCAGCCAGCCTCATTTGCCGTCAGCTTGAACGGGGCCAAGGGTGTGATTGATGCCAAGGTGCACAGCCCCTCTGGGGCATTGGAAGAGTGCCATGTCACAGAAATTGACGAAGGTAAGGATGTGAGCATTGCCTTCCTTCCCCTGGCAGGTTAGGGCCACTCGGCTCACTGCACAGCCAATAGGACTTGTTTGTGACATGTGAACCACATATCCCGTTGGTGGAAGGGACAGAGTAATGCTACTCAAGTCTTATCGGCTCAGTCTGCTTCCATTCCCCATCTGGGAGCTGTAGCTTGGGACAGGGCTTGGTATCTGAGATCTGTTGTGGCTCTACCAATTGGCTTGTTTCCCTTGTGAAAGATACAGATCTGACTAACCCACCTTGTTGTGGTGGAAAAAATTGTAAAACATTTAATAAATTAAATGAAGCAGGAACTGGGGCCCCATGTCCACAGATCAGCCAGAACACTTGCAAAAAACTGAAGGTCAAAAGGAAGTGCTAGCTGCTTCCTGTTCACCACCTCCATTTTTATTTTTGGTTGTTGTTTTTTTTTGCAAGTGTGCTGGCTGCCAGAAGGCAGCTTGCAAAGTGTAGGAAGCTCCTAGGCTTACTGTGCTCAGTTTTAGGAAAAGTAAACCTTTAAACCAGATAATTGGGCACACTGGAGGGGGGGGTCCCCCTATCAGAGCTGGAATGTCCTACCCCAGCGCCCTGGAGCAGTGATGTCATGACTCTGCAGTTTGTGCCCCTCCCCCACAGTGATGTCTCCCTGAAGGAGGGAGCGCTGCTGTTTATAAGCGTCCCTCCTTCAGGGAGAGCCCGGGGAAGACTCTTTGCACCTCGAGTGCAAAGGCAGTTTCTCTGTCTCTCCCTGGAGGAGGGGCGCTTGCAATTGGCAGCACTCCCTCCTTCAGGGAGAGCCCCGGAGATGATTGTCCAGTGCAAAGACAGTCACCACAGTAACTGGGCTGGGGCCTGGGGCCAATCCTGTGCAGCCTGGAGCAGGTGCTCCATTCGCTCTGCCTTAGTTACAGTTCTGCCCCATGTATCTGTGGGGCAGCCAGAACCCATCCCCTGTGGATAACTGAGCATAATTGTATAGTTGATGTGATACTCCTGTAAGAATGGTGAAACCACATACAGCTTTTAGCAGTGGTGTAAAATATTAGGCTGAGATGGCATGCCTCTTCCCTTGTCACCATATCCAACTGGCATTTAAACTAGCTTTATGTAAGAGCCTATTGCAACGTGCTTTAAAAAATGGGAATACTTCACCGCTATTGAAAAGTCCCTGCTCTGAGCATTACCGGCCTTTGTTTCTCAAAGTTTTATACACCTTAGTTTTCCTATGAGAGGAGGTGCTTCCCAGGGAATGTTAAGCATATACCGAGGTGTCAAACCAGTTTCATATAATTAGCTGAATCTCATTCATGGTGTTTGCTGAGGGCTGGAAGTGATGTAATTAACATGTGATGGCTAGAAATAAGCATTATGTTCTCGCAAAGAAATTCATTAGCTGCAAATGAAAGAAGAAAAAATGAGCAAATTTTGATCATATTTTCAAGATATAGGAACCAGATTATCATGTGGGCTGCCCTTTCAACAGCAATGTGGTTCTGCTGCAGCATCGCTTCCCAGCACAGCAACTGAGCAGTACCCTATATACTCATGTAGAGATCTAAAAATTTATGCCTGAAAATTGACCCTGAAAACATAAATAGACCAATACATGGGTCAATAAAGCTTCTAATAGCAGCTGCGCAGGCTGGGCTAAGAAGCAGAAAGCTGGAGGTTAGACAAAACAGAGCAATTTTACTTACCAGTAATTGTTCTCAGACATCAAAAAGAGGTAACCCATTTTCCTTCTCCAAACTGGCTGAAGGTGTTTATGGGAATTGTAGTTATGAGAGCTGCTGCCATAGAAGTGCTATACTGTATTCCTCATAAAGTCGATCAGATTCGGCATGACTTGGACGCCGCTGTGGGCATTTCTAGTGATGTCCCTGGGGAACCTGTCTATCCTACGATTTGGGATTCTTTTCAGCTTGTAGAACCTGAGGATGTGGACAGGATTCTCTGGAGTGTGAGACCTGCTGCTTGCCCATTCGATCCTTGCCCGGCATGGCTAATTAGAGCTGCCCGGGAAGGACTGGCCGAATGGACGGGGAGGGTGGTGAATTCATCTCTGAGGGAGGGGGTGCTGCCGCCTGCCTTGAAGCAGGCAATAGTTCGCCCCCTCCTGAAGAAACCCTCCCTGGATCCCACCAATTTAAACAACTTTCGGCCAGTCTCGAATATCCCATTTCTGGGCAAGGTGATTGAGCGGGTGGTGGCGTCCCAGCTCCAGAGGGTACTGGAGGAAATGGATTATCTGGACCCATTCCAATCTGGCTTCAGGCCGGGGTTTGGGATGGAGACTGCCTTGGTCGCCTTGGTGGATGACCTACGCCAAGGAATGGACAGGGGGAGTGCGTCCCTGTTAGTCCTGCTGGACCTCTCAGCGGCCTTCGACACCATCGACCATGGTGTCCTTCTGGGTCGGCTGGCTGGGTTGGGGCTTGGAGGCACTGTTTTGCAGTGGTTCCGCTCCTTCCTGACTGACAGATCCCAGAAGGTGGTGCTGGGGAACACTTGTTCGGCACCCCGACCTCTTAGGTTTGGGGTGCCACAAGGGTCTATCTTGTCCCCCATGCTATTTAACATCTACATGAAGCTGCTGGGAGAGGTCATCCGGGGGTTTGGGGTGGGGTGCCATCAATATGCTGATGACACCCAACTTTATCTCTCCTTTCCCCCTGATTCTGAGGAGGCGGTTGAGGTCCTGAATCGTTGTCTGGAGGCAGTTGGGGGCTGGATGTGGGCGAACAAGCTGAAATTAAATCCGGATAAGACAGAGGTGCTCTTGGTCCGGAAATCCACAGCTCGGGTATTGGACTATCGCCCTGCTCTGAATGGGGTCGCACTCCCTCTGAAGGAGCAGGTTCGCAGCTTGGGGGTTCTCCTGGATTCACAGCTGCACCTGGAGTCTCAGGTGTCGGCGGTGGCCAGGGGAGCCTTTGCTCAGCTTCGGCTGATCCGCCAGCTGCGGCCGTACCTGAGCTGTACGGACCTGGCCACAGTGACCCATGCCCTAGTGACATCAAGATTAGACTATTGCAATGCGCTCTACGTGGGGCTGCCTTTGAAGACGGTCCGGAAATTACAACTAGTACAGAACGCGGCTGCTCGTGTGGTTGCTGGGGCACGTCGGTTTGACTCTGTTGGGCCGTTGCTTCGGCGACTACACTGGCTGCCGGTTCTGTTCCGGGCCAAATTCAAAGTGCTGGTTTTGACCTTTAAAGCCCTACACGGCTCGGGCCCAGGGTATTTGAGGGACCGCCTCCTCCCATATAATCCTACCCGTACTCTGAGGTCATCTGGGGGGGCCCTTTTGACTGTGCCGCCACCAGGAGAGGTGAGAGGGGTGGCGGCCAGGAATAGGGCCTTCTCGGTGGTGGCACCCCAACTTTGGAATACCCTCCCCTTAGAGTTAAGAACTGCTCCCACTTTGGCAGTATTTCGGCGGGGGCTGAAGACCTTTTTTTTCCAGCAGGCTTTTAGTTGCTGACAGGCTGGCTGGTCTTTGTATTGTATTTTTTGATATTCTGTACTTTTATGACCCGTGGGATGACTGTCTATACTTTTTATATTGTATTTTATATTGTTTTTAATTGCTGTTTTTAACTATGTTTTATTCTGTTTTTGTAATGCCGCCTTGAACGCCTTCGGGCGGAAAGGCGGGGTAAAAATTCAATAAATAAATAAATAAATAAATAAATAAAAATAAAGCCTACAAATTCCCTTGAGCACCTTCATCTCTCTTCCTTCCTGGGTAACTGCCTGTTGGAGCCTCAGAACAATTACTGCTAAGTCATTTTCAAAGAATTTCATATGCTCCTAAGTTTTACCCTTGACTTAGCTACAGGTCAGAGTAAATTCTAAGATTTTTTTGCTTAAACTTTGTCCTCAACTTATCCATGAGATTGACTTGTAATTGAGTATATATGGTACTGCAAAATGATGTCTTGACAGCAATTCTGCTGCTGAAAGGATGACCTGTGCTATAATCTTCATAATCCGCAGCAGCATCTCCCTCTCTCAACCTTCTGTCTTGGTCTGTCCCTTACCCTGTAGTGATCATTGCCTTCTGACTCCACCTCCCAACTCCTTCTCCCGGAGTATCTGCTGAAGTGATGCTGCGAAAAGAGTGGCTTATGTTATAAGCTGAACGAGGCCAGATAACGGGCCAGATAAATTGTTCCGTTCAGAAAAGCTGAACAGGGGCCAGATAAATGGACTCAAGAGATTGCATCTGGCCTTATGTTTGACAACCTTGTTCCCAGATAATTTTGGACTTGGAATAATAACCAGGCCAAGAAATCCAGGTAGTTAGACTGACAGTTGCTATATAATCGCTAGTCCAATCCACACATGGGCAGTTAAGGTTTAGCTGGGATTTCTAGGCAACCTTCAGAAGCAGGCCCATAAAATGCAATCGCCTGGGCAAGGGGAGGAGCTTCCAAGGCAGAGCTGATATCAAAGGTTTTATGCCTTTTTATATTTTGCTGATTAAGGTATTCCTGGCCCCAGTCTGCACACCCAAAGCAAGCTGTGTCCAGAAGCACACCAGCTGCAAACTTGGCTTTACACAGGAGCATGACCCCACTCCACACAAATTCTTTACAAAGTCGGATGGGCAGTCAAAACCGAA
Organism: Lerista edwardsae; assembly: GCA_029204185.1. Lineage (NCBI taxonomy): Eukaryota > Metazoa > Chordata > Lepidosauria > Squamata > Scincidae > Lerista > Lerista edwardsae. The sequence goes on along the minus strand of JAJKFI010000128.1, from coordinate 2,171,158 downwards.
TCCTGACAAACAATGCACTTGTTCATACTCATTGAGTTTGTAGTGGCATTCCAGGCATTGGTTCAAAGTCTCAGCTGCTGTTTCTGGAGCTTGGTTTTGTTGGCAAATTGCTGACACTGCACTCCAAATGGACCAATGGAAGGTCTTGGCATCCTTTCAAAATTACTTTTCCCAGGGTCCTTAAAGTGGGCACATGGACTTGCATAGATGTGGCAATGAAAAGGCTTCTTACTCTCATCAGTGACTTAGCAAATTCAGTTGCTGATTCAACAAAGGAGAAGAGGAAATGGGAGGCAAAGAGACTGGCCCATGGCCAACCAAAAGGTGGAATCCTGGATCCCAGCAACTTCTGCTAGCTCAGGGATTCTCCTAGCACAATTCTCTTGGTTCAGGGGCTTTGCAGTAGGAGAAATGGATGGTATCTAGAATAGGGAACAAGACCTTCCCTGCCACTATCACAAATGCATGTTGCATGTGCAACATGATCAGATGGGAGAGATTCTAGATAAATGGTTCTAACAAAGCAACTATGGACAAGGTTTTTTTATCCCTGTGGTTTGAACAGAACTAGTGTTTTCTAGAATGGTGGTAAACACAACCAGATGATTAAAGATGCAAATTACCTAATAAAGTCTAGAGTAGAAGTCCATTATCACCTTTGGCCACCCTCTCAGAATCTTCAGAATTGATCTTAAAGTATTGGGGTAACAACCCAGGTCAATGCCACTTGCATGTAAAGCTGGAAGAGGAGATGCGGTTTCCTGGGGTGGGGACTGATGAAAGGCATTGAGTGCTTCTTTCCTTTCTACCAATCAAACTTACTTGGCTATCAGAACTCAGTTGAGGATGTGGAGACAAAGTACTGTGGGTGGAGAGATTTGGGACTCCTTTACTGAACTCTCCTTTGTGTTTGTGCAGTGCTATTCAGACTTTTTAGACCGGGACCCACTTTTTAGATTGGCACGTGTCGGGACCCACTAGATGTGATGTCATTATCCTGGAAATGATGTTATGACAGGAAGCGACATCATCAAGCAAGAAGTGCTGTCATTGTAACACAATAAAATGACACTCCTGAAATGCAAATTGGCATTCTTGGACGGCAGCAAATGCACAACCATGACACATCCCTGACAGATAGCAAGATTAGGACAAAATATTATGTAGAAATGGTGAACTAAAAATACTTTTTTAAAACCTTCACTTGAAAATTCAAACTGTGAACACTCACAAAAGGAATATAACAAGAGTAAGATCTGCAGCTTCCAAGATGGCTGCTCCCAGCTTTCCGCAACCCACCTAATAAAACTGTGTTAGTGCATGATTAGAGGAGGACAGGTTCATTAAACATGGTTTGGCAGTTTAGTAAAAAATTCAAATCCAAAAATAAAGTAAGTAGCCTGGGTTCAGCTAAAGAAGGGTGGTGTATAATTTTTACTTAAATAGCATAAAATAGTTTGGCATTAGGTCAGTATTTATCTGTACAATGGTTTGCATTGATTTATGTTGTGATTATTTTATTACTGGATAAACCTGAAATGTAATGTCAGACTTGTTAACAAGTCTGCTTATAACATAACTTATTATGTGAGTTAGACTTGCTAACTTACATAGGCCCCTATAAGGAGATCTGTCTCCCTGTGCTGCACTCACACACCTAACTGTCCTGTCAGCTGCTTCTTGAATCTGCTCACTCTCTTCCCTTGCCTTGCCACAGATAAATACGCAGTGCGCTTCATCCCCCGTGAGAATGGTATCTACTCCGTTGACGTCAAGTTCAATGGCAGCCACATTCCTGGCAGCCCCTTCAAGATACGTGTTGGGGAGCTGGGCCAAGCTGGAGACCCAGGGATGGTTTCTGCCTACGGTCCTGGTTTGGAAGGTGGTGTGACAGGTAATGAGTGACAGAAGAAATACGGGTTGGGTGGGAGGCTATCCAGAGGTATGAGCAACTTGAAGAGAGGAATTGCCTATTTTATGATGATTTCTGGGTGTCTTTCCTCTGTAGGAAGCCCTGCTGAATTCATAGTCAATACCACAAATGCTGGGCCTGGCGCACTGGCAATCACAATTGATGGTCCTTCTAAGGTGAAGATGGACTGCCAAGAGTGCCCAGAGGGCTACAAAGTTATCTACACGCCCATGGCACCAGGCAGCTATCTCATCTCCATTAAATATGGTGGCCCATACCACATTGCAGGCAGCCCCTTCAAGGCCAGAATCACAGGTGAGCACCATGCGAGACTGGGGAGAAGGAAGTTTGGCTTGTATGTGAGAGGGGTGGGATTTCCTGGGACTCTGTCAAACCTCTGATCACAAATGCCTTGACAACCAAGGAGTTGTTGGGCTCCTATTTCATGTTGCCACATAGGTTGCAGTCTGGATTAGGTGGTGTGATCACAGCTTGCAAATGGGGTGTTGCTCAGCTGTTTCTCAGTGCTATTGCTCATGTCATCTCTGTTCTTTCCTGGCAGGTGCCCGACTTGTCAGCAGTCACAGCCTGCATGAGACTTCCTCAGTTTTCATGGATGGAGTAGCTAAACCAGAGGGTGCAGCACCTAAGTTTGCTTCTGATGCAAGCAAAGTGGTAGCTAAGGGGCTAGGCTTGAACAAGGGCTTTGTGGGGCAAAAGAACTCCTTTACAGTGGATTGCAGCAAAGCAGGTGAGTCCAAAAGATGATTGGAAGAGCTAGCTAGAAAACCCAATGGAAATGAGGTGCCTATGTAGCTTTGGATGTTCAGAGATGAGAAAAAGCTTCTAGTACAGTCTGAATAAAGGGCTTAGATGCTTAAGGTACCTAAGATTTGGCCTCTTTGAGGGGTGGGGATAGAAGGAGCAGTGCAAGATCTAGTGGCCTTCCCAACCGGTAAGAATTTTACTGTTCTGGTTAGAACTCTACTCTCCTGGCCCATTGACAAGATAATGAGATCAGAAAACACTTTGGCATACATATCTGGCAGCATATACTTATTTCTGCATTGAGAGGTAATGAGGTGGGGCTTCTTCCATGTGCTTGGAGACACTTGGCCTTATGGAGGTAGGGAGAGCAGGTACAAAATGTGGTCCTGAAGCTTTTGTTAGGGGGGGAGAAGGAAGATAAATGGGGAGAGACAGCTTTTCTCTACAGGAAGGAAGGAGGCATGAGGGTAGACAAATGGCCACATGCCCAGCATAGTAGCTTCCCCTTCATTCTAATTCATGCACTTGCTGTACATATCCTGACTGACACTTTGCTCCTTCCCAGGAAACAACATGCTACTGGTGGGCGTTCATGGCCCAAAGACGCCCTGTGAGGAGATAGTGGTGAAGCACCTGGGCAACCGGCTGTACAATGTCACCTACTTGCTGAAGGACAGAGGGGACTATGTGCTGGTGGTGAAATGGGGAGATGAGCACATCTCTGGCAGCCCCTTCCATGTCTCTGTGCCTTAATCTTCCCCTGCTGAATTGTAACACTGCTCCTCCTGAGCCCCATTTGTAGTGCCACTAACCCCCCCCCCAACCTGGGACACGGCTTCAGATTTGCTGGGTTTGTGCCAGTGGGGGTGGATGGGAGGGAGCAGGTTGCTCTTGGGATGAGTGAGGGGGTATTCCTGTGGATCTGTTTACATACAGCACTAACTCTTTTCAACCAGTTTGTCAGTGATTTCCTTTCCCCTTTGGGGGAAAGAGTTGATTACTGCAAACTTTTCTTGCCAAAGCACTGGCTTCATGCCCATGGACTGAACTTGTGCCCTCACTGGGTTTGCCAGAAGGTGCCTTGCACTGGCACCTGGATACTGTGTACATGTATCAGTGCCACCCACTGCTTAAGAGAAACCACTGCTCCCAATGAACTGCAGACAGCCTGTCTCTAGATCACCTCTTCCTTTACCTTGAGATGGAAACTCTATTGATCCAGATAACCAGTGGCAGGAGCTGTTGTTGCACCTCTCCTTGCTTTGCCAGATTATAACCAAAACCTTGTTTAGTCCTTCCAAGTCTTAAGTCATTGTGCACAACTGCAAGTCCCTTTCTCGGAGGGAAAGGGAATAAAAGTTCTGCTTCAAATAACTATTGGTTGTGTGTCAGTTTTTCCCCTATTTATTTTTTTTCAGTACCATACTCTGCTGTCATTTTGTTGGGCTGGGTTGACTTTGGTTTGGAGCAGGGTTTCCTTAAAACCTTCATGTGCTCGAACTCTTGCTGCTGAACTCCTGCCTGCTGCAGAGGATTCTGGGAAACTTTCTGTGGTACCCTCTGTTCAGATGGGGTGCTACCCAGGCCTGTTGGTGAGGCTGCACTTAGGAACAAGGACTGTGTCCAACTTTCCCCAGTGTGGTTGCATGGTGCCAAGGAAGAATAGTCAACAATCCTATCAAGGAAATCAAAGGTTCCTAAGACCATGAAGCCTAAATGGCACAGAATGAGACACAACCACTTCGAGTCAAGTGAGTCAACAATGGGAGCTCTAGGCTTCAGCTTGATTGAACTTGGAAGTCCCATCCCATCTCTGCCTACTAAAACACCTGCTTCTAGTCAAAGCCCTGAGAACCATTTCATGCAACATGCTGGAACATGTGTGTTCATGTGGCAGGGAGCTGCAGCCAGCTCCTGGCCCCTGTAATTGTACAGAATAAAAAACTCCTTTGCCCTTGAAAGTGGGCAATCCACAAAGCATCTAATGAAGACTTTGTACATCATTACGGCTGGAGATTCCAGAACAGCCTAGCAGTGGAGAGAAGAGGTCTGCAGGGCATCTGTATAGAATGCCCAAGAAGCTGGGTCTGAATTTGCTCTCAGTCCCAAAACACAAGATTTCTTTATTCCCTATGAAACTCTCAGACTATGAAAGTGGCATCTTATAATGCTGCCCATCTTATCCAGCTACCGAAATGACCAGAGTCTTTTGTAAGAAGATCTAGAATACTAAATAAAGCTGGGGCAAAGCTATGGCTTTGTTTTAACTATAGTTTTAACTATAGTCTGTCCATCTGGGGCCAAGGAGTTAGCACCATAGGAACTCTAATATCCTGGTGGCGGCATCGGAAAGAGCATCTTCAGCTTTGTTACTCTTTTCTGCAGTAACAGTGGGGGCATTCTATCAACTTTCTGAAGGGCCATAGTGAGTGAAACTTTCAGGAAACTGTCCTGTTTGAGATGGGTTGAAATGGCTGTAACCTTCTGTAAAGAAAGGAATGTAAACAGGCAAGACAGAAAGCTTTGTATAATATTTGAAAGCCCAGCCAAGTTTGTATTTCAAAAAACCAAATTACTGGTTTGTAGGCCAGTAACCAAATGCAGGCCACAGGAAGAAGAAACATTTGCAACATGTGTCCCACCAAACTAAATAGACAACCAGTGAAATGCTGGAGAGTTGCTGACAAACTTATTGAACCCTTGGGGGCGGGGGTGTTATTTAGTGGTTGGTTGGTTCTTCAGCCTTGTTTCTTGTCTCCTTGATAGCCTCTGAACAGCGAGGCATCTTAAAATGGAAAAAAAATTCAAGAAGATGGGCTGAAAAGTTAGACCACAATGCAAAGCTTTTGAATTGGTTGGTCATCCTATCTGGCTCACCTACATCTTTTGATAGATGAGAGGGTGGTTGAAGATAATTTTCTTGCAGGAAGATAATTGCCACATTCCAACTTTAAAAAGTGCCTTGATCTTTCTGACAGTGAAAGTTTCATTCTGTAAACTTAGTACTGCTCAGTCAGTACATTAGCCCTAAATGCTTTGCCCGCATGTAATCAAGGCAATTTAGTCAGCATGATGTTTCAGTGGTGCCTCCAGCATCAGGTGGTACTATAGGTCACAGGTCAATGCCACACCACTCTAATAGCAGATTTGTGTATCCTCATGGCAGTTCTGAGGAAAGGCATAAGAAGAGCCCTGCTGGATCAAGCCAAAGGCCCATCTAGTCCAGCTTCCTGTATCTCACAGCGGCCCACCAGGTGCCCCAGGGAGGCATGAGACAACAAGATGCTTGCATCCTGTTGCCACTCCCTTGCACCCGGTACTCTGAAGTAGCCCACCACCTTTGTAAGGAGGTTGCACAATCCATCATTGCCTATAGCCCACAATGGACCTTTCCTCCAGAAATCCATCCAATCCCCTCTTAAAGGCATCCAGACCAGATGCCATCACCACCTCATGTGGCAAAGAGTTCCACAGATTAACTACCTGCTGGGTAAAATGTACTTCCTTTTATCTGTTTTAACTCTCCCAACCCTCAGTTTTAGCGGATGCCCCCTGGTTCTGGTGTTGTGAGAGAGGGAAAAGAACATCCCTCTAACAACTCTATCCCTTCCATGCATAATTTTGTATGTCTCAATCATGTCCCCCCTCAGGCGCCTTTTTTCTAGACTGAAGACCCCCAAATGCTGCAGTGTTTCTTCATAAGGGAGGTGCCCCAGCCCCGTAATCATTTTCGTTGCTCTCTTCTGCACCTTTTCCAGCTCCACTATGTCCTTTTCGAGGTGCGGCGACCAGAACTGTACACAGTACTCCAGGTGCGGTCTTACCATCGATTTGTACAATGGCATGATAATATTGGCTGTTTTATTCTCAACCCCTTTTTTAATTACCCCAAGCATGGAATTGGCCTTCTTAATTGCTGCCGCACACTGGGTCGATACCTTCGTTGAATTGTCCACCAGCACCCCAAGATCTCTCTCCTGAGCTGCCACAGACAGCTCAGAACCCATTAGCCTATAGGTGAAGTTTTGGTTTTTTGCCCCAATGTGCATCACTTTACACTTGTCTATGTTGAAACGCATCTGCCATTTGGCTGCCCATTCCCCCAACTTGGAGAGATCCTTCTGGAGCTCTTCACAATCCTTTCTGGTTTTCACCACCTGGAAAAGTTTTGTGTCATCCGCAAGCTTGGCCACCTCGCTGCTTATCCCTGTCTCCAGGTCATTTATGAATAAGTTGAAAAGCACCGGCCCCAAGACAGATCCCTGGGGTACTCCACTTTTCACCTCTCCGCATTGAAAATTGCCCATTGACTCCCACTCTCTGTTTCCTGCAATATACTGCCGGCAATATACTGCTAGCATTGCATAGGTGGTATGCTGCAGCCACTTCGATTTTTAGACAAAGATAGCACTTGAGAGTGTGTTGGCAAAATACAAGCTGCAATCAGATTTTTGATAAGAGGATTGTGCTTCTGCCTCTGTTCCTTTACCAGCATAGTAAAGCTGAACAAATTACACAAGAAATTGTGCAGGTTTGTGTAAATTTGACAGGACTCCAGACCTTAACTGCTTGGCAGAGAATTCACTTTGTTGCCTAGAATACGGATTCTATCCTTTATACACCCTCCTCACCTCCTGCTAGCCAGTTGTGATAAGTTTTGAGGCTAGCACTGCAAGCCTTGGATTCCTTTGGAAAAAAGAACTAGCAACTTTTTATGTTTTGGTATTTGTTTCATTTACAAACCTGCAACAAGAGCATGATGGAAGTAGATGGGTACAAGGCTGGTGGCTTTCTTGCCTGAGGTTGAGATGGTAAGCGACCTGCATTCCAAACTCACCAATCCTAGCTGAGAAGCACCACTTTAAACAGATTGAAGTCTAGAAAGATGTTTCCAACATCAGTTTTGTCAGATTACGGGCTGGTTGGTTCACAGTACTGAAGGTAACCTGCACCTGCAGTATTATCATGATAGGTTACTCTCTTTTTGTGAACATGGCACTGAGGGTATACGGTATTGCAGTGGTTCTCAAACTTCTTAGAATGGCATTCGCATCAGGACCAACAAGGGATGTACTGTATATACTCATGTATAAGTCTAAAAATTATGCCTGAAAATTGACCCTGAAAACATGGTTTGATTTATACATGGGTCAATACAGTTAATAAAGCTTTTAACAGCAGCTTGGGTAGGGGCTGAGCTAAGAAGCAGAAAGCTAGGGGGGTTTAGAAAAAAAATGGAGCTATTTTACTTACCAGTAATTGTAAACAGACAGCAAGCAAAAAACCAGTAGCCATTTTCCTTCTTCTCCAAACAGGCAGTGAGGTGAAGGTGCTTTTGTAGTCATTATGAAGGCTGCCGCTATGGAGGTGCTGTGCTGTATTCCTTACAAAACCTACAACTCCAATAAGCACCTTCATCTCTCTCCCTTCTTGTTTGGAGAATAGTTCCATTTCTGTGCTGCCTCAGAAGAATGTGAAATAGCTCCTTTTTTGGTTGGCTTTCTGTTGCTGCCTCAGAACAATTACTGGTATTCATACCCGCCCCCTAAGTTTCACCCTCAACTTATGCATGAGTCATAGCAAATTATATTATTTTTGGCTTAGAACTTGCCCTCGACTTATCCATGAGATCAACTTATACTTTGAGTATATACGGTAATTAGCCTGGAATTGATGTCGTAGCCAGAAGTTACATGAAGCAGCACACGCCGTCTGTGTGACATAATCAAATGACACTCCTGGAATGTAAACTGGCATTCTTGACTGCATCAATTGCACAGCCATGAAACATCTCAGGAAGCAAGATTAGGTCAAAGCACTGAACTGAAAAACCTTCACTTGAAAATTCGAACTGTTAACATTCACAACAGGAATATAGCAAAAGTCTGGTCTGCAGCTTCCAAGACGCACCTGACATTCAGTTTCCAACCCTGCCCATGCCAGCCAGCTTGCAGCTGGGGGCTCTCTCAGGGCCATGCGCTCCAGCAATAGGCAACAGGAGCGCTGCCCGCCAGCCAGCCAGCCTGAGCTAATCGGCCATAGCTGCCTGCCTTCCCTCTGCCTGTCTGTGGGAGGAAGAGGCAGAGCCACCCACCTCCAGGGCCAAGGGCCAGCCAGAGCAGCAACAGTACCAGCACTGCACACCTTGTGCGGCCACAAGAGGACTGAGCAACACCAGCAGCAGACACTCTTACTGGGGCCCAGCTGCATTTGGAGGCAGCCAGCAGCACCCAACTGGTCCCACTTACATTTCACAGCATGACTGAAGGCGCAATCCTAACCTGGAGTTTGGCCGGCACCAGGGCCACCGTAAAGCGCGTTTGGAGCATTCTCCAAGTCAGGGAGGATGGCGCATGTCTGTGAGCTTGCCAAGAGTGGGCCAAACATACTTTGTGGTGTCCCTTGTGCCAGCCAAACTTTGCTGGCCTAACTGTGCCAGCCTACCTCCAGGTTAAGATTGCGCTGAGACTGCTTGTTGTGTGCTGCTGAGAGGGGGGGCAGCAGTCTGGCCTGCTGCCATTGTTGTGGTTGTGCTTTTACAGAACTGCCTGCATGGCAATGCCATGGGCCCAGACTGTTGTCCGTCCGTCCCCCAGCAGCCAACTGTGTAACCTGGTGCAGTTGCTACTGGCTGCACTTAAGCAGCTATGCCTCTGAGCACCCCTTAATGAAGCAAGCTATCTTATACTGGACATTCATTGGTCCACCTCATCTAGAATGGCTTATTCAACCTGACTCTCCCAAATTCTCAGGCAGAGACCATTTGCAACTCTACTAAAGGTAGATTTTAAAAATTTCTACTGATGTGATGTCTGATGATCCAGACCTAACAAAGTCAAAGGTGAGCCCTGTCCTTGGCCTCATAAGATAACCATAAGTACCAAATAAGGGATGGGGTTAATTTGACATTTGGCTAGCTCTATAAGAAAAGCCCAAGAAAAGTCTCCAGTGTTCCTACTCACAGGAGGATCTTTCCCTGTGGAGGCTGTTTGTTGCCAAGATCAAATGTTGTCCAGGGGGAGAGTGGGGCTGGACATGCTCACAGAGTGCCTGAAAATGGCTAAAGTATTTCCCATTTAAAACAACATCAAGCAGCAAAAACTGTGATTCTATCATTTAAGTCTGGCTAAGGGGAGCTTAAGACTGCCATAAGGAGATCCTGTACAGTGGAACATTACATCAAAAAGATGTAATGTTTTCTACTGTCTCCCCTTACAGATGAGAGTTGGGCAGCAGATTTTGGATGTCATTAATGCATTCTGCAGACAGTCTGAATTGCATGATGCACAATCCATTATGAAATTCTCTTGTATAACAGGAGTTATGCAAAACTATGCTAGTGCTGCACCATGTTTCTATTAGGAGAATGTCCTGGTGCCTATTTCATGGAGCATGTGGTAGTGATGGGACACCATTTGGATTTTTCACCTTTGACGTAAAAATGGCTTAAGGCAGGTTTGATGACAATCTTGGTAGATGTTACTGAGCTCAGGCTGGTATAGGCTTAAATCACTTCAAAACCACAGGGTTCCAGATTGCTCAATCTGAGTAACTATATGTACACATCCTTTCTGGAAAATATTAGCTGGGGAAATGAGAGAAAGCCTTTGCCTCAATACGCCTCTAAGGGGCTGTCTGTCTCTGTGTGTGTGTGTGTGTGTGTGTGTGTGTGAGAGAGAGAGAGAGAGAGAGAGAGAAACACAGACAGACAGACAGACAGACAGACATAGGAGTCCAATACAGAGCTTTGTCCCAGGCCCCTTTGCAACCTAGAACTGGCACTGTCAAAGGAGATGGGCTTTTGGCCCGAACAAGCAACTTCACTCCCCCACCCCAATCTCAGACCTCAAGCAGCAAAAAACTGAGGCATTTGCTGCAAGGTAGCCCCACCCAGCTAGCAGAGAACAAGCAATCAGGCTCTGGCAGCTCTTGACCACAGAGGAAGCAAAAGTCACAGCTGGGTGGGGGTGGGGGTAGGGGTGAGAGGCTCCAACTGCTTTATGGCACTTGAGAACAAAACAAATTACTGAAGGGAGCGTCTCTCAAGCTTCATCAGCACCTTTTTCAGGGCTTCATTATATAGTGGGAAAAGAACCCAGGAATCCTGGCTTGCCCCCATCAAAATAGAAATGGGGGCATGAAAACAGAAAAGGGTATACTTTTACTCTCCTTTACTATCAATCTCCTATCTTTGACCTTAATTGTGACCTTAAAAAGGATAGGAGGCATGGCTATGGAATATGTTTCTGAGCATGCGTAGGGTGTTCTTCCCTCCCACTGAGTACTTGTGACTTGTCCCCTAATGTTGAGCACTGGCAGATGAGGATGGCAGATGTTCCATTTTGGCCTGAGGGACCTGGCAGCTCCTTTTTTCAAATTCTTTTGGCTATTTTTTTAATGATTTGAATACTTTATTTGATTTTGGCTGTCCTCAGGAAGGAAAAGACGCTATCAGTGACAGCCCGGACATTTTAGTTCCTGCAGCAGAATATTCAAATGGAAGTCTCCCTTAATAGAAAATAGAAACCATAAAATAGAAACTTGTATGACCTTAGTCTGCCTTCTGATGCTGGTCACTTCATGCTATCCAGGAACAGAGCACAGAAGTCTCACACCTTGAGTGCAGGCAATCTCTGTCACGCACAACCCGTGATTTCGCCAAGCACTGCCACACACACTTTTAAGCAATGTTGCACAATTCTAAAGGCAGGGGGTTCATCATGGTGAGTCATCCCCACTCAAGAAGAGGATGTTCAGGCCGCCCAACCATCAGTGGCCCATGCCTCTGAATAACAGCTGCTGGGAGCCAGTCGACAGGGACCATCTGGTGTCCTCCCAGCCTGCTCGTGAGCATCTGAAAAGTATCCAGCTGGCGTCTGCTGGATACAGGATGCTAAAATAGATGTCCCCCTTCCTGGGCTCTTCTATGGTATATGATTCTAGGTGCTGTTAAGGGTAGTTGTGTGCAAGACAGGATAATTTTCCTGCACAAAGCCTCACTGAAATGAACGAGGAGCTTCCTGCAGTGCTCTTGTGTGACTTTCATTCTGGTGAGGCATCTGCCAAAGACCTTTTAAGTGGATTGTACTCTGTATGAATGCGTGTGCCATTTGGATTTTCTACCATGAACACTCACATTAGGCCCACAACATTGCTTAAGAACAGCAATAAAGGCTTCGGATGAAAGGGTGCCCTACCATTCAGTGCTCAAAAAAAACCCTAACACAATGGTTAAACCCTAACACTATATACCTTATATCCCTCTCCAAACTTCACAACCAACACTGGCCAGAGCTAGCATTTTATTTGCTGGTATGCACATCTGTCCATTTAGCCCAGCAATCTCTTTCAACAGCAGCCAACCAGATGCTTCTCAGCGTTCACAAGCAGTGAATGGTGGCATCACCCCTTCCCTACCAGTTTGCCAGGTATTTAGAAGTAAATAACCTCTGTACACCTCTCTATTTAGAGGTACACTGGTTCTGTTCATTACAATTAATACAATTATCAATAGCTAATAATTTCACTACCTAACAATGCACCGTTTGAAGTCATTCCTTTCATCAATCAATACCTATCGGCTTCATTGGGTAACTCCAGGTTCTAAAGTTTAGGTCAAAAAGACCCTCCCCCTCCCTCCACCATGTATAATTTTATAAACCTTTATTGCAGTGGTTCCCAAACGCTGGGACGGGACTCACCAATGGGTTACAACTAGTAATGGGATCTGGGGACTGACTACAGGAATGCTGGGCGGGACTTATGCGTGATTGGCAGCCCGCCCGTTTCGTTCCTTCAGCTGCCCGCCGGCCGCGCAGGCTTCTCTGGGCAGCACGTCCCACTGCTGCGCGTCTGACCACCCGGCGCACCCCCCACCCATCCCCCCTGGAGAGCCGGCACCCCTCTGAGGCCAGGGCGGGCGGCGGACCGAACGGACAGGCAGCCAATGACGCGTAAGTCCCACCGAAGCCCCGCCCAGCGTTCCTGTAGTCAATCCCCAGATCCCACTACTGGTTATAACCCGATTTTTGATGGATTGAGCAACTGATAAGCTGATAGCTAACAAGGAAAAAGTATTGAGCTCTATGGAAATGGAAAGGAGCACCATGTGTATATTTACTCATGAGTAGGCAAACAGGCCTTGGTCCACTTCGAAGGGCAGGCCGAAGAGAATGCAAGGCCACCAAAATGGCTCCAGTCTTATGAACATGGCACCCAACAAACGTTTCAGACGGTGGTTTCACACACACACCCCAATAGTAAAAAGGATAAAACTGAGGCTTGAATGGCTGGTAAAGTGAACACTTTTAAAAGTCTTGTAAAGCTAGATGCTTCCCAGTAGAGTGTCATTTTAAAAAGTGGGTCCTGATGCTAAAATATTTGGGAACCACTGCTTTATTGTGAGTTTCCTCCATTTCCACACTGCCTTTTTTGCTCAACTAGGAAGCTTCAGCACTTTCCTTGTATCAAGGTCTCCGGTCCCTTGAACATCTTAATTGCCCTTTTCTGCTCTTTGTATTACTTTGAACTCCAACTGACTTGCTAAATCATGGCCACCATAAGAGAATGGCAGCGCACATACTTGACCTGCAAAGGATCCCAGCTTCAAGCCCTAGCTCTCCAGCTAGGGCTGGCACAAGCTCTGGCCTCAAGAGCCCTGGCCTTGGAGAGCAACTACCAATCAGGGTGGACAAGACTGAGCTACAGGGACTAGGGCCTGACTCAGGGGAGGCAGCTCATATGTTCATGTCCCTGTCCTGCTGATGCCTCCAGTGGACCTTTCCCACATATTCCTTTCCTTGATTTGGCTTTCTCTGAGGCAGGCTGTACTCAGGCCCGAATGGAACCAGTCCTCCATCTCTCAAGCTTGGATTTGTTAAACCTGCTAATGATGGCTGTTTGGGTTTAGAGTGGCTCAGCTGAGCTTAGATGATCTCCTGGGATGCCTTGGCTGGCTGGGTACACCTCCAGCTCAGCACAGGAGGGCTGCTGGTGTGCAGGGCACACGCTCCAGAGCATCTCAGAAAGCAAAGCTACACAGCTCAAACATTCCCTTCTTTGGGCATCCCTCCCTCTGGCAATCACAGCAGTTGGCCGAGAAGCTGGCTCCTCTCACCAGCCTTTCCGGCTGCATTTTACGCTGTGAGCTGGCGTGTTCCACTGCATTAGACCCTTTTAGCCCTTGTTCTTGCACGGTGATGCCACCAGCTGGATAGGATCTCCCCCCCAATTAATGCTTTAGCTCACAACTCCTGGCCTTCCTTAGCCCAGCAATCTGATTGTTCCACACAGCTGAACAACTTCAACCAGTGTTGGAAAATGGAGGAATAAAATACTTCCTCTCAACAGCTGTTATCACAGCCCTGCACGAGCCATTCTTCTATCTCCGGATGGGGTTGTCAAATGCAGTATTGTACATTATTGGGCCCATCTCTCTTCAAACATCACATGGATACTTTCCCCAGAACCAATGATGGGAGAAGCTACGCCTGCCAAAGTTCTCCATTCTGTGTATATGTTAGCAGCACAGGAATTGTGACCTGTACACAGTTTGGCACACCTCCTCCACCCCTGCTGGTGCCCAGATAGTCAAGCTATATAGCCCATGGAATCACTGAGTTTTACGCATACATGGCCAACTGGTGGCATGGGCAGCAAGAGTTTGTGGCAAACATGAGAGGAGCTGGAGGGTGTATAGGCTTGTTGGTACGAACACACAGTTACTCTCTCCCCCACCCCCACCTCAGCTGCACTGCTGCCCAGTGGCGATATTAGAGTTTGCGACACCCGGTGCGGGAGGTCAGCACGTCACACACCCCAGCGGTGTTATGCTGCCGGAACGCTGGGCGGGACATCCGGGTGATCGACAGCCTGCCTGTCGCGTTCCGCAGCGTTGCGCCATTTGCGTAACATACGCAAGCGGTGTAATTGGTTACGCAAACGGCGTAACACTCTGGAACATGATGGGCGGGCTGTCGATCACCCGGATGTCCCGCCCAGTGTTCCGGCAGCATAACACCGCTGCCCCCCCCCATGATGGATCTCCTCTTCCTAAACCACACAAAATAAATTACAATACAATATGCACAAGCTAAATGCAGTGTTGTCACTAGAATTGGTGTTACCCCCATCAACTCACACAATTAAATAAGAGTTCTAGCATTAGCTCTGATACATGGAAATAAGAACTGACTCATACTAGTGATTTTTTAAAAATAGCAATTTTTACATTAAAAGTTTTGTTTTTGTTTTTTAGTATTTTGGCCATAACTTTTGATAGAACAAAGTGAAAGAGAGGAAGAGAGTATGTACATCAATGCAGCCAACCAACAGCAAGCATGCTACTAGTGGCACATGGACACTCTCTAAGTGGCACACACAAAATTGCCATACATTTTTGAAATCAAGGAAAGCACCACAGCAGTCTATAGTTTGTTTGGATTCTTTGCTACTTCTTACACAGCACATTTCTAATGCTGCAGTGGGTGCACTCAGGGCACGCACACCAACTGTGCTTGATTTGGAGAATGAAGGGAACGGCAGGAAATGAATGATGGATAGGAGAGAAAGCCAATAAGGTGGATGTTAGTGAGCTACATTCTGCTGATGGGTCACTTGCTTACCCAAGAAGGCCAGACTGGTGTAGTACTGGAGAGGGGTGAGTGACAGAATGGCAGTGGAGGCTGAGTGATGAGAACAGCAAAGCCAAAGTTGCCCACCCAGGTAGAAATACCATCTTTGGGGAAATTATCTGCAAAGAGATCCTGGATAAGATCAGCTTTGAGGACGAGAAAATGGGCAGGCAGAGGGGGACTGGGCTGTGCAGAATGAAGGCACATTATATGGACCTTGGAATGACTCCTGCTGGGCCAGACTAAAGTCTATGCAGGTCCCCTTTCTGGGGTCATCAGCGGTCAGCCAGGTGTCTTTGAAAAGACACAAATAGGCAACAGCAGTAGTGCCAACTCCATGGGTGCCGGAATGCTGTCGGTATGTTTTTTGGCACCCCCACACAGCGCAGCACCCCCATGTTCGGCGCTGGGCCAGGAGCACTGAGCTGCTGGGAGGCAGAGCTGAGGGCAGCATGATCGAGCCAATGAGCTCCTTCCTGAGGCGTCCCTAGTGCATCGGGAAGAAGCTCATTGGCTCGCTTGCCATGGCCTTGGAAGGGGGCGGGGCTGCCTTGCAAAGCCTAGCTGCAAGTCAATGAGCTCGCTGGCACCTTGGGAAAGAAGCTCATTGGCTCGCTCGCCCCAGCCTTGGAAGGGGGTGCGGCTGCCTTGCAACGCCTAGCCGCAATGCAAAGCAGCCTCTTCCAACTTGGTTGGAAGTTCCAAGGCTAGGCTGCGGTGATCACACGCCCTGGCTTCGGAAGGGGGTGCTGCAAGTAACTGCTTCTGAGTGCAGGCCGCGATGGCAAGGGGTGTGGTCACATCAGCATCAGGGGCGTGGCTACATCAGAGGCATGGCTATGTGAACATCAGGGGCGTGGCTTCTTGCTCTGTACCTCCTGGCAGTTGGAGATATACTGCCCTTGAATTTGGAGGCTCTATGTAGCTATTGTGGTAATAGCTAAAAGCACCATTAGAGTGGAGTGGCATGTTCAACATTCTCTACATTAAAAAAAATGGCACGTGGCATTTGGTAGGTTGGCCACCTGATCTATGGGAACGGAAGTATGGTTATGTAGATTATCTCATTGAGTCCTATAGCCTTGAGAGGTAACTGACTGAGGGTGCAATCCTAACCAACTTTCTAGCACGGACATTGCTCTGCCACTGGGGCATATGCAGCATCCTGCAGTTTGGGGCATGGGGGGGGGGGCAGTCACAGAGGCTTCCTCAAGGAGCTGCTATGCCCTTACCCCAGTACTGAAAAGTTGGTTAGGATTGTGCCCTGATTCATTAATCCATTTTACAGGCAGAAAACAGTGGCTGAAAAGATAGTGATTTTGGATATCCTCCAACGCCCCCAAGAGAGTCCATGGATAAGATTGAATTTGAATTCAGATCTCAGAGTGAGTTCAACACCCCCCCTCTTCTCCCCTCAGGTTACATGACATGTTTCCAGTCCTTTCCCACCAAAGCTGTTAATGTGGAGACCATGTTTTTTAAGAACACATGACTCAATTTTTTCCTATTACTACTATAGGGGGGGTAGCATATAAATTCGCCATTGTAATAGTAACTAAAATACTTTGAAGGATTGTGAGGACCTATCCAACGTGCCAGTGCCAATGAAGCTGCAATGCACTCCTGAGGTAAAGAGGCAAACATTCCCTTACTTCTGGGTGACCAGATACAAAGCCATGTTATAGAAGAGGGAATTTTGGCAGGTACAACTTTTTTAACCCTTCCATGTTGAGCTGCACCTGCCAAAATTCCCTCTTCTACACCTCCTTACCTTGAGGGCTCTATGATTGCCTGCTACTGTGTGCACCCTGCTGGCACAGCTGCATCAGTGCTAGAAAGGATTGGGCCCTAACGCATATAATGGAATGAACTCAAACAGTTTTGTTCCTTTTATTTTGTTCCTTTTGTCTGAACAAGACAAAACATGTATGAAAGATGTGATTTTTCTAGGATTTTGCAAAAAAAAAAAAAAAGTTAAAATTTTCACCTGCTCAGTTCTGCTTTTTCCCCTCAAACTTTTAAAATGCAAGAGAAGTGTGAATGAGTTAAGAACACTTTGAAAAGAATCTAAAAAGAAAACCAGACCAAACCCACTCCTTTCTTTGAAATCTAAAAAAAAAGAAACTGTGACTCAGAACGCAGTCCTAAATGGGAGTTAGGCCGGCATAAACTAAGCCAGCAAAGTTTGACCAGCACAAGGGCCACTATAAAGCATGTTTGGACTACTCTCGGAGTCAGGGAGGATGGCTCACGTCTGTGTGCTGGACGCTCTGACTCAGAGTGGTCCAAAAGTACTTTAAAGGGCCCTTGTGCCGGCCAAAATTTGTTGACTCAGTTTATGCCGGCCTAACTCAGCGCCCTCAATCCCAACAAACACTCAGAAACCGCATTCTAATATATCTCTAACCTGGTTGCTTCAGAGGTTCCAATTCAGACCAAGCAGTTTTTTCTTGGCTACACCTCACTCTCCCCCTGCAAGGCGAGAGTTAATGGCAACTGCTTCTTGCCATCTAAGGGCAGCAGAAACCCAAGCCATAAAAGTCTGTTTTCAGGAGAGAAAGAAGCCATGTGATTTATTCCCCCTCTCATAAATGTTGGGTGAATTAAACAGCTCAGAAAAAGGAGGCCTATTCAGGAATATGGGCCAGGCCCTGAATCTGAACAAGGAACTGAGCTGGAAACAGGGCCATATGAACATATTCAGGGATAATTAACACAAATTAACTAGTACTTCAAACACACATTTTAATCACTATTTTGTATGCACAGTTGCTCCAGCCAGCCTAGCAGTTCGAAAGCATGTAAAAATGTGAATAGATAAATAGGGACCACTTCGGTGGGAAGGTAACAGCATTCTGTGCACTATGGCGTATAGTCATGCTGGCCACGTGACCACGGAAACTGTCCTCAGACAAACGCCGGCTCTACAGGCTTAGAAATGGAGATAAGCACCACCCCTACAGTCAGTCACGACTAGACCATTCAGTCAAGGGAAAACCTTTACCTTAATGCACAGTTGTTCAGTAGTGCCGACTTGGGTGTGGCACAAGAGCCAGTGGCCCTCCCAACAATTTGTAGGTGTAGCTATGCCACCTCAATATCTAGCCCCCCATACCCCCCTACAAAGAGCAGAGCTAACCGCAAGCATGTGGTAAAGTGGTAGGGGAAACCATACATGTTTCTCTGGCTCCCAGAGGCAAGAAGGCAGACTTGTTCCCCCCACTGCTGCTCAGGCAGTTGGGCAGACCATCAGTGTCTGCTTTTCTATTTACAGTGACTCGCATGACCTACCAGTATAGGTCTAGTTTTCCCAATAGTCTATTACATGTTTTTGCACTCTGAGAGATTTTAGAAGGTGCAATTTCAAAAAAGAGAGAAATTATGAAGAAATCATGCTTTTAGCGCAATGCATCATGGTTG